>CAWUFW010014746.1:0-398615 GCA_963921515.1 Calotriton arnoldi
GGACCCAGACCCAGGTGAGGGCCTTCTTAGGACTCACGGGTTATTACAGGAGGTTTGTCAAGGGGTATGGCAACATTGTTGCACCCTTGACTGAGCTGACTTCCAAGAAGCGGCCAAAGATTGTGAACTGGACTGACACCTGTCAGAAAGCCTTTGATGCCCTCAAAACTGCTATGTGTACAACACCCGTACTCCAGGCGCCCGATTTTGCTAAGGAATTTGTTGTCCAGACAGACGCTTCAGAGCATGGGGTGGGGGCCGTTCTGTCACAGATGAATGAGGAGGGACTAGACCAACCTGTAGCCTTCATCAGTAGGAGGTTACTTCCACGGGAACAGAGGTGGAGTGCAATTGAGCGTGAGGCATTTGCTGTGGTCTGGGCACTGAAGAAGCTGAGACCATACCTGTTTGGGACTCACTTCCGGGTTCAGACAGACCACAGGCCCCTCAGATGGCTGATGCAGATGAGGGTGAGAATCCCAAGTTGTTGAGGTGGTCCATTTCCCTACAGGGTATGGACTTCACGGTGGAACACCGCCCTGGTACAGAACACGCCAATGCTGATGGTCTGTCCAGATTTTTCCGCCTTAGCGATGAGAACTTCCAAGGGGATGGGTAGTTCTCCCCACATTTCAGCTGGAGGGGACGTGTGTTAGACCTGGCACCATTGGCGTGGGTCTCCCTTCCATTTTTCGCTGTTGTCTCCTCTGTTTTACTGGTGTTAGATGCTCTGGGCGCTGTGCCACTGCCATTCAGTGTCACAGCGCGAATGCTCCCTGTATAAATATGTCTATGTGAATTGGTATATCCCTGATTGGCTTATTTGGTTTACCTGTTAGTCCCTAGTAGTGTGGCCTATGTGTGCCCAGGGCTGGTAAACCAAATGCTGCTGGTGGGCCTGCAGCACTGATGTGTGCCACCCACAGAAGCAGCTTGTAAAGTGTGTCTCAGACCTGCCACTGCAGTGTCTGTGTGCAGTCCAGAACTGCCATCTTGGCTGTGAAGTGCAACCACTTCCCAGCCCCTGAACCTTCCCTTGGCATCCTGTAAGTCGCCCCTCAGGTAGGGTGCATTGTATGTGTAAGGTAGGACATGCCTTGGTGTGTGTAGCATGTCCTGGTAGTGAATTATGCACCATTTCGTTTTTCACTACTGTAAGGCTACCTGTTCCTCATAGGCTAGAATGGGCAGTTTGACTATTACATGCTATAGTCCTAACTGACCTCAGGGACATGGTAGAAAAACGAATTTAGTATGCCTGAGCTCAGAATATTAAAATACACCTTTTAGTGAAGTTTATTTTTATATTCTGTGTTTGAAAATACCACTTTTAGAAAGTAGGTATTTTCTTGCCTAAGCCTTCCAGTGTGCTCTGTCGTTATGTGTATTGGCTGTCTGGTTTTAGAGGGGCAGGACAGGCTGAGTCAGACCTTGGTGGAATAGAGAGATCTGCATTTAGAGTGTGGGGAAGGGTGGCTCTTTGATCTGAATAGGGCTGTGCCTGGCAAGGTGAATGCTGGCTCCACCTCCCACTGTGTGTCTGCTAGCAGACCCCCTCTTTCTGAAAGGAAGGATGCAGCCTGGTAAACAAAGTGCTCCAGGCCTGAGCAGAACTGGTTCTGGCTAGGTTCAGGGACTGGTAGCTTCAAGGATCAAAGGTTTTTGGGGTATAAATATCTGTGCTCAAACCCCCTACTTTTGTATTGCTTTTGGATCTGGAGAGGAAACTCTGTCCGTGCCACTGGAGGAATCTGCAGGAAGTGACTGTCCTTGTGCTTGTGTGTTGTTTCTTGCACTGGCCTGCAGCAGTGACCACTGGACCTTGAAGAAGAGGAAAAGGAACTATTGAGAGAACTTTTATTTTTGTACAGCAATCACCCAAGGGCTAGGAAAAGAGCTAACCTCCTGCTGGAGTCTCAGGCACAACAGACTCCACCACCAACCTCCTGCTTCCTCCCTGCGAGGACTGCTATCTGCTGAGGAGGCTCCTGTGAGTTCCAGGGCCTCTATTTTGCATCAGAGAGAGGAGGGTAAGAAATCGACGCTAACGCATCTTTGCGGGCCGCTGCAGTCGAGAGCGCTGGGAAAATCATCGCGCTGCTGCCGCCGAGGGCCCGCAACCCGAAACCATCGCTGACGCCCCTTTGCGAGCCGCTGCAGCCGAGACGCGCTGGAAAGATCATCGCGCTGCTGTCGCCGCGTACTCGCAACCCTGACAGAAATCATCGCTTCGAGACATCGCAGTGCAGACGCCGTGCGTTCGCCACTTTGATCGCATCACACCGAATTTCGTCGCTCCCTCGCGGAGCGTCTTGTCTTCGCGATCGCAACACGATCGCACAGCGCAACAGGATCACCGCATCGACTTCTCCCACGCGGCAAGAAAGTCATCGCATCGGCGGTCCAGCGTGCAGAAGTTTGTCGCATCGTCTCCGCACGCATCCCGCAGATCGGCGCATCATCCTCCCTTGCGGCAAGGATTTCAACGCATCGCCGGCCTCGCGTGCCGAGAATCATCGCTACAGCTTCTTTGCGACACTTTGTTGGTTTTGCAACTAAACCCAGGTACTTTGTGAAAGAAAGGGTCGCAGAGACCACTGCTTTGAACTTGAACCTTATTTTTGCAACCTTTGAACTATTTTTGACAGCCCTTCAACAGCTATCCTATTTTTGACAGTATTGTGGCTTTTACAGTTATTGGTCTTGTGATAAATCTGCCTTTATATAAAGATACTTATTTTTTATAATAACTACTTGTGTGGTGTCCCTTTGTAGTGTTCCTCATTGTGTTACTGTGTATGATCATAAATGCTTCACACCCTGCCTTTGAGATAAGCCTACCTGCTCGTGCTACGTTACCACAGGGTTGAGCAGGGGTATTAAAGAGGGTAGCCCTCTCACTCTGACTTAGGAAGAAGGGTCCCTACTTGGACAGTGGCCAGCCATTGCCAACTAGAGACCCCCATTTCTAACAATATTAACAACAATTCTTTATTACACTGATGAGTTGCAACTTCTACGTGTGCTGCATGCAGCACACATAGAAGTTACAAAATGCCATTACTGATTTTTTATGTGCAGGAAGGAACACCTTCCTGCACATAAACAATTTTACCCTGCAACACAGGCACCCTAGCACAATGGTGCAAAAGTGCCTGCGTTGGCGCTAGGCAGCTAAATTTAGCACTAGCACAAGGTGAAACGCAGGGCTACACCGTAACGTTGTAAATACGGTACAGCCTTGCGTTTCAGAAGTGGCAGAGCATGGCGTTAGGCCAAGAAGGCTAACGCCGTGCTCCGTTAATTCCTTGTATATATGCCCCTAAATCTTTCTCTAATGTTATGCCTGCATTAAAGAGGAGTACATTTTTGGCCTGTCTACCTTTTTCAGTAGATAGGGACTTCTGTAATACCAAAGTGCCTCGAAGCACACAAAGCGGGAGCACATCTTTCTTTCCCTTCTATCCCTCCACTATCCTTCTCACTCCAAATAACTGACTAATATCCACCACTCAAATTACTTTCATATTTCACCATACTAATTCACCACTAATCCTTTATGGGTTTCCGGAGTAGCGTGCTACTCGCCCAAAAAAAAAAAGCAATTCAACACCCCATCAGGGGTTAGAAGCGCTATATATATGCAAACCTTTTTCCCTCTTCTATCCCTCCGCTATCCTTCTGAATCCAAATAACTGACTAACATATCCACCACTTAAAATTTACTTGCATGTTTCACTATACTAATTCAACACTAATCCTCTATGGGTCCCGGAGTAGCGTGCTACTCGCCGAAAAAGCGCTTCGACGCCTCGTCAGGGGTAGTAAGCGCTATACAAATGCAATTACAATACAATACAATACATGCCTGTTACACACCTGGGCACTGCATATGGAATACAGCCCCAGATGGGCAATGCTTATTATTAGTACTAGATGACAACAGCAAATATCCCAAATGATAGGAATGCATGGAACTCCCCACGCCCCCTTAGATTTGCACTGATAACAGACCGTCATTTCAGGGCTATGATCTCGCAGCATATCTCTCATCCCTTAACATAATCCACTGGAAAAATGCACTCCAATGCCCAAAACCCAATGGTGAAGTGGAGAGATTTAGGCAAATGTTAAAAAAGTTCTTTGTATCTCCGAACTAGAGAAAGATAACACAGAAGCGGCACTTTATACATTCCTAAAAGAGTACAGGAACACTCTGTATGTATCTACCAAAAACAAGCCTGTATCAGTGCTGTTCAATTGCCAACTGTGACTCGATCTCTAGCCATTCCAAGTGGAAACCAACTATGAATGTCTATGAGTCAATTCAAAGGCAAAAAAATCTAAGAATGGCAGGATGAGCAAATAGAGAAGGGAAAAAGAAAGTAGCATCTCACTAGGGGACTGGGTCCATCTGCGTGATCATTTTACAGGCCGTACGTTTCAGCCACAGTTTGAACCTTGACCACATGGGCGTAGGAAGTGTGGGGGACGCGGGGGATATACCCCCCCCAGATTTTGGAGTGGGGGGACAAGGGTGGGGGCGTGGGAGGACGAGGGGACAAAATAATTTCCCCTCTCCCTTCTGTGATTCTCAGGGCCATTAGCACGCGAAAGCGCTACCGTTAATGGCCCTGCACTTTACCTGTGATCTGCCTCCAGTCACAGAGGCCACCCGCCCTCTCCCCTTTGTTATGCTGCAGTAAGGCTCGGCCATTCTGAGATGGGCAGAGAAGGAAAAAAACCCTGTCTCTTTTCCTTCCTGCACAGAGAAGTGTCCATTTCTCCTGCTCTGCCTCTGGCAGCTGCCCTCCTCCCCTTTCTCGCTCTTTATTCCTCCCTCTCTTTCTGTCTCGCTCCTCCTCACTTGCTTTTTTCAAGAGACAGCACTTACCCTCTCTTGCCTCTCCTTTCCTTTATTTGTTCCCCTGTGAAATGGTTCCAAAAAAGAACGAAACACTTTGGATGGAAATGTCATCATTTTCTGACCTTTTTCTATTCCAAAGGGCAAACTCGGAACAAAGAGAAAAAAGTATCAAAATACGAAAAATTATTAAATAACTAATTAAAGCAATAAAGACTGGTCACAGACAGGCCAGATTGGTGTTATTTACACCCACACACATTAGCGCCACTTTACAGAGTTTGCCAGTGAAGCGCTACTTTCTTTTTACCTTCTTTCTTTGAACAACATTGTTTTCCCAGGGTGGGGAAGGTCACCATTCCTAGAGGGGCTGCAATACCTGGTTGATGGGTGGAGTGGGAAACGTTTAATGTGATCTTTGTCAACTGTTTTAATTATTTTAGATTATAAAATGTGTACGCTGCTGTGTGTTCAGGGATGTGGTCTTTTTAAAGCAAACTGCTTAAGTTTTGTAAGAATATATGCAATGGACATTGAAACGGGTCCCTTCCGGGTCTTGTAGTCATGTCCTGAACTTTTCAGGCACAATCACTCACTGATGTTTGAATAATGAGTGTAAAAGCGTTAAGGTAACCATGTTGTTCCTGCTTACATTTCACATGCTTTACTTATCCTTGCATTCCCTTTGAGTGTTTGCTTTTTCCAGGATGTTATTACTTTTTTTTCAGGCAGCATATTACTCTTGTCTAGTGCATAATTTGAATTGAGTCACAGCATAATTGGGTTGTAGCTGAAGGCAGTGCTAGTTTCTCTCAGTGGGGCAGTATGGTGTTCAGTGGGGGAGAGGATGTGGCACTCTGACCAGAGCTGCCGAATTTTGAACTGGAGAACCAGGTTCAGCCTTCATGACCAGTCCACCAGCCCACTTTCTTGACAGAGCACAGTCCCATGATACACCTTAGAAGGCCCGATAAACCTTAGAAACCCTGGTGTCTTAGCACCAGCAGGTGGACCCTTGCGGTGGCAAGTATGGCTTAACCTTGAAGGCCTGTCCACCACAATCCATACTGAAGTTCACCTCCAGTCTTGCGGGCAGGCATATGAAGAAGCACACCCTAGAGCGACAATGACTCTGTCATTGAGATCACAAGACCCTTGAGGCCAGTCCACCTCACCCTTTGGTACCTCCATTGGCCTTTTTCAGCAGTAGTAGTGCACCTTACCAAGGATTGTCAATGTAGGATTCGCATGCACACCAAACTAATTTCGCAAACTTCATGGTCTTTGCTTCATGCACAAGCACTTTTAACATGTGCTGCCTGCTTTTGGGCCACCGGAGTTATGCAGCAATGGAGGACAAAATTATTGCGCAATGTTGACTAAATTATGCAGTAAAAAAGGCTACAGTGTAATGCGGTACATTTTATGATACTTTATTTTGACATTTTTATACATAATAACAGCCTCAGCAAAGCTTTTGCCTCATTAGTACCTGTGTAACATACAAATGCAGAAGTGAGAAAGGTGACTAGTCAACCTTTGCAAAGGGCCCTCCACTTCGCAGCAACATAAGTCACATTTTTATAGTAATTTTTGATCTGTTTGAGCTACAAACAATTTTTTGGGTGAAATCGTTAGATTATGCAGCGGATGATGTGTTATGTGGCAAATATTGTACAGCCATAATTAAGTGGAAAACATTTGCAAACTAGGATATTTTGCCATTCATGTTTGAACTGCTGTTGTGGAAAAAGGGAGGAGAAGTGCTGATGACAGAAACTCCATGGCTCGGAGACAAATGGCTTTTGATTCCACTTTTAAGCGTATTTGGCACATTCTGTGATTGAAAACATATCCCACTTTGTGAATGTATTTTAATGTCAATAACTCATATTGAACCTTAAATAAACATGTGTATCTATTGGTTGAATTAACTGGTCAGAGAAATGCCAAAGAAATACTAAAAAAAGGGAAGTTTTGCTCTTTCTGGCCACACCTCTGACTCTGCCCACAGACCGAAATCTCAGGTTATTCTCGCCCTCTGATTCTCCGTCCACAGTTCTCCTACTTTTTTTTCCCCACTTCGACCACTGCTTCCTGCTTATTGTGTTTTGAATGTCAAGGCCTCACAAACTGAAGTATTATCAGAGTCTGACTGTGGGGTTAAGCGCGGCAGTCACAGATCACAGTTGGCTCAGGTGGGAGCTGGGGCTTGAAATTAGGAATCACAGACTGCATAGGGCCCTTTGTCATGTGCCTTCCTACTTCACTAAGAAGCCTAGTAAAGGTACCAGATGACACTGTATCAGGAAAAATGCTATTTTTCTGTCCCCGACTTTCCTTAAACACAATAATGCATTTTGGGATAGATAGTCTTGCATTACATAAGCTTAACCAAGTGGACTAATACACCTGAGAGCAATGTCAGGAAAAGGGAAAGCCCATGACTTGACCACTGTGTCTCTGATGATATTATGGAGTCCTCTGGTAACAAGCCACACTTATTCAGGCAGTACCACTCTGAACCCGGATGGAAATATGAGGCCCCTTTTTGCAGGCACGCCAAGTGTAAACCAAGTTGCCTCATTATCAAGTCTGTATCATTGATGGCCTGACAATGTTCCCAATTTAAAACATAATTTTTCCACTTAGGCCTGTTCTTGTGTTTGTGAATCACAAAAAGTGCAAGAGATTTGCTCACAGTATTGCACCAACAATCGAAATGTGAGTAGCTCTTATGACCCCATTGCAGCAGTTGGCGCCCCGTCCACCTTTAGAAATTGCAGGCCTGCTAGGGCATCTTCTTGATAAAATATGTGTCAAGTGCTTTAGCACCACATGCCCTCTGTGCTGTCTCTTTGTCTTTGTCTGTGACAGCTGTGGGTCTTCTAAAATAAGGGACACTCAAGTGGGCTTTCAAGGAAAAAACGATGCTTTTGGAGACTACAAATTAGATTTTCAGCAGAGTAACTTTACATTTTAAAGCTCCAAGTGGACAAGAATTACAGATGAGGTCATCAGCTCATTAGGAGCTGCACCGACACCCACCGACCACGCACGCAACCTGGGGTTCATCCTGGACTCATCACTGTCAATGACCCAGCAAGTCAATGCCGTCTCCTCCTCCTGTTTCAACACCCTCCGCATGCTTCGCAAGATCTACAGATGGATCCCCACCGAAACCAGAAGGACGGTAACCCAGGCCCTCGTCACCAGCAGGCTAGACCACGGCAACGCCCTCTACGCGGGAATCACGGCCAAACTCCAGAAAAGACTCCAACGCATACAGAACACCTCCGCACGCCTCGTCCTTGACATCCCCCGCCACAGCCACATCACTGCCCATCTGAGAGACCTGCACTGGCTCCCCGTCAACAAGAGGATCACCTTCAAACTCCTCACCCATGCTCACAAAGCACTCCACGACGCCGGACCAACATACCTCAACAAACGACTCACCTTCTACACCCCGAACCGCCAGCTTCGCTCCGCTGACCTCGCCACCGTTCCACGCATCCACCGAACCACCACCGGCGGCAGGTCTTTCTCCCACCTCGCCGTCAAGACATGGAACACCCTCCCCATCCACCTGCGACAGACCCAGGACCTACTGACCTTCAGGAGACTTCTCAAGACCTGGCTGTTCGAGCAGTAGCAGCTTTCCCTCCCCCCTTAGCGCCTTGAGACCCACACGGGTGAGTAGTGCGCTCTACAAATGTATTGATTGATTGATTGATCAGCCAGCCGTGGCTCTTTAGCCAGCAGCCCTTTGCATTCTGGTACTTGTAGTTTTACATTTTCTACTATAGGCATGGACTTTGAAATTCAGGCATGCAAAGTGAAGTGGGCCAAAAATCCAGAATGGCCTGAAGAGCCTACATATGACATGTGGCCAATTGGCAGCTAGGAGCATAACAGCTCTAGGCATGAATCTGGGTCCAGGATGACAGAGGGATTATGGCTCTAAAAGAATGCAATCTGTGGAATTCACTTGTCAACCACGTTGGGCCAGTATGAATACTTCTGGATTGGATATCGGGGTGCAAACTTAGCAGACAGGTGTAAGTTCTGTGAACACCACTGGTGAGGCCTCATCTACAGTATTAGGCCCAGTCATGCAGGTCACATCTAACAAACAATGCAAAATTATCAATGGGCCAGTCAGGGACATATTCAGACACCCTCATTCAGGGGGACAAAGACGTGCAAGAACCAATAAAACAACGAGGAAACATGCCTGCCCCATCCACACACTCAGGAATGCTTGCCAACTGCACTGTGTATAGCTTCTGCTGTTTCTCATTCATGGCTCCCCCACGTACCCTCCCACGGTATGCAAGAATATAGAGCCTCTACAGGCAGGAGTTGTTGCTTGAACCCCGTGCCATCGAATTCGCATTCAGCCGCGGCCCATGCTTCAAGTTAGGAAGGAGATGAAGATGCATATCTTTAAAGAACACTACATCCCAAAAAAGTAGAGAGTCCACCTCCCACTGCAGAACCCAGCATCTCCCATCCAGATTCACTTTCTGGTTGGATCTCTGCCTTTGACCATGTAAAGCACTCCGTATACACTTTACAAATACAGTTAATGCGAACAGCCATTGCCCATGCAGGTAAGACCTGTGGGGCCGGGTGGAGGGGGATTTCGACAGATGACGAGGGAAAATTAATTATTTAATTTTCCCTTGTGGTCGTCTCTTGAGAGGGTCTGTCCCACTCAGATACTTATTCCAAGTACTATGGGTCAAGCAGGAGGTCACTCCTGTCCAACGAGCTGCAGGGCAACTCCCCAGGGTATGACCAGATCCTCTAAAGTGTGGCATTATTTCTCCCAGAGAGCACCATTTCTCCAAAATTCATCATGGTTGATTTTCCAGCAGAGGGAGCAGAACTAACTAAACCAGCCTACAGGATGGCTTCATCTGCATAGGTCCACTCCCCTTACATCTGGGATTTCCTCCTTAATCCCCCATCTGGCTGTGGAGCAGGGGGGAGAGGTGTAAATGAAACTGGTTTCTCCAGCTTGTCTCCTCCTTCCCTTGAAGAGCATTTTTTTCTACCCCTCGCCCTGGCTCTGGTATTCCTATGCCCAGCAACCTCTCCTCCCAGAAAGGCTTCCTAACCCCAGGGACTATTTAATACCTCTTTAAACAGCCAGGCTAATCCACTTATCTTTGACCAATCAAGGCAGAACACTAGAGGGCTACATTTTGGCTTACAGACAAGAAAGTCTTATAACTTCTTCTCTGTACATTTTAGAATACATTCAACAATACCAAATTGTTGCATTTATCATTACCATTCTACTGAGTCCTTTATTCCTAGTTTTATGGCTTTCCTTTCTCCAGTTATTAATTAATAACCTCTTGCAATGTTAACCTATGGGCTGGGGATCTGCAATGGAAAAATGAACTGGACAATTTCTCCAATACCAGGGCCTATAGAACATGTTTTATAAGGACCCTGTTATCCCCACAGGGCCCCCCTCCCCTGGAACACCTAGAAAATACTTTAGGGGTTCTGATTATATCAAAATATTGCAGATCCTCACTTCACAGTGCTCCTAGCACAAAAGTCGATTTTGGGAAGCACTTTACTACAATGTGGGGAGTGCAATGTTCAATTTCACTAAACCCAGGGCATATAAATCTCATTTTATAAGGGTCCTCTTTGTAGATACCTGACACTGCCCCCCCCCCACCCCCGGGACACCTTGGGGAAACTCTGGGGATACCAAATATGCCCCAACATTGTAGTTTATCAATTTGTAAGTGCCCCAAACACAGAAGTCAATTTGGGCACAATTTGCATTTTAATAGCAGTCCTGCAACACAGGACTGCGTTTAAACTGACCTTAGGCTTCAGCAATGCACTCATGCAAGTGCAGAAATGCTGCTGGCCTCTAAACTGCCATGCCCTATTATATACTAGGGACTTAGAGGTAGTTTTAATCCCCCTGCTCTATCATGTACTAGGGCCTTATAGGGGAGGTCATAGTGGTACCCTAACCCATAGTGTATGTGGGTGTTTTCACTTTTCACTGTATTTTTAAGTGTCTCTTTCAGCATAGCACCGGCCCTGGGCCTGGTTAGGCAGAGCCCAGAGTCAGTTACCACCAATAGCAGTTGGCAAACAGTTGAGGGGGGTGCCCAGGGCAGAGGATGACTTTGCAACACTGGAAAATCACAAACTCAGAATTTAAAACATAACACCACGGTTGGGGGTTCTCTATAATAATCAGAATTTATTTCTATCCAAATGAACCCATTTTCCAACATTAGGCTAATGAAAGACAGGGGGAAAATCATAACGGTCTAATCTATACCTTGCAGTTTTCATGCAGCTCTTTGATGAGGGTTAATAGCTCACTGTTCTATGTTAGGATTTTAACTTATAAACTTCAAGTAACAAAAGAATCTCTCAGACAAAAGCAGTAACCCACTGACTTATTTACATTATATGCACTTTGTGATCTGCGTGGTACACGTTTTTTGCAGCAGGCATATTAACCCACTGTGCCTACCTTATCTTGAGTCAAAACATCCACTAGACAAACCTCTGATCTCTCTCAACAAAGAACATTAATCACCGGAGTTACCTTCACATTTTTATTGTTGCCTGAAAATTGCTGGAAACCAGGAATGCAGCAGCAGGTATTTTTCAAACCATAATGCACTTGCAAAGACGACGCCCCCACCCGAAGTCAGCGACCTTTGTTTGCTTTGTGCATGAAGATGCAAGATTCATATACATGTTTTTTAACATTTGGTCTAATTACTATGTGAATGTAAATAACAATAAAGCATACTTGCAAACTGTGACTAAAGCCTGCCTTTCTCAATATTTGACTTCAAAACTATGCGATTGTATTTGTTGAAATGGGCGCATGGTCTCACACAACAGGTGATTTGTATGGGGTCACTGGAAAGTCCACAATGTTGTCCCTGTCCCCCCCAGAATTTTAGTGCTTCCTACAGTACAGCGGCCACTGAAAGTGGGCCATGATCCCTGCCAAGCAGGAAGGAGTAATAAGAAGAAATAATATGTGTTACTTCAAGAAACTCAAAGGTGCAAAAATACCAATCCTGGATGTTCAGGATCAAAAGACAGCTGTTCATCTGGATGAGGCATATGAACCACCTACAGCACGACGAAGGAAACATGGCTTCAGACCTATTTGTGTAGCTTGACTCCTTCAGCTTTTAAACCTGCTGGGAAACCTGTCAAAATAACCCTTATAAACAAGAAAGAACCTACTTTCAAATATCATATGTCACCGCTAGGTAAGCCTTGTAGTCCTTTCCAATAAATCAAAATGGGAAAAGATGGCAGTCAGCTATGAGGCTCATGAAGCGCCCTTCCTGCCCTCTCGCCATCAGGGTTGTAAAAATCTCCGAAACATGTTAGAAAAAAGAAAGTGGTAAAGAAGGTCCAATGAGATAGGCATCACATTTTTGGATGGTGCCTGATTAACATCCAACTCCAGAATAGAGCCATGGTGCACAGCGCATAGCAGGTAAAGACTGCTGTGATCCTTGTGGTTCCTGCTGTGTTGTCAAAGCTGGAAGACGGCTCTCGGTGATATGCTTCGGTAAAGAAGTAAGCAGTTTTCTGCCCATTTTTGCAGAACAGATCCACTATAAAAATACACTTCAAAGTAGTGCAAGCTGCTATTATGACTTGAAAGAAGTTTAACTATTATACTCCATTCTGGAAATCTGGAAACGCTCCAGTAATTATTCACGATCAATATTGTAGGGTATAGGAAAACTATGGAATTAGATTTCTAGGTCAGATCATCACGGCTTCTCCTTCTTACAAGAAAAATATGAACTTCCCAAAGAGACATTTTAAATACCTGCAAATTAGGGACTATATGCAGAAGATAGACAAAATTCAATTTAGCATAGCACACAATCAACTTTTCCACACTATTTGTAATGATAAAAATCATAAAATTAGAGCATGTAATAAAATATTTACTGAGGCTGAAGTGGATGACATAGAGAATCAAGGCAATATCTGCGGTAGAAGCCTAGAAACGGATATTGAAAAGATGAATTTTCAAGAAAGTATTTATTTAGGAACGCTAGGATTGCTTTCCACCATTTCAAAATGTCACATTATAAAACTATCTATAGATTTTATTATGCTCCTAATAAATTATATAAATGGGGGAAACAGAAAAATGCAAACTGTCCACACAGTCATCAAAAGGGAGTGTATATAATTCATATGTTTACAACTTGCTCACACCAACAGAAATATTGGAGACAAATATTCTTTAGTCTAGAAAAGTAATACACATCCAAATTGCAGTACTACACAACTCATTATGGTAGGTGTAAGTAATAGACACAATGAATGTGAAGAGGATTCTAAAGTGACATTTGCAGCCACCTTATTTGCTCCCACATGTATAGCTACAGTCGGTTAGATACTGATTTCCCCACATACAGGACAGGCAGTGGTGGGCTAGTACATAGCTAGTTTTCATTTAGAAACTTCATCATATAAATGTACAGGAAAGGTTGCTAAAAGAGAGGACAAATGATATCATTGGATTGAGTAGGGTCTAAACTCACTTTAAAGATATTGCACTGCATGTAAAGCAAGATGAACTATCTATTTTGTACTTATGCTAGTCACTTCGAATAAAAACATTTTTTTTAAAGTAAGCATTGTAGCCCACAAGGTAAGGTGCCTAGTATTTAAAAGTGCTGCAGCAACAAATGATGGACGGAATGCTGAATAAATCAAACATTCTCCCCCAGTCAAGAGATCTGGGTTAAATCCATCGTTCTTTTGCTCACTACGCCACCCCAGTTTGGACCCAGCTATATGCAAATCAGTCTTGACCCTGTTCCTCATAGGAACAGTCCAGCCCAAACTGCCAAGCCGGGTCCTCCCTGGACCGGAAACAAGCATTCTGGGACTGGTTTGGGGGTATATTACCCCTCATCAACAAGGCTAGGCAAGGCAAACAGCCCTCAATGTGGTCACACTTGTGGTGGCCGGAGGAATTGGGACCAACACCGACTCCCAAATCTAAGGTTAAAAAGTTGGAAGTCTGGTTTGACAGCACACTTTCGTTTGCAGAGCAGATATCAGCTGTGGCGAGAGCATGCTATGGTATTCTAAGATTGTTGCGCAAAATCTTGGATATACTGCCATTCAATGCTAAAAAGACCATTGTGCAAGCCCTTGTCACGTCACGTTTGGACTACTGCAACGTCCTCTATCTGGGGGTCACAAAAAGCAATCTGAACATCTTACAGAAGGTCCAAAATGCAGCTGCCCGGGTGATATTGAATATCCCTAGGCGGGCATCAGTGGGGGCAGCCTTGAGGGAACTACACTGGCTTCCGGTACAGGCCAGAATTACCTTTAAGGCTTTGTGTTTCTGCCACAGGATTCTCAATGACAAAGGGCCGAGGTATCTGCACCCACTACTCACTGCTTACAGACCCACCTGGAATCTTAGGTCTATGGGCACTGCTAGGTAGGTAGTGCCTAAGGTTCAAAAGGCACGGTCAGGAGGCAGATCCTTTGGTTTTCTTGCGGCTAAGGCCTGGAATAACCTACCTATGGAATTGAGGATCTATCCATCTGAAACAATGTTTCGTAAAAAACTGAAAACCTGGTTCTTTCAATTACCCCCTGGGGATTGGTGTTAGTATTCTGGCTGCAGGGCTTTCACGCATTTTAGGGCCTGTGGGCCTTGGGGGGAGAGGGGGGGAGGGCTCTGGGGTCATGGTCTGTGATGTCTTAGCGCGGGGACACTCCGTTGGAGTAACCAGGTGCTTTATAAGTTTAATAATAATAATAATAATAATAATAATAATAGCTTGTTTCTGGTCCAGGGAAGACCTGGCTTGGCAGTTCAAGCTGGACTTATTCCCATGAGGAACAGGGTCAAGACTGATTTGTGTATGGCTAGGTCTGAACTGGGGTTGCGAAGTCGGCAAAATAACTATGATGGATTCAACCCAGATCTAATAGTTACTGGGGGTGAGTGTCTGAAAAGTTTCAGCGCTCTGTCCACCATTGGTTCCGGAATAGCGTGCTACTCGCCGAAAAAGCGCTTCGACGCCTCGTCAGGGGTAGTATGCGCTATATAAATGCAATTACAATACAATCTTCTTGTGTTTGCTTAGTATTTAAAAGTGGTAGATGCCACAATTTAATGTTGCCATGCATCTACAGTGACTAGCCCACAAAAAGTATTTTCACGGTAAGGGGCTGTATCTGTCCTATGAGAAAAACAAGAGTTCAAAATAAAATCACAACTCTGCTGTCTCCAGTTTGGGATAAGCTACTGGAATAATTATTAATGGTTATTAAAAATCCAGTTAAATGGTGAAGTCGGATTTTTAAAATATACTTAGAAAAAATGACCTATTAAAAAGTTACACTTTACCAGCCTGGGCTTCCACTTGGCTAATTAGCATTAGCCTGCTGAGAGATGACCCTGCCAGTGCTTTCCCTTAATGAGGTGTGAACACTTCTCCCAGAGCAAGAACAATGGCTTAGGTCTTAATACAGGAAGTCCTGGGAATGAGGTATGTGGCAGATGCCAGATCAGGAAGGACAGCTGGGGAGGGTCCAGAAACTTAATTTACTTGAAAGGATCCAAGATGAGGCCTGCTCATTCATAGATAAGTGTAGAGGAAGACCTGGGGGAAGAGAAGCCTGTTTCATAGGCCCTATGTAGCCAGTTTGGCACCAGCCCAGTGGGAGAACGAGCTGGTGCCGGAACCAGTTTGGAGTAGCTGAGGAGGAGGGGACTGCTGATTTTTCTAAACACACCGCTGTCTGGCACAAAAGCGCTCTTTAAGGGCATAAGGAGTCTGCCATGTTGGATTTGACTCAAAATAGTGCACTGTGGGATAGTCTGCATTAAGGCAAACAGGATGTGCTTCAAAAGTGTGAAAGGGTTAACCCAAAAAACTTGGTTTCACATTGTTTAGGGAGGGCTCAAGAGTCACCCCCACCCACGAACTAAAGAAACCTACAAGGTTAGCACCTTACCCATAGCTCATCAGAACACTTTCTGAACCTGCAGCAGAATAGAAGAGGACTGAACCTGCTGTTTGAGACCTGTGTGGAGACCTTAAGGGCTGAGCCTGCTTGCACATGTACCCACGAATAAGAAGCAGACTGCAAGGGTCAGTTACCTGATCTCCTGTGTGGCTAGAGGGAAACAACACACTAGAAGAGGTTGTTTCCTGAAGTGCCCAGCTGATGAGTAACAACTTGAATTTGACTGGGCCTTACTGGTGGCCTCTGCTGGAGTGAGTCCTGACCCCAAACTGCTGTCCCGGAGATCTTGGATCCTTATAAGTGACCCAGAAATGCTGCTCCAGAAACTGAAAAGTTGGGACTTGGAAAGTATGTGGGCTTCCAAGAACTTTGGATTGTCAGTAGGACTTTGCAGCAAAGATGACCATTTTCTAAGTGACTTTGTCAGCTACAGATTCACGCTTCCCCTCTGGAAAATTTAGAGCTCCATAAAACAGTAAGTCAAAAGGTAGAAATTTGAAAGAGCAAAGGCTTGAATATTATTCACCCGACGCGAGGAGTTCAGCGGATGTAAAATATGACTTTCTCCTGCTCTGAGCTTTTCCCAGCAAAATCAATGGTTTCAGCTTCCAGATGACTTCAGCAGATGCAGTCTGCAACTTTGTCCTCCTGGAGGATTTTGACTTCCATTTCAGAGAAGAAATTCATTTTCTGGTGCCCCTGATTGCAGATTTTTTTGTTTTTGTGTCATTTTACTTACTAAATTTATTTCTATTTTTAGAAATTGATTGGGGGAATTTTATTGTGTTGTGTTTTCACTTTTTGAATGTTTTGTTACTGCTAAATACTTTACACATTTTCTGAAGTTAAGCCTGTCTGCTCTGAGCAATACCTTGCAAAAACAAAAATTGATGGACAGAATGCTGAACAATGTCATACATTCACCCCAGTACAGAGATCTGGGCCTAAATCCATCGTTTTTTTGCTCACCAGACCAGATCTGTGACTGGGGGTGAGTGTCTGAAAAGTTTCAGCGCTCCGTCCATCATCTCCTTGTGTTTGCTTTGTTCACCCTAAGTTGGCAGGGTATGCCCAGTTGTGGGTCCCTTGCTCACTTTGCCACTGGATTCAAGCTAGCCTGGCTGATGAAGGGTGTTACCCAGAAACCGGTCCCAGGATGCTTGTTTCCGGTTCAGGGAAGACCTGGCTTGGCAATTCGGGCTGGACTGTTCCCATGAGGCACAGGGTCAAGACTGATTTGCATATGGCTGGGTCTGAACTGAGGTGGTAAAGTGAGCTAAAGAATGATGATGGATTCAACCCAGATCTGTGACTGGGGGTGAGTGTCTGAAAAGTTTCAGCGCTCCGTCAATCATCTCCTTGTGTTTGAGCAATACCTTAGCACAGGGGGTTGAGCCAGGTTTAAATTATTGAAACTGTGTTTTACCCTGTCAAGTTTGTAATCATACTCCTTGAGGTGGGCTCGTATCCTCCCCAATTAACAAACCATTGTCTTTAAATTTGCACAATGGTTTAATTCCAGTGATGACCTAGTAACTCTAAATAAACACTCCACAAGTGTTAAAGTGTAATGTGAACTGGTCAATATAACGAGCACCTGTTGCAGACTATTTAATTTGCTGCATAGTTGAGGCCCTAGTGCCGGGACAGATACAACAGACTGCCACTGCAAACCATACCCCACATCAATTTTTCAAATGTGAAATACATGGAGGATGAGGACTATACCTATGGTACTCACTCAATCCAAGTCTCGGGGTGGAACTAAACTACTCCTGTTTAATGAAAGGCCTGAAAGTGAACTGCCACATTGTTCTTTCAACTAAATCTGAGCCTTCAGGGCACAAGAGACTGGCAACCATCTGCCTCCGATTGAAATGAAAGTGCCTGTTCCTGCAGTCCAAGCGAGAGCCCTGAAGTAAAGACAAAGAGATGCATAGCCCTCTACAGCAACTAAAAATAAATACATAATGATACTTTCTTACATCTTTTAGTCATAACTCTGCTCTATCAATAGATCATAAATCAGCTTTTCAAAAACTTAACTAAAGCCACAAACGACAGACAGTTCTAAACTACTGACAAACTGATTTCTCCATCTATCTGTGACCTTTTATAGCATGTGTGCCTTTCACTAAATTAATACTTTCACTACAACTAGTCTGTAATTAATCTAATGCCTCTGAAACACATCTTGAATTTCATTCCCTCTATTATCCGTCTCTTTCTGCAAAATAATCAAAAGGTCTGGCCATCTGCCGCTAAAGGATTCACCAGCATCACACTTTTGCTCGCTGATCTGTAATGCTAACCTTCAAGAGCTTATAAATAAATAATGTAAAATATTATTCAGTTCCTTCCATTAAATGTATGGTTCACCGAGACTTTGTAGAAAGGGGTTGAGCTGCAACACTCCATTGCAATTTGATAGCGGAAACTCATCAAACAAATTTCGGCCAATAAAATGATGATGAATTTATCAGCACTTCGTGGCAAAATGCACAATATAGAATGTTGGGCATTTGTGTTCTAAGTGCAATCCTTTTACCCCTGTAGTAAAGGACAGTGCACCTTAAACTGAATGAAACTCTTTCGGCATGATGCGCAAAAGGTAATTGACTTTGCGTACATAGGGATATATTTACTAAGATTTTGCATCGTGTTTGCATCACAAAAGTGACCTAAATTGACACAAAATCTTTTTTTCCCAATTTACTTTTTTTCCGCTGGAAATTCTCTTGAAAGTAACTGCATTACTTAGCGTGAAGGGAGCATTCCATGGGTAGTGCATGGGCATTCCCCAGGGGCTGTTCCTGCCTTTGAGTATTGGGACGTTGCCCCACTCATACTTTACCCCCCCCTTTATGTACATATATAAATTAACTTTTATTTAAGAAAAAACCCTGTTTTTTTGTGCCCGCGGCAGTCAGCCTTCAGCCACGGGTGCTGTGAAGTGGGTGGGTGGGTTTTCAATTTTGATAGACACCTGACCACTGGAGCGAGTAAGCGAGCGCACAGCACCTAGGCCCAAAGTGCGCATGTTGGGTTGGCCAGCAACCTTTCTCTGGCCAGCCTGATATGAGCACTAGAGGCCTCTCTCCGCTGCACACTGAGTGACCGGGGGTTGATCAAATCCGCAATCCCCAGTCTCCTAATAAGCAGTGAGTTTTCCCGCTCAAGACAATCTTGGCGCTGCTCTCATGCTGTGTAACAGCACGAGAGCAGCGTCTGAATTGGCTGCCAGACGTGTTGCTAGGCTTAGTGTAGGCCGCAGGTGCAGACAGCATGGCACCGCGGGGGTGGGAGGCTCTGCCCAAGGAGCATGACCAATCACTGTAATGGCTATTGTGATGCCATGCAGTGATTGGCCATTTCTGTCATTACTGGGCAGGGCTGCTCATCCAGTGTCTCTCCCCCTTCTTTATGCATAATATGGAGTAGTAGACCATGCCTTGTGACTTCTGCTGTCGCCAGGCTCAAGTCATTTTTGTCCTGACTCCATCCGAGCCTTGTGTGACACGAATAAAGCCAAGCGCAAATATCCTATTGATCCCCTTATGCAGTGAAGTCCATCTCTATGAGTGATTCAGGATGCTTGATGTCAGATTAGGTGATTATGAATGTACGGTCGTCCAGCTGTGTAAAAAAACGGTGTTTGCGATGAAAGGGCCTATTTATGAAATCTCTTCTGTAAAGGCAGAATGTCAGAAGGTTTCTGCAAGATTCCAGCCGAGCACCAAGCTTTGTACACTTACATTCGAACGCTCCTCGTAATGGTAATTGTATTTGGAGAGTAACATAAAACCTGTTGATGGCAAAATACAATAAAAAGTGTTGTTTTTCCGTCAAACTAGAAAAAAAATTGGAGGAAGAGATGTGACCTAACGGGCAAAGCTGCCATCGGTGGCCGACACGGATCGGGGGTCGGGGTGAGGGAGTGGAGGAGGAGGAAGGGGAATGTAAAAAAATAAAAATAAAAACCACTTACCTTATCGCCACATCCTGCGTCTCTGCTCCGTCTCTCCTCCGTGTCGGAACAAGAACCAGGAAGCACCCCCAGGCTCCCCTGACCAATCACAACGCTGAAATGCTGCATTGTGATTGGTAAGCACCCAGGCTCCCCTGACCAATCACAATGCTGCAATGCAGCATTGTGATTGGTCGGCGCTCAGAAGGGGACTAGGGGCCTGGGCATGTTCTCCACCCAGTCTGTAATGCAGCCTGAATGGAAAACATGGAAAGTGCGCATTACTGTTTGGCCGGCCCCAGAGGGCCAGCCAAAGTGTCATGCGCACTTCAGTGTGCTCACCAGTCCTCCCCTGCCCTGCTCTGCGAGCAGAGCAGCACCTCCCGCCCACCTACTTGCAAAGCAGCTGGAACAAATAAAATGATAATAACATTCAGTTATTATCATTTTTTTCCTTTAGTCACAGTGCTTAAAAGCAGTGGGGCGATGTTCCTCCGCCTTAGTGGAGGAGCCGCCACTGAAAGCTGGGAATCCAGGTTCGAGTCACAGCATGGTCTCAACACATCTTGTGATTCAGGGCAAATCATGTAATCTCCCTGCGCCTTTAAAAAAATGATTCTGGCCTTCTGTAATATAATCTGGTGTTCATGTAAAACGCTCCCATTACCGTGGTCCAAGTTTGCGCTACATCAAAAAACACAAACTGCAACAACAACAAAAAAACTTTGAAGATATAGAAATGGTCAACGCTTCAAATTGAATTCAGATCTGAAAAATCTCCCACTTCTTTCTGCAAGAACTGTGTGGCTAAAGGTGTATCTGGTCCTCAGCAAGGTCGTTGAGTTGACTCGCTGGCCTCTGCTCCTTGATTCATTGGCTGTGGTCAGTGGTCCATGGGCTCAGCTGGACACTTCTATTGACTTCATTAAAGCAGAGTGGCCAGAAAGTAGTTTGGATCACTGCACAGTGTCACTGGTGCGGTTTGTCATCTCCTTTGGGTGTGGGCAGATAGGACAAAACTCTAATGGCATGAAGCTGGGTTCAGAGTTAGACACTTCATAGGGTCCAGGGTGGTCAGAGGGGTGTCAGCCATTCTGCCTTTCTACTGAATCCCTGCTAGGCTCTCCAGTCGCTGTGGCCTGATTCCTGCTGCACTCTCCTACCACAGTGCCCTCCAATCTTTCTAACCTGCTTCTTGGTGGGCTTCCAAGTTGTTGAGCTGTAAAAGCACCAGCGCCTGGTTCCATTCTGACTCCTGTTTGACTCCCTAGTCACCAGAGCAAGGCAATCCAGAAGATTGCAGGGGCACAGGTAAACTTATCCAAACGTCTGTTTGTCCTAGCATGTATCTCTATAGTCTACTCAAGTAATTAATTAGGTCAAAAGACGAATGCTTGCTACTGAACCGCACGGAAGCATTGAGAGACAGCAGCGGACTCAAGCATTGTGCATGGTAGATACAGGTAGGTTTGCTCTATTTAGTTTAACATTGTAAACTCAGTGGCATCGGTAGGCACAGGTTCTGGCTGAATCAGATCACAAAATTAGTTAATTTGTATAACATTCAGTACTTTAGAAATTCTAAGGAATATCGCTAATTTTCATGTTGAGGGAAAATGTGATGGCTGACAAGCTCATGTTTTTCCCACTGCAAGTTGGTCGGATAATTCTAGGGTTGCACTTAAAAGTTAGATTAGCACACATTTGATTCACTCTAATAACTCTCAACGCTGATCTTTTTTTTTTTTTTTTTTAAATCGAAAGCCAGCCCTGTTTCCCCAGTTCCTCCCTCATTCCTTCCTGTAGCTTTTGCAAGCGGAGCTGCGCTTTCATTGGCCCGCCCCGGAGGCCGAGTGCAAGTGAGGATTCTGCAAGCAATATTGCACAGCAGTCTCATCTTCCCCTCCACTCTTCATGTGCAAACTGCCAAATGTTATTTGAATAAGGATGCAAACTTATGGCCTCATCACAATGGCGGTGGGACCAACACCGTCAGGCCGTTAGGGGCGGTCCCACCACCATCGGACCCTGCATGAGCGCCCGCCGCATTATGATGGCAAGCGGATACAGGGCGGGCTGAGAGAACGACCGCCACGCATCCGATGGGCTCAAGGAGCCCGTCGGAGGGACTGCAATCCCTACAAATGTGGCTGTGCCTGCTCAGGCCTCGCTGTAGGGATTAGAATGTCCCTTCTGCCGGCCGTTTCATGGCGGTAAACCTGCCATGAAAAGGCAGGCGGAAAGTGACTTGGGGGCCCGTAGCAGGCCCCCCTGGCCCTCCGATATGGGCCATGGGGGCACCTAGGGTGCCCCCTTACATATCCCTGCACCATGTTGCAGGCACCGCATAGTGTCTGCCACATAGTGCAGGGATATGTGCAATGTGTTTATTTTGGACTGCAGCGTGTGCTGCAGCCCGCAGCACATGCCGCAATACAAAATGTACAGATTGCAACCGCCTTGAAGGCGGTCACATCCTAATCCCAATGGCGGGACCGCCGACAGCTAGTCGGACGGTCCCATTCCAGACAGGATGGCGGTCAGACACTCGTCCGACTGCCATCATAATCAGGGCCTTCGAGATGAGACAAGATGGAGACCACACCTCGTGACCTCTGCTGTGGCCAGGCTCGAGTTGCATTTGTCCTGAATCCGAGTCCGAGCCATGTCACATTCTGTGATCCAGTGGTCAAAGTGCAGGGAGGGTGGGGGTGATCTGAAGGGCATGATGTGAAAAGACAACCATCCTGACAGTTGAAATGCTTCAGCTGAAGTAAGGCACGATTCTCCAGTGCTCTGAAACTGAGGGAGGGTCGGACATCTAAACAAGGCTTCTTCTTGCCAGGCTGCTTCCTTCCCAGAAAGAAATGTAAATGTGCGCAACTGGTCAATCTGCAAATGTAAAGGGTGCCTGGAAGGCAGTATTGGCTTTAATTGACCAAATCACTTGAAGCTTCCTGATGACACACATTTATTCTTTTTGAAAGGTATTGTAAGGGAGCTACCAGCTAAGCTATGAAGTGTGTGCTTTTAAAAGACAGTTATGAAAAAAAACGCACTACGTACAGTCTGCAAAACATCTATATTTTGGAAACACTTTTTATCGTAAACCTTTTTGTGCATTCTGTAGCAGCCTATTTTATACTGTGTGTAATGCAAGTTTAGAATAATGATGTACATGTTCACACTGCTTTATTGATGTCATAATTACACTTTCACAATTTCTTTATTAACCTTCATGCTTTCTCAAATTTGCTTGAAAATGCACCATTTGCCCACTCTTTTTTCAGAATTTTCTTGGCGGGGGGAGAAGCCCCCGACCTCCCCTTATGCAGGTCGGGCTTGCTTGCTGCGCTCGCTTGTCACAGTGCAGTCAGCCGCAACTTTTACAGCCTACCACTTTCAAATGTGATCAGCCACCACTAGCGTCCCCATGCAACCACCCATGATTTTTGATGCAAAATCCTATCTACTAAAATATGGAGACAGGGTTTTGTGTGAAAAAAACCCACCTATTTCAAATGGGCACTTTGTAGGAGAAATGCTTTTATTTCTCCTTTCTTTTCCAACTCTGCATGTGTGCTGCACTGTACAGCATACATACAAAGTGCTGAAAGTCTTAAAGTTAGTCTGAGTAGTGGATTTTGTCTTCCAGTACAAAACCTATGATTGACTCACGCAAACACACTTGCACTATGGTGCAAAGGTGTGTGTGTGGAGCACGGCTGCCTGATTGTTCGCCGACGCTAAAGAGAGGGGAGGAGAGTGCCATATTTTTGTAGATATTGTGCTTTCCTGCTCTCTCCTCCTCACGCAGCGCAGCATTTTGGGCTGCTGCGCTGCATGAGAATTTGGTAAATAGATCCCATAAAGTCTCTATCCGTAATTCACAAAAGTGCATTCAAATTCTGTTAGACCTGACAGCCTTAGAGTGGTCTTCCCCAAACTTTGTGCCTGCTTGCCTCACATTTTGCTGATTTTTTTTGTTGGCTTTAGGACTCGGAGCACTTTACCACTGCCAAACAGTGCTAAAGTGCATGTGCTCTCTCCCCTAAACATGGTTTTTATTTTTTGATTATTTATTTTATTTATAAAGTTTTGTATAGCGCGAGCATGACCTTAGACGGTATCAGAGCACTTTGAATGAGAGGAAGGCAGGATATATATGTGAGAACAAAAACTTGTCACATATATGAGTGGAGAATAGTAAGTTTGACATCTATAGAGGATAATCAATGTAGTAGTCATACACCGAACCAGAGTAGTAGGCAGGTATATAGTGAATAAGATATAAGATGTTATCAATAGAACATAAGGTGATTATCTTAGGGCAGAAACTTGTTCATCAGAAGAGTTTTCACTTCTTTTTTGAAGGAGGAGGTAGATGAGACTCAGCGGACATCCGGCGGCAGAGAGTTCCATATCTTCGGGCGGTACCCGAGAAGGCTCTGTAGCACGTTTTTTTGGTGGAAAATCTGTGGTTTCAGTTGCAGGGAGCTCGAACTTCGTGAAAATCTGCAACCCCAGATAATTCTAGCTTTTGTGCCAAATATCTGGGGGTCTTGAAATGTAGGGCTTTATGAGTCATGCATGCAATCTTTAGTTGTATTCTTGCCTCATAAGGGAGCCAGTTTAGTGCTTATTTCTTTTTGTTCTTGAGACCAGTCTGGCAGCAGCGTTAAGGGAGGCCCTTAGCGGAGCCAGTTTGTATCTAGGAAAGCCGCATAGAGTGGAGCTTCCGTAGTCCAATCGAGGCAACACAAGAGCTTGGACCGCCAGCCTGTCGTCTTGTGGTAGAAATGGTTTAAGTTTCATTGGATACTTATCTGGTAATTTGCTCCTTTGGAGGCATTACTGATATAATTCTACATATTCAAGTATCTGTCTAATGTAATTCCCAGGGATTTAGCGGAGACAATAATGTGAGGAGAACACTTGAAGGCTGTTAGATGCTTCATCCAGAGGTCGATCTTGGGTGTGTGGTTAGGAGGAGTGATGAGGAGGAATTCCGTTTTGGTAGTGTTGAGCTTGAGGTGGTTGCCAGTGAGCCAGTTTTCAGTTTGATTTGACTGACTTATCCACAATTGGCATATTAACTGTACCTGTACAATAGTGTTCCTACACTTGTTGTCTTCTGAAGCTCGGGTGAGTGGTCGCTCACCGGCGTGGATCACGGTGTCTGCCTTCAACACTATTGTCCATGGACCCTAGGCATACGCCATGTTGGTAAACACCTTTACACTATTCTACTTTTTCCTCTGAAAAGGATCTATGCAAGGTTTTCAGTCCTTTTGCATTATTACGGGTTACTACCCACATTTTAGTCATGGGTTCCTACCAGAAAAGCTAACATTCTGTGCACAGTGTGGTATATTCACACTATTTGTCATTTCACGGACACCTCTCGTCTCATTTGTTTACCCTACATAGGGTGTGCACGACTCTGTCTTCCTCCCTCCTGGGAGCTATGCAAGGGTGTAGACCCTTTGCATTAAGTAGATGGGTTCCCACCCATACGCTATTTTTTTTTTTGCTTGGAAATTTTCATGAGTACCTACTCATATGTGCTGTATTAACACAGTTACATTACTACAGTGCACGGTATGTTTTTTCCACACAAAGATGGTCCTTACACTGAGATGTGTATGGGGAGCATTACCAGTTTTGTGCACAACGCATCTCTATCTCAAGAGATTAGTCATGGGTTCTCAACCATGATTTGGAGAGTACATATTTAGCTTACGTTTTTACTCTATTTGAGTGCTTTTCATGATTTTATTGCTAAGTATGTTCAGTTTATATTGTATTTTCTTATTGCTATGTGTACACTGTTATCTTTATATTATATGCTTCATTATGTATTGATAATGGTGTCTTGGTGAGGAGATTCCTCTATCCTTCCTCATCTTTCTTCTTCCTCTCTTCATTTCTGTTTTCCTTCCGAGGTTTTCTTCTCGTGTCTCTTGTGGATTCTGGGCTTTCCTCTGCTTTTCTGTCGTGTTTCCTTCTTCTGCGTTCATCGCAGCCTGTAGCCCTATGTTCTGTCAGTTTTCCATTTTCAGCCTCCATTCGTTCCTGTTCTGGCAAGGGGTGTGCTTTGGGGCAGTCTTTTGTGCTTCCTTTTCTTCTCTCTCTGGCGTTGTGGTTTTCTTCTTTTCTGTTGTGTAAGAAGGGAGGATGGTTTCTATGTCTGTTTTCCTTTCTTCTCTGTTACCTGATGTTGCTCCTCTTTAGAGTGTTTTGCGGTTCTGTTTCCTCTAAGTTTTCTCATTCTGGTTCTTCTCTCTTTCTCTCTCATGGTGTTCTTTTATTCATTTTGGGAGAAAGGGGGATATGTCATATCTTGAGTTCAATGCTTTTCATGCTCTACCTGTAGAACCTTGCTATGATGTCATCTTATGGAATGTTAGCGGTCAATGTTCACAGTTGGCTGGGCTGAGCAGCATGCTGGCTGCTCCTGGTGGGGTCTAGCTATGGTCTTGATATGATCCTGTTATGGTCTTGTTCTAATCTTCAATAAATCTACTTGAATCATACCAACCTTCGTGGACTCAATCACTACAAAGTCCTTAGTACAGTCCACTACATGTGCCCAGGGCCTGTAAATTAAATGCTACTAGTGGAACTGCAGTACTGCTTGTGCCACCTACTCAAGTAGAACTTAAACATCTTGCAGGCCTGCCACTGCAGAGCCTGTGTGTGCAGTTTACGCTACCATGTTGACTTGGCATTTAAAACCCCCTGCCCAGCCTTACACTCCCCTTTTATTACATGTAAGTCACCACTAGGGCAGCCCTAGGTAGCCCATAGCACAGTGTGCTGTGTAATCAAAATGTAGGAAGTGTGCTTTCAAGTTTTACATGTCCTGATTGTGAAAAACTTTATTTTTTCACTACTGAGAGGGCTACCCCTCTCATAGGTTAACATTGGGGATTCCTCATTACATTTAATAAGCTGTAATTCCTAATTGAGCGAAGGTAGACTTATCATGTTTAGTACATATGGAATGGTAATGATAAATCCTCTTTAATGGTAAGGTTGGATTTGTCATTACTATTGCTACATTTCCTGCTCTTAGCCATTTGCTGCCTGTCTCTAATCACTGGCGGGGCGACGGTTCACTTAGTGTATTCCCTCTAGATAGCCACACAGAAAGGAAGGCTGGGTGTGACTTCAAGCATCTTCCTGGGAGGAAGAGAGGGAGGAGCTGGGGACAGCCTCACACTTACACCTGAACAGGCTGGGCCCTGTCCACACACAAAGAGATGCATACCCCCATAGTGAGTCTAGAGCCAGGGCAGGAAGAAAGGACCTCTGTGCACTTCAAAGACCCTTCTATGAAGTCACCCCCATTTCAAAGGCACAAATGGGTATGAGCACTGGATCTCTGACCCTACCAACTCAGTACACTTTTGGACCTGAAACCAACTTGCCAAGAAAAAGAACTGCTGTGTTAAGGACTGCCACACTGCTGGAACTGCTGCTCTGGAAGACTACTGCCTTGCTGTGCTCTCTGCTGCCTACTGCTCTCTCTAACTGGACTTTCATCCCTTGACCCAGAGGGACTCCAAGGGCTAGCTGACTAGTCTCCTGTTCTTCAAAGACTCAGGGACATCAACGTCTTTAACCTTGCTCCTGTGCCTGGGTCATTGGAAGTGAGCACAGATGCTTTCTCCAGCAGAACCGACGCATGCTCCGCTGGGAGAGCAGAATCGACGTTTTACCGCTGTTACGGGAACAGAACCGGTGCTTCGCACTTGGAACCGCTGCATCGCCAACGGAACCACCGCATTGGAACAGCCACATTGCCACCTCAACAGCAAGACCCCATCGACAAATCCCCTCGACTGCGTGGAGAAAACCCTCCCATTGGCTTTGAACCAACGCATCTCAGAACCGGCGCTTCACACTTGAAAACAGGCATTGCCATTGTTGTGTGGAGAAAACCAATGCATCTCCTTAACTGTGGGATTGACACCGACGCATCGCTAAGCTGCACCCCTCATACCTCGTTGTTTGCGACCAGGATTAAGGTACTTTTGCGCAGCAGGGCCTGCGTGGGCCCTGTATCCAATCCGCATTCCATTGTGGTAGCCTGAACTGTTAACTTTGTCCCGGCGCAACCAATTAACTCTTTAAGCGCTTACTGGTTCTAAGCGCTATTTTTGCATTTAATCTTTACAAATTTATATCTTGACTTCTACTTATTGAATCTGTGTTGTTTTGGTCTTGTTTTATTTATACAAGATCTGTAGAATATGGTAACCAGGTACTAAGCGGACATATAGGGCGCTCTGCAGTAAATCTTGGGATAATCAATTTGCCAATAATAATGTAGGTGCCACTAGGATGGGAGGGTCGGTTACCAATTCAACCCCAAATAGTCTCTTCAAAGAATAGAACACAAAACAGCAAAAAAATCCCTTTCCGAGCACTCCAAGAGCAATGAGATAACGAATTAGTTCCAAAATATAGTCTCAGTCCACTTTTAATTCAAAGAGCCAGTTCAGGATCAATGTTCATTTTCACAGCCATGAGACAGATGTTGATATCTTCAATAATACATCCTCATACAGCCAAACAGCCAACACGTGTTTCGTTGTAAGGTAATATATACCTCGACTTCTTCAGGGCTGTAATTATGAATACATAGTATCACAATAGAGAAAAGAGCACTGTTAAAACCAGAACCATCACCATCCAGTGTATAGCACTGGATAGAAGCACCAAGTGTGTCAGAATGAATTGGTCTAG
The DNA here is from genome assembly GCA_963921515.1 of Calotriton arnoldi. NCBI lineage: Eukaryota > Metazoa > Chordata > Amphibia > Caudata > Salamandridae > Calotriton > Calotriton arnoldi. The sequence goes on from CAWUFW010014746.1 coordinate 28,632, forward strand.
TAAGACCAGAATCAGAATCAGAATACTTTTATTGTTTAGTTAATTAAAACCATAACAATGTAACAATTAGTCGCGATGCATGGCACCATTAAAAAGTCCATAAAAATATATTCTCCTTTTTTTGTGCTTATTAAAAAAGAAAAACAATTTCTTATCACAAAAGTTTGCACTTCATCCTGTTACAAGTAAAAGAGACATTTAAAAAAAAAAAACTAATACATCCAAACATAGTATCTAAAGTTTCATTGTGCTGCTCTTTTTACATTATTTGATCGTATGTTCAGTAATAATTTATTAGTTGCATTTGCACGGACCTAGCTTGGTGGACACAAGAAACTGGCCTTTCTGCCAGGCCACTAGCCTTGTTTCAATTCTTCCTCGTGTGTGGATAGAAATTTAATCAAACGACAGTTGAGCTGTGGATCTTCCGGATCGAGACATTTTAATATTGCAGTTCTACAGGAGCGAATGCCTCTTGCGTTGAATGGTCCCTTTAGCAGTTTCCGGCGATCCTCGCTTAGAGCTGGGCAGATGCAAACTAAGTGAATACAATCCTGTATTGGCGACCCACAAAGGCTACATGACTTTGGGCCCTGGTATTTCCAACTTGACTGGTCTGCATTTGATGGCAATTTACCAAAGCGTATTGCTATAAACTTAGACTTTAAATAGTTGGAGAAAGGCTGACCCAAATATGACGCTGGTTGCAATTTCATATAGCATCGCAGGACCATCCATGCGTGGGCCCGCTTGCTCAGGATGACCTTATCCTTAAGTAATGAGTGTTGCTTTGCTTCCTTCTTCAAGATTTGCTGGAAGGTGGTAAATGGAAGATTCTGCTGCCAAAGGTCTACCATATTAGTGGACTGTAATGAAGAGTGAAGATATTTGGAGTAGGCAGGCTGCGGGTCGCATTGTAACGCGTTCCAGAGTGCATTATTGATCTCATTTTCTCCGTTGCGCCAGACTTTGTACCAGGCTTTTATCGTGACATATCTTCTGTGCAGCTGTTGCAGCCCAAATTCCAACCGAACCTGCGCCGGTGAGGCATTATGCGGAAGCGAAAATACTTTTTTATATATCGCGTTTGGAGTCTATCCAGCGTCGTGGCGTCTTTCCCATACTGGACTTCACTTCCGTATGCTAAAGTAGGTAAAAGTTTTGCTTTCATAATGGCAAGTAGTGGGGTGAAAGAGGGACCTTTTAAACTTTTTGCTATTGAGCAGAATGCAAATGTAAGACCATTTCCCTTTTTTTGTATTGCCTCATTCTGTATTTGAAAGGTTAGTCGTTTGTCCAAATGTATCCCTAGATATTTGCTCACGTTGCTAAGTTTAAATGATGTTTGTTTATGGATGACTCGACTTATAATCATAGGTTTTGTTTTTGTAACGTTTATTTCCAGCAAGTGCTTCCTAGCGAAGATCCCTAACTCATCTATCGCTCTTTGGAGGCCAATTCTGGTGTGGCTTGCTAGGACTATGTCGTCTGCATAAGATAAATGAGTAATCTGTAAAGTTCCCAAGCGAGGGGGATGCGAGTTGATTTCGTCAAGCCTTGGTGACGAGTCCACCATGAATAGGTTAAATAAGTGTGGCGCCAGGACTCATCCTTGCTTAAGGCCCTCCTTCGTGTAAATGTTTCTCGAGAGCCTTGTCCCGTCAGCTATTTTCACTTGCATCCACGTACCGAGTATAATTCCATTATCGGTTTTAGTATTCTTTCAGGCAGGCCCCTCTGTTTTAGCTTATGCCATAGAATTCCTCTATTGACTCGATCGAATGCAGCTTTAAAATCGATGAAACATAAAAACAAGTTATTTCGTTGTCATAGGCTTTTTCCTGCCATTAGACCTAGTGCGAGTACATTCGCAATGGTACCAGTACCACGTCGGAAGCCAGACTGGTTAATGGGAATGATTTTATTACTTTCAGACCAACTTATTAGATCTGCCAGGATTAATGAGGAGTAATACTTCGCTTCAGCATCAATTAAAGCTATCAGACGATAGTTGGCTGGGTCAGTTCGCTCACCTCCCTTAAATAATGGATTTATTATTGAGCCTCTCCAGCTATCTGGCGGACGGTTTAAAGTGCTCACCTCATCAAACAGGCGAGATAGTGGTGCAGCCCAAAAATTGGGGTCTGTTTTATATATTGCCTGTGGTATGCCGTTTGGGCCTGGGGCGCTGTTTAACCTGCTCTTGGCTATAACCTTTACAATTTCATCTTGGGAGTAGTGCGTGAATGGATGACTTATGTTTCCTGAGTCCTTGAGGGTTTTACTTGTGATATACGATTTATCCTCTTTGTATTTGTCCCAACCACCTCTCTTAGTTGCGCTTGTGCTCTGTAGGTAGCTGGGCTTAACTTAACTGCGTGGCTGTAGTTTTTTCCTTTGCATGCTCAAAGTATGGGGATACCTGCAATGCGCTCGCTCTCTCAGATGTTATCGAGAATGTAGCAGTTAGATGATCTGCCCAGACTTGTTCTGTCACACATGTTATGTTAATCACTTTTGGCGTTCTTGCCAGGGAATTCACTTGATCCCAAAAGGCTTTGGGGTTAGATCTTCTAGCGTTATACAAAAGTTTCGCCCAAAATTTGTCCTGTTGCATTTTGTTATCCTCCCAGATTTGTTTTTTGTATTGCTTTTTAAGTTGTTGTATTTGCTCCTGTTTCATTTTTGATGCGTTATTACCCCTTGTTGATCCAATAGCAGTGCGTAAGTTTTTCCTTAAGTTTTTAGCTGTCAGACTCAAGAATCTTCGTTCGTTGTGCATCGTGCTTCGATGTAGATTTGTTGTTTTAGCATCCTTGGGGAGATTTGTTAAAAAGGTAACCCAGGTTTCTATCATCGAGCCATTTCGTAAGTCTTGAGATACCCACAGTTCCTTTGCCCCCTCAGCAATTTGGGGAAGTGTGTTACTAGTCCATCGTAATCTTTTAAGATTTATCGTTGTTACAGATCCGATCTCGGGTACTGCTTCCATGTGCCTTGAAAATGAGTTTAATAGTTCGAGGTGTTGACTAGAATGATTGCTTTCTTTGGAATATATCATTGAAAAAACCTTTATTTGTTCTAGCAGAGGTAATGTGACAATTGTATAATCTAAAATGGAGCTAACATTGGGGGCGTGATAAGTGCTGATTGGCGGTCTGTCCTGAGCCACTCTGCCATTTAGTACTCGCATCCCCAGATGCTCTAGGTCTGTCACTAGTTGTTGCCCAATCCGATCTGTCCGTAGGGAGGTGGTGTGCACTTGATTTTGTACTGCCCATATTGCATTAGCCGCGATTAAATGGTCGTCTTTCTCTGGAGTGTATAACAGATTTGAATTGAAATCTCCTGTTAGAATTATTTCCCATGCGGGATGATCAAACCGGAGTTCTGATATAGTTGCAATTAAGGTTTTAAATAATTCTTTTTTAATCTTATACTTTGGATGTGCGTAAAGGTTGATAAGAATAATTGTCCTAGCCTTTTTATCGAATCCCAGATCCATTTTTATAATTTGCATGTCTGTTGTTGTTGTGGGCAGTTGAGCGGATGTAATGTTTAGAACATCGCCTTCAGCCACGCCACAGGACTCCACTGGACGGACCACAGTTGCGTCCACTTCAGCTTCAGAAGGACCACGCCTCCACCATCACAAGCAACAGGCTCCCGCAGAAGCTGGAACAAGATCACTGCAGATCAGCTCGCCACTTCCCTGAGCAAGAACCCTCCCACCAGCACAACGAACCCCAGCCAAGCGGCCACCAACCTCACGAAATGGATCAGCGACTGCGCAGACGACCTCGCCCTCTGAAGACCCAGCCGAGCAGACCCGGCAGCAAGAAAGCCCCATGGTTTAACGACGAACTCAAGAGCTCCAAGAAGAACTGCAGAGCACTCGAGAAAACCTGGCGCAGAGACCCAACACCGGACAACATGACTGCCCTCAAGCTCGCCACCCGCAAACACCACCAACTGATCCACACCACCAAGAAAACCGCATTCAAGGAACGACTGGACAACAACGCACACAACAGCAAGGAACTCTTCAACATCGTCAAAGAGCTCTCCAACCCCAACGCCGGAAACAACGACATCACCCCTTCGCAAGACCTCTGCAACTCCCTCGCCTCCTACTTCCACAACAAGATCGCGGACATACACAACAGCTTCAGCACTCAACCGACGCACGCCGCGACCGAACCACCGCCCCCCACCACCACCCTCCGCGCCTGGGCCCCGATCAGCACCGAAGACACTATCCGCACGATGAACTCCATCCACTCCGGATCTCCGACAGACCCCTGCCCTCACCACGTCTTCAACAAGGCCGACGCTGTCATCGCACCCCACCTGCGGGACATCATCAACACCTCCTTCGACATCGCCACCTTCCCGGAGAGCTGGAAGCACGCCGAACTCAGTGCTCTACTCAAGAAACCATCAGCCGACCCCACCGACCTCAAGAACTACCGCCCCATCTCGCTACTCCCGTTTCCGGCAAAAGTCATCGAGAAGACCGTCAACAAGCAACTGGCCGCCTTCCTCGAGACGAACGGGTCCCTCGACCCCTCGCAGTCCGGCTTCCGGGCCAACCACAGCACCGAGACCGCCCTGATCGCAGCTACCGATGACATCCGAGCCCTACTCGACAACGGAGAAACAGCGGCCCTCATCCTCCTGGACCTCTCCGCAGCCTTCGACACTGTCTGCCACCGTACCCTAGTACAGCGCCTCAACAACGTCGGAATCCAGGAGAAGGCACTGGAGTGGATCATCTCCTTCCTCGCCGGAAGGACACAGAGAGTCCGCCTCCCCCGTTCAGATCAGAGGCCACCGAAGTCATCTGCGGCGTTCCTCAAGGCTCCTCGCTCAGCCCAACACTCTTCAACGTATACATGAGCCCCCTCGCAGCCATCGCACGCCAGCACAACCTCAACATCATCTCCTACGCCGACGACACCCAGCTGATCCTCTCCCTCACCAACGACCCCACCCACCGCCAGAGCCAACCTGCACGAAGGGATGACAGACGTAGCCAAATGGATGTCGAACAGCCGCCTGAAACTGAACTCGGACAAGACGGAAGTCCTCATCCTGGGATCCTCACCCTCCGCCTGGGACGACTCCTGGTGGCCCCCCGCCCTGGGCAGCGCACCCAAACCAACAGACCACGCACGCAACCTGGGCTTCATCCTGGACTCCTCCCTCTCCATGACCAGGCAAGTCAACGCTGTCTCCTCGTCGTGCTTCAACATCCTGCGCATGCTTCATAAGATCTTCCGGTGGATCCCCACCGAGACCAGGAAGACGGTCACCCAGGCCCTCGTCACCAGCCGTCTGGACTACGGCATCTCCCTCTATGCCGGAACCACCGCCAAACTCCAGAGGAGACTCCAGCGGATCCAGAACACCTCAGCACGACTCATCCTGGACATCCCCCGCCGAAGCCACATCTCCGGACACCTGAGAGACCTGCACTGGCTCCCAGTCAACAAGAGAATCACCTTCCGGCTCCTCACCCACGCACACAAAGCCCTACACAACCATGGCCCAGGATACCTCAACAGCCGCCTCAACTTCTACGCTCCCAAACGCCAGCTTCGATCGACCAGCCACGCCCTCGCCGTCGTCCCCCGCATCCGAAGAGCCACCACAGGAGGAAGGTCCTTCTCCTACCTGGCCGCCAAGACCTGGAACTCCTTCCGACCCACCTCCGCCTGACCCAAGACCACCTCGCCTTCAGGAAACAGCTCAAGACCTGGCTGTTCGAGCAGTAGCGGACCCCTCCCCCAGCGCCTTGAGACCCCCCGGGTGAGTAGTGCGCTATACAAATGCTTGAATTGATAGAATTGTCGAGATGTAGACTGCTAGGCCACCCTTTGGTCTCCCGTATCGCTAGGTCCTTGTAGCCTTTACATGATGAAGAGTGCGCCCTGGGATCTGGACTGGGGCTATTAGCCATGTTTCCTGGAGCACTACTATTTCGTAGTTATTCCAGTACTCTGGGGGTACATTATCCTGCAGATCGCGCTTTGCCCCTGCTATATTCCATGAAAGGATGTTTATTGACCTATGGTTATCTCTGCTGATCATCCGCCTTGGTCATTCTCTTTGTGCTGGCGGTAGAGGACCCTTAATATCGTCTTTACCTCTTGCGCCACCAAGACCAAATAAAACCTTCACCAACCAATCAAAGTAAACAGAGTAAAAGTATAATCCTGAAAACCGAAAAGAGCTAGTAATGTATGGAAGAAAGGGGACAAAGGGAGAAGTCAAATCACTGATTCATTCATTGACCCATACCATTATTGTCAGAGGTGACCATATATTTTTTACTGAATCTATATCACAAGTAATTGTTGGTGTTTTAGCACGGATTGTGAATGGTGAGGGGTTGTTTCTAACTGTGTGAATTGACTTCTCCCTTTGTTCCCCTTTTTCCATACATTACTAGATCTTTTCGGTTTTCAGGATTATGCTTTTACTCTGTTTACTTTGATTGGCACTCTTTCCCTCTGTACATTGTTCACCTTCTATGCATCTCTGAGGTATATATTATATATTACCTTACGACGAAACACTTGTTGGCTGTATGAAGATGTATTATTGAAGATATCAACATCTGTCTCATGGATTGGCTCATGTGGATATTTGGCTGTGAAACATTGATCCTGAACTGGCACTTTGAATTAAAAGTGGACTGAGACTATATTTTGGAACGACCTCGTTACCTCATTACTCTTTGAGTGCTCTGAAAGGAATTTTTTTGTTGTTTTATTTATAAAATCATACTTTATTTTTCTGTACTGGTTTGGAGTCTTCTTGTGGTGTTTTCACTGTTTTACTATTTGAAGGGTTGCACAAATACTTTACACATTGCCTCTTAAGTTAAACCTGACTGCTCTGTGCCAGGCTACCAGGGGGTGAACACAAGTTAATTTATGTTGTGTATCCGACTAACCCTTACTAGGATTGTGGTCCCTGCTTTTACAGGGTGCATAGCTCTGCCAACCAGAAACCCCATTTCTAACAAATTCCTAATGCACATTAGAAATCATGAACTAGTCCAATTAGCATTGGAAAGAGGTGGCCTAAGGGTATGGCACAAGAAAACAAAATAGCAGAAATGTAGTGTCCTTAATATCCCTTGCAAAACTATTGTGCCAATGGAGTTAATAATGGAAAAACTGCAACCTGTGGGATGATACCATTCAGAAATGATATTTCTGACAGAACATTTCTGTCCAATTATATTTTTTCTAACAATATTCTGACATACAACCAGCGAAAGGGCATTTCTCCCCCTTCTGATTAGTAGTGGAACACACAGATGCTTTGGGGCAGCTTTTTTAGATGCAAAGCTTGGAATTGTTAGCTTCTTTTGAGTTCAGAAGATAACCATTCCCGAAGGAAGCTGTTAAAATTTGACAGTTTGCGCACTGCTTGTGCATGCTCAGGACATGAGGAGGCGCAGACAGTGGTCCACTGCGAGTACAACGGGCCACTGTTTGCAGCAATGGGACTGTGCCGCACAGAGTTTGCAGTGAAGACACATTGCACATTGTGATTGTTGAGTTGGAGGTCTGCAGTCCCAGGCAGACCTCTAATGCAACATTTGCCACTGTCTGGCAGCAGTCCATCTACCCATTCTGACATCAACAATCACCAAAAACCCCTATGTGTGGTTGGGTTGGAAAACCTATTGTGTCTTGATTCCCTAAATGGCCCTTTAACATTCCTGAGACAAATTGTTTGTAGCTTTTGGCAAGAACAATATGTTGCATGCGATGCCTTGCGCATCCTTTGCACCACATAGGGAGATGCTGCATGCGGCCCAGGCCCGCCTCTTCTGTACATCAGCCTCCTGCTCTCTCAAAACATAAAAGCGGAATGCATTTCACCCAGAGACGTTTTGAGGCATGGACACAGTGGGCACTGGCCTAGGGCCCCAGCCTTTCTGGGGGCCCCTGATAGGGCCAGCTCGGTTCTACAGACAGTACTGTTCTTATGACCTTGATCCAGTGGGTTACTAGCAACGAGCATTCATACGCCAGATACTCACTTGGGCCCATACATTCATACTACGCTAGCAATTTCCGCTGGTGGGTCAGTTGTACTCTTTATCAAAATCCCTGCTACCAATTACTTTTCTGATTGAAGAGTAATGACTTACCAATGGACCCCTTGCTAATTGGGAAGTTTAAAATGAGTGACATTCATTATAATTCATAATCCTGAAATAATCACTGAGTCAGGAAGTTTTAAAATGTTTATCTAAAAGATTTAGCAGAGTAAAGTACAGAACCACATGATACTTAATCGTATATCAAGGATGAAGCATAGTAAATCAATTATCGATTTATGACGGTCCCTCAGAAAGGAGAAGATAGAGACAGCAGCGCAACTAAAGGTTGCATGTATATTTACCTAAAGTGCGAGAACCAAACCCCTTGGCCAAGGAGTTGGAAAGATAGGACCCAGGAAGGATGAAGAGCAAAACCTCCTCCAGGTTCAGGACAGGACAGGTGACCTCTCTATCAACAACGCCTGCGTCGTTCCCCTCTCTAATACTTCGCTTCTCTTCGATTCTCCCGTGTCTTCCTTCTAATGGAATCCGCCGCCCCCTCCTCAGGTCCTCTCTGGAAAGCGTTTCAGTCTGCAATCAGCGCGTTCGATACGCCTGCTCTTCTGTGTCTATCAGCGTCTAGTCTCATCTCCTTGCTGTGCTGTGCGGTCTGAGCTGACTAATTAGCTAATTGTATATCTATTATACCCTTCTACACCCATGTACCTCCCATTAATGTTGCAAAAATATGGGCCCACTACTTCTGATTGGACGGGGACAGGGGCTTGATCCTCACACCATATCGATTTAGTTCAATTTCTTTAAGCCCATTGTTTTAAAATACCGCCCATCACAATTAATACATTTGCTTTATTTCCCACCCGTCTCACGACAAAGTTTAATACATTGTTCATATAAATTGTTTCTTTTCAGTAGGGACATCATGGGTACAACAGTGTTGGCCATCAGGTCACGGCCTTGGACGTCGTCCAGGTTGACTTCATCCTTTTCTCTCTGGGCAGCCACGCAGGACGCATGCGCAGAACCATTGTCTCTCGAGTCTCAGTTCACCAACCCCAGGCCCATTTTACGAACTAATAAAAGTCAAAGAAGAAAATATTAAAATCACAAATAAATTGTTTCACTGTATACCCACTCTTTCTACTCTATTCCCATTTACTTATAAATTCTATCCCGCATTAATAGCGTTAGAATACCACAGTTTAATTGCAACATGTGAGCAAGCTGTAGCACGTGAAAACATAAAGCAGCCATTTTAATACACACTGCGCAGAAGCAAGAATTTCCCACCAAGTAAAGAAAGACGTCACACCACGTGATATGGTTGAGACATGCGCAATAATGTTTCCCACGCTTTAGCGGCCATTTTAGAACAGACAAGCGTCATTTGTTAGTTTAAACACATAAGCAAGCTTCCTTTCTACTTGTGTTTGTGTATGCAATTGTTAGCATGAACAATACAAAGTTTAATAAATTAATACTGTGAGGAGATTGCTTCCGAGCAGGTCTCATTATGAGTTCCTGCCCCATCAATCCCCTCTCTGATGGCGTTTCTGAGCCATCAAAAAATTTACCCACAACCAGATGCCAACTTTTAGCATAAATTTGTCTCAGTTTCATTCTTACACTTTCTATTTTTCACATCTCCTTTCAGTTTCTTATATAATTCACTTTTCAGATCTTCTAGTTCAATTTCATCAAATTTTCTTTTCTTTCCTTTTCCTGTCACACTATATGATTCATTCTTTCTACAACATTTGCACCATATTATTATTGACAATACTATTATTGCTATCCCTGCTAAGGGTACTAATATTTGACCTATAAGTCCTTTCCCTATATTAGCAAACCAGGTACCAATTGACGTAATACTATTTGTCAATCTTTCCCATACACTATCAACTTCCAGTGGTTTTAGTTCCTTCTCAAGTTTTGTTATATTCTGTATATACGTTCCAATTTCTGCACTTTTATCAGGTATGTAAGTGCAACAGTGCTTTGTCTTCAATAATTTACAGACTCCGCCCTCTTTTGCCAATATAATGTCAAGAGCAAGTCGATTTTGCATAACCATAGATCTAATCGCAACCATTTCCGCATTAATCATTAGAAAGCCTCCAGCAGTATCCGTTGATAAACGATCAACCACTGTAGATAATTTACATATTCTTCTTGAGTTCAGAATTACTCCCACTGAAGGTATCAATGCACCAAATATATCACCTACAATTTCAGAAAAACTAGCTCTTTTGCTACGTGTTAATTCACCATTATTTTCATTGCTCCCAGTGTTTCTTTTTACGTGGTATATCTTTGGAAATACTATTCCAAAGTAACAACTTCCATACCACCGTGCAGGAAGCCTAAAGTAAGCCTTATTCCCACACACATAATAGATTCCAGGAAAAACTGAATCTGTTCCTCCTTTGAGTCCCCAACCTCCAAGAATTAAGAAATTATGTTCACATTCACTGGTACCGATGAAAACATTGTTATAATCAGTCTTTAACCTATGTAGACAAATTTTCCCTGTTTTTACAAAATCCAGAGCCATAGCAGCTTGAGCCTTGCCAGGTGTGTAACTCCCTTCTTTCTCAGCCCAAGGTGGCAGATGAGCCTTATGCTCAGAAGCTTTCTTTTGAAAATCTTGTCTTCTATCTTCTACTAAATTCAAAAATATCTTTTCTTCTTCATGTAATGAACATGTTAGATTGTTTCTATGTGCATGTGTTATATCTATTGATTTCATTGTTAAGAAAAATTCTCCCATAAACTGTGCATCTTGACTACTAAGCACTGGGTTCATATTCTTTCGAATCGGAACCTCAGGAAATATCACATCTATGTTTGAATAATAATACTGAAGTCTCCCTGTTCTATAAAATAAACTGGTCAAAACACTACATGATATGCCATAAGTTAATGGCAAGTGATGATATGTTAACCCTTCTGCTACTGATTCTGGTAACTTCATACAAACATAACAATTACTAACTTCCATGGTATCTACATATTGAAACAATAATTTTGTGAAAACATTCAAACTAGTGTCGTTATCTGTTACTTCATGATGAAATTCTGATTCATCTTCTGCCTCTAATTTTACTCTATCACCTTTCAAATTATCTATCCTTCCCTTCGTTTCGTTGTTAATCTTTTTATCCGTAATCAGAAGGTAGGGAATTGCTACGATCAGAACTAACCATACTACAAGCACCATTACTAGACTGCATATGCATACAGCACAGCATCTTTTACAACATTTCCGTTTTGGTCTCCCAGAAACTCTATCGTCAGACATTTTGACAAGGAAGATTGCTCTTCTTATCTATTTTCAAGTCTTCTTGTGTTATCAAGGTGGTCTTATTTCTTTTTCATAGATCAGTTCCGCACTGGTTCCTTCGTCACCACTTTCACTTGATTCTGAGCTCTCGTAGTCTTCGAGGATGATATAAGTCCAATCAGGACCTTTAAATTTATTGTTTATAAGCTTCAGTCTTTTGCTTCTTCGTTTTTCAGTTCCACTTTCTTGTCCTGTTTGACTTGTCACTTCGTTTACTTGTTCTGGATCTTCACTTCTGGTTGTTATGTGGTATTTTACTCTTTTAATGACACTAGGCCAATGATCACCTTTTCTTGTTTTCTTTGTTTGCACTGTCTCTTTACTCCTTATTTCTTCTTCAGTAGTTCGTTTATTTTCAGGTTGTGGCACAGTTTGGTTTTCTTCAATTTCAGTTTCTTCTGCTACTTGTTCTTTTTCAGGTCTTATTGGTTTCTCTTCAGCTGCTCCACTGTGAGTCTCTAGTAACTGATCTTGTTCTTGATTTACGTCTTCATGTTCGAGATTCTCGGGATCTTCTTCTTGAATGTATTTTTCTGGATCTAACTGGTTCTGATCAGGGCTTATTGCACTTTGTACTTCTGCAGCCTGACCGCGTTCTTCTAAACCTATCTGTCCCTGCTCAAAATTTGTTGGTTCGTTGTTGATTTGAGCCTGATTTCCTCTCCCTATCTGATCCTGCTCAGGTTCTCTTATTGTTTCTTCTTCTTCTTCCTGAGCTGCTTCTTCTTCACCTATCTGATCTTCTTCAATTTCTTCTAAATTGGCTTGACTTCTTGTTCTGTGGTAAACTTCAGGAATTTCCACCACCGGTATCCAGTCCTGACTTGTGCTCGGTTGTTCTTCTTCAGCTTCCCTCGAATCTTGTTCCTGAGATTCTTCAGCTGGGCAACCTTCAACTTCCTCAGTGATCGATGCTGCCTGAGGATTTTCTTCTTCAGGGTCTGGTACTCTTTTGGTGTGGCTTACATGAATCCAATTAGGAAATCCTGCACACTTTACTGCTGTATTCGTAACTAGTATGACTTGACGAGGTTCGTGCCACCTGGGTGATAGACACGTTTCTCTCATGTGATTCTTCACAACCACCCAGTCTCCGGGATTCAGATCATGCTCTTGCTCAGGCTGCCTGGAAACTGCGTCTTCCCCAACCTGGTGAGAGACAGAACGCACTAGGTCAGCCAATCCTTTGCAATAATCCAGAACCATATCATCAGTTATATTCAGCAGTTTATTTGTAGGAACATGTGCTTGTCTCATTGCTCTTCCCATGATTATTTCGTGCGGACTCAATCCGGTATTTCTATCAGGAATGCTTCTGAGTCCCATCAAGACAAGTGGCAATGCATCCGGCCAATCTAGCGATGTTGATGCACACATTTTTGCCAGTCTGGATTTTATTGTGCCATTCATTTGTTCAACCACTCCAGAAGCCTCTGGACGATATGCACAGTGCAATTTTTGCTCAATTTGGAATGCTTCACAGATTATTCTAATCACATCACTGTTGAAGTGCCTTCCTCTATCTGATTCCAAAGTTACTGGGAAACCAAACCTAGGAATGAGTTCTCGTAGCAACAACTTTGCGACTGTAATACTGTCATTCCTCCTGGTAGGGTAAGCCTCCACCCACTTTGAAAACAGACACACTATGACAAGTACGTATTTCAGTCCTCTACATGGTGGTAACTGAATAAAATCAAGTTGCAATCTCACAAATGGACCCTCTGCCTTTCCTATTTTCCCAAAACCAATTATTGTTTTTCTTCCAGGATTATGCATTTGGCAAGTTAAACATCTCTGACAAAGGCTCTCTGCTACAGCCCTAAACCTTGGATTGTACCAATTGTGTCTGAAGAGCCTAATCATTGCATCTCTCCCTACATGTGTGTCTCCATGATACATTCTGGCCATTTGTGAAATAAGACAGTCGGGCATGACTGGTCTGCCATCGGAAAAAATCCATACATCGTCGTCTGCCCTTTGAGAGCATCCCATTTTAATCCATGCATTTCTTTCACTCTCATCAGCGTCATCTTGTAATCGCTTTACATCATTCCATGTTTCAGGAGGTGCATACAGCATAAGTTGGCAGCTGATTCCCATTCTTTCAACCCTTTTATTAACTGACAACCTGTTTTTAGCACAGTGTTGAGCCACCAAATCGGCATATCTGTTACCGACTACCACCCAGTCATCTCCTGACTGGTGTGCGGCACATTTCACCACAGCCAATTCTTTTGGTGATTGTATTGCCTCCAGCAGTTCCTTTACAAACTGTCCATTTGTAATGGGGGATCCTGAAGAAGTCATGAAATCCCTCTGCATCCATAGTTGGCCAAAATCATGCACAACCCCGTAACCATATTGGCTATCTGTAAATATAGTTACTTTTTGATTCTTCCCAATTTTGCAGGCTTTTATTAACGAAATCAATTCAGCTACTTGTGCAGATTTTACTCCTGGTAAATAGGATGCTTCGACTATTCCAGTTAATTCACACACTGCATATGCAGCAGTTAGTTTTCCATCTTCATGCCTTTGGCACGAACCATCAACAAACCGCTCCCTGTCTGGCTTCCTGAGGGGTAGTTCCTGGATGTCAGGACGTGGTTTTGTGCACAATTCTGTGACTTGTAAACAATCATGTTCCTCTTCATCGTCTTTAACTTCTTCATGGTATGGGTCTGGTAGTAAGGTAGCAGGATTTACTATTGTGCACCTTACAATGGTCACATTTTCAGCACCTAATATTATTCTTTCATATTTAGTCAGCCGACTAGGAGTAAGATGCTGAGTTCGGGTTCTTGTCAACAGAATCACAACTGAATGTGGGACAAACACTTTGACAGGGTGTCCCATTACAATTGATTCACTTTGTTCAATGCTCAAACATGTAGCCGCTACTGCTTTTAGGCAGCCTGGCAATGCGGCTGCCACTGGGTCCAATGTAGCAGAAAAATATGCTATAGGACGTCTGTCCAAACCATGTCTCTGAGTTAGGACTGAGAGTGCATAATTTTCTCTCTCATGACAGAATAATGCGAATTTTCTTTTATAATCAGGCATGCCTAGGGCAGGTGCTGCACACAAAGAATTTCTCAATTTTACAAAAGCTCCTACACTCTCATCATCCCACTCAACTGGGTCCTTTGCCTTCTTTTTCGTCATTTGGATTAATGGCTTTGCTAGCAGAGAGAAAACTAGTATCCATTGTCGACAATAACCCACTATTCCAAGGAACATTCTCACCTCTCGTTGGGAGACAGGCATTTGCATTTTCTTGATTAATTTTACTCTTTCAGAGGTTATTCTTCTTTTTCCCCTCTCAATTTGGTGTCCTAGATACTTAACTGCTGTTGTACAAAACTGCAATTTTTCAGGTGAAACTTTATGCCCTTCTTCAGCTAAATGATTTAATAATGCAATGGAGTCAACAACACAGTCCTCTCTGGTGTTAGATGCCACCAGTAAGTCGTCTATATACTGCACTAAGACTGAACTTCCTGGCATCACTAGTTTCTCTAAGCACTTTTTCAATATCTGATTGAAGATGGAAGGACTTTCCGTGTACCCCTGAGGAACACGATTCCATACATAGACTTTGTTCTCAAATTTAAATGAAAAAAGATACTGACTATCTGGATGCAATGGTATTGAAAAGAATGCTTGGCATAAATCAATCACAGTAAACCATCCTGCACTCCAAGGAATCTGGTATAGAATTACTGCAGGATTTGGCACTATAGGACAACAGGGTTCCACAATCTTATTTATTTTTCGCAGGTCTTGAACAATCCTATACTTTCCACTAGGTTTCTTCAAACCCATTATTGGTGAGTTACAAGGGCTACTCATTACTTCTTTTAGTATGTCTTGTTTTACCATTCGGTTGATTTCTTCAATAACTCCTGCTTTTACTTCTGCACTCATTTTGTACTGTCTGGTATTTGGGAAAATTGCACCTTCCTTTACAGGTAATTTTAACTGGGTCTATTTTGGCCATAAGTCCTACTTCCTTTCCCGTGAAATCCCATACCATGGAATTCACTGTAGTTTTTAGTTCTTCTGGTAACTCGTCTTTTGTTATCAAAGAAAACATCTCATCTACTTCTGTACCTTGCTTTGCAATCATAAATTTATATACATGGTCTTCATCTGGGGTCTGAACTGCCACACCATCCGGCGTGCAGAAAATTGTGCAGTTCATTTTACACAACAAATCTCGGCCCAATAAATTTACTGGACTGGAATCACACACTACAAATTGATGCATTTCTCTAAAATTTCCAATTTTAACTTCCATTGGTTCGGTAAGAGGTGTTCTAATCTTTCGATTAGCTACACCCACAACTTGGATAGCTTCTCCAGAGAGAGGAAGGTCTGGGATGTCTGCTGTTCTCACAGTAGACCTGGTAGCACCAGTGTCCAAAAGGAAGGTAATATCATTACCCTTCACATTCCCTTCAACATATGGACCTGACTGATCTACCGGTAAGGACGCGCCAAGTACGCACTCCTTCTCCCCCTCTCCTAGGCACCGTCATTGACTATAGGGACAGAAGTCGTCCTGTAAAAGAAATTGTGAGGTTACATAATCATTCTTACCACTTCCTCCTTGATATCCGACGTCTGTACCGTGCTTTGCTCTGCTTACATTACCCTGTATAGGTGCAGGTGGCAACTGACTCTGAGGATTTACACCCTGCTGTGAGTCATTCTGCGTCTGTGGATTTAAATTTTGATTTGGGCCATTATTATTTCGAATCTTTTTACATTCATCCTTCCAATGCCCCAATTTTCCGCATCCATGACAAGGAAATTTCTTTTTAGCCTCTTCTCTGCTCATTCGTCCTCTCATTTTTCCACCATTCCCAGTGTCACCATTTGTTCCAGAATCTTTCCCCTGATTATCACTTGGATTATCCAAATTAATTCCCTGTCTCTCGGCCATTTTTACCTGAGCCCACATCACTTTCTCTTGCAATTTCTTGTGCCTATCCTCAATGTCATCTCCACAATATTTTGTGTATTTCAAAATCTCGTCAATCGGTTTCCCCTGCCAGCACAACATGTGCTGCTTAATCATCTGACATATTTCCGGTTTTAATCCATAAACAAATCGGTAAACAAACTGACTCATGTTTTTATCTCCAATATCCTCAAATCCACTATACTGCTTGAATACCTGCAATAAACGTTCGTAGTAGGCATGTACCGATTCACTGGCTTCTTGAGTAGTTCTGTCTATTTTCACCCAATCTGTTTCTTTTGGTGGTATTTTCCCTTTCAGGTAAGTTATTACCTGCTGATACTTTTTCATGACATCACTTGACGGGGCACCTGTCTTTGGATCTCTAGGATACTCTTCACTTGGCCAATCGACTGTGATTTTACAATCTGTCCATAAATCGGCAGGTACCACTATGTCAAACAGACCATCCAAGTCCTTCAACAATACCTTTGACACTTTCACAAACCTCTCAACCTGCTTGTACCATTCAATTGGTTTTTCTCTCAACTTTGGAAAATCATTCGTAAATGACAAAATATCCTGTCTGCTCCATGGGACATGTACATATCCCCCTCCTGGAACTTCTCGCATCGGGTACATTTGATCTGCTTTCCCTGTTTCCTTCATTAAATATTCAGAAGTTGTTCTACTGTATCGTGCCTCTTCCTTTTTCTTTGTCCATCTAGCTTTCCATTTATCTAGGTCTCCCCATTTCTGCAAGACTGTCATTAATTCCTTTATTTGTAATTTTCTTCCAGAGGCATTCATGTTTTCTAAATCTTTGTCTGAAAAATCTGCTCTATAGGGTTTCTGTAACACTTTTGACTTCCCTATTTCAATTCCCATCTGCAGAGCTAAATCTGATAATTTCTCATGGAATATCTTTACATTTCTTGTGATACTTCTGCACACGAACAATAGTTCTTCTTCATCGTAAGTATTTAGGCGATCTACCCCTACATTTCCTGCTATCATTTCTTCTAATTCGACCTTTAATTTATAAATGTCCATGATCTTTGGGGGTGAACTCTGTCTGTCTGATCCTTGTGCCCACCTTTCTAAGTCTTCTGGTGTAACTACTGTGGCACTTTTGGTTCCTGATGAGGTTACTATGTTTACATCTTTTGAGCAACCAGGTGTAGCTCTTCTGGGGGTACTATTTGCAGATTCTCGAATGGGCAAGTCCATTAATGAAATCATAGATTCACAATCACTAAAGTGATCATCAACTATTACTACTGCTTCAGGTTTAGGAACATTCACAGGTGTAGGCATAACTAGAGGTTTGGGATAATTTACTTTGTCACCATATAAGGGAACCACTGGACCAATTGTTACAGGTATGGTCAAGGAATCAGGATGTACATTCAACTGTGTTATTTTCTGTATTAATTCTGCTCTGTTTTTATCTATTGCTTCCTTTTCTTTATCGTGAAGTACCCTACTAACTGGGGAATCATGCAATACTTGTGGTACCAATGGTGTCCTTAACAGTGGTGCACATGGGGTGCATCCACTTGTCCCTTCCTGATATGGTGGTGAGTTCTTTAATATCTCTTCCATAAATTCATCTTCGGAATCTCCAAATCTAGTCAAGTGTTTCGTCTTTTCTGTGCATTTGCTCCCTAACGATTCTTCTGCCATTAATATTGGATACAGACCTTCTGTAAGCATCGCTCTTCTCCACTGTTTCATCTGACCGTCCCTTGACTCATTTTGGTATCTTGGAAAAAAATCCCTGATAACCCCTATTACTTCTGGATCGGTCACGTTCAAATGCCTCAGTTTCCCACTCCTCTAAGGCTTCGTATTGGGTTCATCTTGGTCTGGGTTCTAAATCATTCATCCTCAATCTTAAATTTTGCAGAATTCTCCCATTGAAAGTACCATTCTCGGGGAACGCTAATATTCCATCATTTTTGGTATATTCTATCCAATTTTCTAACCATACGCAAGTATGATAACCTCTCTCCATCATCATAAATGAAGCGGGCGTTTTAGCTAGTGGAATGATAATTCCTTCCCTAGTTTTGATTGGTTTATCCTTTTTAAAATAATTCTTAATCTTTTGTAGAAATGACATTTTTCTCTTCTCTCCGTACATTTTGGCTAAATCTCGATGTATAAAATTATATTCTGCAAAGCCTAGGAATCTCCAATCCGGACGAACCCCTATTAAAGTTGGATCACGTTTTAACATACAATCTCCACTATCCACTAGGATTTTCAGCTTCTATGGTAACAACCAATCAAATTCCAGCTAACTTTTGTCTCTGAACCAATCCTAGCGTGGCCTTTTTGTAATGTTTGTCTGCCAACCCCTCCTTTACAATCTGCGCTTTTCTGTCCCTCGCTGTTTCGACCAATCCCAGCGCGGTACCTGTGACGTCAGTACTACTCCCGACTACTGACCCCTCCTTTACAAGAGTCTTTCCACGCCCGCTGTTTTGACCAATCCCAGCGCGGCGTTTTGTGACGTCAGTTCCCTCTCCGGTAACTGACCCTCCCTTTACAAAATCGTACGCAAAACTTTATTTTCTCTACGCCTTTAATTAAAATTCAGTAACAACATAAAACATTCGCTATGCGTGCCAGTTTCTCTAAATTGAAAAAGATAGTTTTGTTCACACTTAGTAAAACCTTTCCGTTTACTAAACATACACTACGAGTAAAAACCCTTCCGTTTACTCTTCACGCAAGCTTCAGAAGTATCTGTTACTTCTTCAATGTTACCCTTTCTAGGTGATATAACATCAAATTTTCACCAGCATTATTCCTTTTGCTATTACTCACACGCATAAAGTCCCTAACAAGTACTGATAGCCCTGCCTAACTTTTCAGTACTATTTCTGCCTGACAGATAACCTCACTGCAGTATGGTTTCCACTTACCATCAGCTATTCAATTTTCCCCGGGAAATTCTGGACAACATAAAACAAAACTTTTGAACAAACGGATGTTAGTTTATAAAAAAATTCTCATTACCCAATTAACAAAGTACAACCATCCTCTGATAACCAGAAAACTGATCCAGCGGGTTACTAGCAACGAGTATTCATACGCCAGATACTCACTTGGGCCCATACATTCATACTACGTTAGCAAATTCCGCTGGTGGGTCAGTTGTACTCTTTATCAAAATCCCTGCTACCAATTACTTTTCTGATTGAAGAGTAATGACTTACCAATGGACCCCTTGCTAATTGGGAAGTTTAAAATGAGTGACATTCATTACAATTCATAATCCTGAAATAATCACTGAGTCAGGAAGTTTTAAAATGTTTATCTAAAAGATTTAGCAGAGTAAAGTACAGAACCACATGATACTTAATCGTATATCAAGGATGAAGCATAGTAAATCAATTATCGATTTATGACGGTCCCTCAGAAAGGAGAAGATAGAGACAGCAGCGCAACTAAAGGTTGCATGTATATTTACCTAAAGTGCGAGAACCAAACCCCTTGGCCAAGGAGTTGGAAAGATAGGACCCAGGAAGGATGAAGAGCAAAACCTCCTCCAGGTTCAGGACAGGACAGGTGACCTCCCTATCAACGACGCCTGTGTCGTTCCCCTCTCTGATACTTCGCTTCTCCTCGATTCTCCCGTGTCTTCCTTCTAATGGAATCCACCGCCCCCTCCTCAGGTGCTCTCTGGACAGCGGTTCAGTCTGCAATCAGCGCGTTCGATACGCCTGCTCTTCTGTGTCTGTCAGCGTCTAGTCTCATCTCCTTGCTGTGCGGTCTGAGCTGACTAATTAGCTAATTGTATATCTATTATACCCTTCTACACCCATGTACCTCCCATTAATGTTGCAAAAATATGGGCCCACTACTTCTGATTGGACGGGGACAGGGGGTTGATCCTCACACCATATCAATTTAGTTCGATTTCTTTAAGCCCATTGTTTTAAAATACCGCCCCTCACAATTAATACATTTGCTTTATTTCCCACCCATCTCACGACAAGTTTAATACATTGTTCATATAAATTGTTTCTTTTCGGTAGGGACATCGTGGGTACAATAATGTTGGCCATCAGGTCACGGCCTTGGACGTCGTCCAGGTTGACTTCATCCTTTTCTCTCTGGGCAGCCACGCAGGACGCATGCGCAGAACCATTGTCTCTCGAGTCTCAGTTCACCAACCCCAGGCCCAATTTACGAGCTAGTAAACGTCAAAGAAGAAAATATTAAAATCACAAATAAATTGTTTCACTGTATACCCACTCTTTCTATTCTATTCCCATTTACTTATAGATTCTATCCCGCATTAATAGCGTTAGAATACCACAGTTTAATTGCAACATGTGAGCAAGCTGTAGCACGTGAAAACATAAAGCAGCCATTTTAATACACACTGTGCAGAAGCAAGAATTTCCCACCAAGCAAAGAAAGACGTCACACCACGTGATATGGTTGAGACATGCGCAATAAAGTTTCCCGAGCTTTAGCGCCCATTTTAGAACAGACAAGCGTTATTTGTTAGTTTAAACACATAAGCAAGCTTCCTTTCTACTTGTGTTTGTGTATGCAATTGTTAGTATGAACAATACAAAGTTTAATAAATTAATACTGTGAGGAGATTGCTTCCGATTAGGTCTCATTATGAGTTCCTGCCCCATCAACCTCGAATGATTCTTGAAAATAGATTGTTTTAAATACCGTTTTACTTTAATGTATTTTTAATACAGGTAATCTGTGATAGTTTATTACAGACATTTTGCAGGAAATGTTGTGTTTTTCACGACCCTGCAGCATCCATAAAAGAGTTTCTTTTAAATTGCTACAGAATCCCACATATGAGAAATGGGAGGGGTGTCACAGAGATTATTTGCAATACCATTAGTGAGCTGCTGTTGTTTGACACTATCAAAAACACACATTATAGTCCCTGAATATCAGATGGAAACCCATTTAGAATTTGGACCAGTCTGCCTCTGCACTGGCGATGACCTGGCTAAAGAGGGCAAAAAAGAGCTGTAATTGGATCATAACTTCAAAGCTGTTCCGAACAGGGGCCCCCAAAATATGTTTGGCCCTGGACCCCCAAGATCCTTAAAATGCCCCTGATTTCACCACTTGCATGTATCATTAGTCTTGGCAGCTAACTGAACATTCAGTTCACATATGGAAAGGCAGTGCCGTCTTATCAGCATTATAGACCCCCGGGCAAAGCAGTGCACTGGGCCCTGCCTACACAACCACTCTCAGGAATAAAAATGTTTAATGGAAAATTAGTGTTAAATTCTGGTCTGCATGGGGCCCCTATGCTCATGGGGTCCCCGGGCACCTGCCCAGCGTGCCCATGCGTTAAGACGGCACTGGTGAAAGGATGGCGTGCCAACTCTGGATTTGCTGGCTTCCCTCAGAGGCCTGCTGCATTTTCAAGGCTGCTTGGTGTACAAAAGCACAAACCTGAATTAAGCCCCATTACTTAATGCAAAAGACCTGCTTCAGCAAATCTTCACATTTTGCATGCAGAAATCACGCTGTAAATCTAAGTCTATGACGCCAACAACACATTACTGCAAATAAACGTCAGGTGGCAAACTACATGAAAAGTTATGACGGGTGAGAGATTACAGAAACACAACACTATAACAGTTTTTCACTGTGATCTTACTGAAAGGTAATCATTAAAGTATTCCCACGGCAGCTGTTTATTCAGAGAATAAAGCAACGCAGCCATTCATGAAAGTGCTGCAATTACAAGTGAAATATTATTTTCCCATAAAGCGCTGCGAATGATGGTTTTACCATACAAGTGACTTTGTAATTTTCCAGACTAGATTAACTGCTAACTTCCATTGACCAGCACTGCAAGGAGGAGCATCGATCAGCATCGATCAGGCTGGATCGTCAGAGCCGTGATGAATGGCAGGGCGCCCCTCCTCAAATTAGTAGATTTTAGGAAGCTCCATTGCAGATAACACAGTCTGCTGCCACCTCTGTACAAGGGTGTTGATTCACCAAAATGTCTGGGGTAGTGGAAGGGACATCACATACCCTTTGACCCTTACCACATCACAGAAAGTGACATCCTATGACCCATAACCCTGATTTTATCCGGGAAGGCATGTCACATGACTCCTAACATCACACTCACACTCTCTTACACCGCCTTTCACTCATTCTTATTCATTCTCACTCACTCACTTGCATTCACTCTTAATCTCACTGATACTGACTCATTCTTACTGACATTCAGGCCCAGGTTTACTAATGCTTTGCATTATGTTTGCATCACTTTTGTGGCGCAAACCCGGCACAAGTGTTAGGGTGGGATTTACTAGCCAACGCAAATGGTGGTCGCTGTTGTAGATTGCTGTTGGCACGAAGTACAGGTCCGACTGGAGCTTTACTTTGGTGGTTGTTGCAGGAGGTCATTTCTCAGCGCAAAGAGATTGCTTCGCATTAATGAGGAGCCCAAAATTCTGTATCTTTGCATTTTCATCAGGAGTACACTCTGATGCCAGCCAAGCATCTAGGACCTGAGGGCACCTCTTGGGGATCAGGACCCACTCCAGAAGAGGCCAGCAGCATGGCTTGGGCAGGTCAGGCAGGTCCTCTTGGGGCTGGTCAGCTGGGCAGTTGCAGGAAGGCCTCTGGAAGCTTCATGTGTTTCTGTCCCTGTAGATCAAACAGGAGGTAAGCCAACTGACCCTTGGAGCCACTTCTGAGGAGCCTGAGTTCAAGGTAAGCAGGTCCAAACTTCCATCCGCAGATATCAGGGCAGACCTTCCTCCGAATCTTTGACAGGTCCTGGAGTAATCTGATTAGAGGTTCTGAAGGATCCACTTTTATCCCTGGTGCCATCCTTTGTGGGAGAGCAACTCCTACTCAGTCATCCTGTCAGGAAGACCCTCTCCCACCACACCTGGGCCTCTTTTGTCTCTGTGTCTGAAAGCCATACACAAAACACCACAGGAGAGCCATTCACAGTCATATGACCCAGGGCACAGGCAGAAAGGCACATTTGGGTTATGGAGAAAAAAGCCCACTTTCTAAATGTGTTCTTATTCAGAATAGTAACTTAAAATCCGACTTACCATCAAAGAGGGTTTTAATTTAAAATTAATTTGAGTGTAAACAGCATTCCTCTATCTGGTCCCAAGCTGGGGTTATCACTTATCAAGTGTAATAAGGTAACCTAGTGTTAGTCTATAGGAGAGACAGGCTTACAGTAGTGAAAAAAAACTACTTTAGGAGGTTTTCACTGTCAGGGCATTTAAAACTTAAACACACATGCCCTGCTTTTTAAACACCATGCACCCTGTCCTATGAGTAGTTAGGGCCTACCTTAGGGGTGACTTAAAAATATTAAAAAGGAAGGTTTAGGCCTGGCAAAAGGTGTATTTTTACAGGGTAAAACTGGCAGTTTAAAACTACACTAGAGACTGCAATGGCACGCTAGGGACATGTTTTACAGGGCCACTTTAGTGGGTGGCACAATGAGTGCTGCTGCCATTAGTAGCATTTAGTTTACTAGGCCT
The DNA here is from genome assembly GCA_963921515.1 of Calotriton arnoldi. Taxonomy (NCBI): domain Eukaryota; kingdom Metazoa; phylum Chordata; class Amphibia; order Caudata; family Salamandridae; genus Calotriton; species Calotriton arnoldi. The sequence continues at coordinate 52,565 of CAWUFW010014746.1, forward strand.
GGTACAGGTAGTATCATATACTAGGGACTGACAAGTAAATTAAATAGTCCAATAAGGTGTAGGCCAATTTTACCATGTTTTCAATGGAGAACATAAGTACATTATTGCTGTTTAGCAGGGAAAAAGTGCCCCAACATCTAAAAGCCAACAAAACCAGGTTCAGCAAAGGAAGGCAAAAATCTGGGGCGGCAAAAACAAGGTGATGTATGGAATGCTTGAGTTAATCTCAGCCAGTGGCAAACAATCGGGCCACATCCCAAGTCATCATTTTTCGCCCACCATGCCCCATCAGTTTTGGCCCATCTATATGCAAATCAATCTTGACCCTTGTTGGACTTGTCCCTCTCTGCAGGGTCATCTCCAAACTTTTGCCGTACCCCACCCGTTTTTTCTGCCTTTTATTACTCTGTGCACTTTACCACTGCTAACCAGTGTTAAAGTGTTTGTGATCTCTCCTTTAAACATGGTGAAATTGGCTTACACTCAAGTAGCACATTTAATTTATTTATAAGTCCCTAGTCAAGGGGTATTTCATATACGCAGGGCCTGTAAATGAAATGCTACTAGTGGGCCTACAGCACTCATTGAGCCTTCCCCATAAGTAGCCATTTAATCAAGCATCAGGCCTGCCATTGCAGCCTAGGTGCAGTTTTAAAATGCTGTTTCAACCTTGCAAAATAAACCTTTTGTCAGGCCTAAACCTTCCTTTTTATTACATATATATCACCCCTAGTGTAGGTCCTAAACATCCCCTAGGGCAGGGTGCAGTGTATTTAAAAAGTTGGACAAGTACATTTATGTTTTACATGTCCTGGTTGTGAAAAACTAAATTCGTTTTTCACCATTTTGCGGCCTACCTCAAGCTACCGTTGGGTTGCCTTATTGCATTTAATAAGTGATAACGTTTTTTGGGAATAGGTAGGAATGTCCAGTTTGGTCTCTAAAGAATTGTAATTTAAAACCCTCTTTAATTGTAAAGTCCGATTTTAAGTCAGAATTCTGAAAATGCCACTTTTGGCATTTTCTTGTCCTAAACATTTGGTGCCTGCAGCCTGTTCCTGGCTCACATGACTAGATGTAGTTGAAAGTTGGCTTTGTGTATTCCTTCCAGACAGCCACACAATAGAAGGGCTGGGTATTGGCAGGACGGGCCATCCTATCTTAATGGAGGGGCGGAGGTGTCACCTGTCACACTTGCACTTCGAAGATAATTCCTCAGCCCACACACAAAGACCTCACACCAGCCTTTTGTGACCTCAGACCCAGTGGGGCCAGGGCAGGAAGGCAGGAAATTCCAAACACTTCTGTAAGGGGAAAACTCCTGAATCTTCACCCACTTCATAGGGGGCACCAGGAATAAAGGTTGAACCCTCAGACCCATTCTTCAGTACACACCTGGACCTGTGGATTCTACATAAGAAAGACTTCCCTGCTGCCAGAGGAGTGCCCTGCTACCTGAGACCTGCCCTACTGTCTGAGAAGGAAGACTGGACCTGCTCCCTTCATCCTAGGTTATGTGCCTCACTCCAAGGGTCAGCTGACTGAACTCCTGTTCTGACCTACAGAGACACAACAAGCTTCAGAGGCCTCCCTGAACTGTCCAGATGACCTGCTGCGCTGGATCTGTCTGAGCCCTGGTGGTCTCTGCTAGACTAAGTTCCTGATACCCAAGTTGTGCCTCCCCAGGTACTGGGCCCTTGACTGACTTCAGAGAGAGCTCCTCCTGGCCTAACTGAAAGCTCCACAAAATCTGGCGTGAAGTGACTCAAAGCCTTGCTGCACAGCTGCAAGCTGCAAGCTTTATTGGAACTGACACCAAGGGATATGAAGCCCTGGTAAGCCTCGCCACACAGCTGCCAGCCTCATCAGAATCAATGCAGAGCGACGTAAAGCCCAGCTTCATCAGAACCGACATTGAGCAACGCAGAACCTTGCCCCACAGCTCATTGGAAATGATGCAGAGCAACGCAAAGTATTAACGTATAGCTTCATCGGAACTGATGCCTGACAATGCAAAGCAATGCCACGCAATCTGCATGCCAAGGACATAAGGTACAATCCTCAGTGTGACAATCTTGGTCCTGCGCTCAGCCTGCACTCCCCAGCGGTTAGTAGTGGTGGACGGAACTCGCAGAGTTTTTCTCCCCGGAATTCCCCAGAGTTACATAAAAACTAGGTGAGATTCTGTTGAGTTACGCCCACCCATCATTATGAGGTTGGTCTTAATTACATAATTACCTTTGGCTGGAGGAGGGGGGGCAGTAATTAGCAGGGAGTGTGTAAACCGATTTCATCTGGGGGTTTAATTCCATGTGGTGTAAACAAGCTAGCAGTAGGGCTATAAATAAGAGCTTTAAGTAGAGCTCACCTGTGTGCCATTGCCATCTGCACAAGATACTTCTGGCATAGAAAGTCTGGTACAGACTAGAGCGCAGCAGAACAGACCCAGCCGAGGGAAACCTGGCACAGTGTGAACAGCAGGGCTAACGTTGCCAGTGCAGCTCATTTCATTTAGCATGCCAGACACAAATTGAGAATCCTGCTTGGTGGATTTCACTCACCTGGTAGAGTGCACTGCTAGGGGAGCGGGTTGCAGCAAAGAGGGAAAGTAAACAATGCATGGCAGAGACCTGCAGAGTAGAAAAAATACTGTGGGCCACAGAGCGCTTGAAATCCCCGACCTGGGAACCCTGCCTGAATGGAAGACAGCTGCGGAGTACTGAAGCGGGGTGAAGCGGAGCGGGGAGGCAAGAACGGTGTGACACTGGACTTTCAAAGGCCAGGACACTGCTGTTTGTATTGCGCACAAGTTTATGGTTTGATGAGGAAGTCACTAACAGGCGCTTACTGAGGAAGCTTCACTGCCTCCCCGGGAGCCTTGTCAAACATGGCTAAGCCGCGTCACTCACCGGCTCAGTGCTATCTAAGGCCTGGGAGTTTTAAGGCCTCAAATTGCTGTGAGTTTTGAGAACAAATTGCTCCATCAGTGGCTTGTTCGTTTTCCGGACCTCACTCCTCGCTGCTGCCTCAGCGCACCAGAGAGGCAGGCAGTGATGTGGAGCAGGCGGCGGGGTGGTAGCGGCGGCAGGGAGCTCCTATCCCTGGGGATCATTCATCCCAGAGGCGCAACTAGAGCCAAATTTCGGGGCGGGCTAGGAAAAAAATTCGGGGGGGCTAACTCTTCCAGCAGTAGGCAGAGTGGAGATGCAGGGGCTCTAAGAAGGGGTGTAAAACAACAAAGCCTCATTAACAAGCAAATGGTCTTTTAAAGACCTGTGAAGTACTCAGGTGCGGCTGTGTGTGTGCCCGGGAAGCTGTCTCAGCCCGGGCTGCCACACACGACGGGGGGGCTTAAGCCCTTTGAGCCCAATGGGCGTTGCGCACCTGATTCATCCAATGGCACCCGCTTTGACGCTGTCGAGGCTTAGCAGCGAGCAGAAAATGGCTGCAGTATGCCACTCGCTCAACTTTGTGGTTGCTTAGTATCTGGTATAACTAATTCCCATGACTTTAGTTGCTAAAATGCTAACCCTGTTGCCCCACGACGGGAGCGGAGTTCAGAGTGTCGGATATGAACGCGTCAGGAGATGTTCATCACCTGGAGCCCGAAGGAACTTGCTCTGAAGCGATACATACATCCTAAACACACACATTTACAACACATCCTTACACAATATGCCCATGCAGCTCAGTTGTAAATCACATTTGTTAGTGCTGAATGATTAATTCCGGCGGCAGCAGAATTTATTAGTAATTCTGTGTTACAAGAGTGACGCAGAATTACTAAATTCCACCAATTGTGCCAGTGGAATTGGAAACTCCACGCACCCCCAGTGGTCAGCCTGAACTTGTTACTTTGTCTCGGTCCAGTGCGACTAGATGCCCTCAGTTGGTGCTTTGCACTTTTTAACGCTATTTTTATTTAAACCTTTAGAGTAGCATTTCAAAATTTCTATTAATTGGATCTTTTTTGTTTTGATCTCAAATAATGTTTTAAAATATATTATATTTTGTTTAATTGGTGTGGGATTTGTCTTGTGTTGTGTTTCCACTTTATTGCTGTTTGTGTTCTGCATAAATACTTTATACATTGCCTCTAGGTTAAGCCGGACTGCTTCTGTGCCAAGCTACCATAGGGTTCAGCACAGGTTAATTTAGTGACTCGTTGTGGTTCACCCTGACAAGGATTGTGGCTGTTTTTTTTGATGGGCTCAGACCCCCCTCAACCAACAACATAATTTCACTCTTGTACTCCAATCGAAACAGTCTAGCCCAAACTTCCAGGCCAAGTCTTCCCTGAAGGGAACACAAGCAACCCAGGACTAGTTTTGCCCTTATAGGGCTCATCAGCTAGGTATAATTAGGTTCCATTGGTACAGTGAGCACAGCACCCTTGTCTGGGCATACCCAGCACACTTTGGGCAACAAAAACAAGGTGAGGGATGGAATGCTTGAAACAATCTCAGCCATATGCAGATCAGTCTTGACCCTGCTCCAATGACAGTCCTGTCTGAACTGCCAGGCCAGGACCTCCCTGAACTGGAACACAAGCAACCCAGGAACGATTTTGCTTTTATTAGGGCTCATCAGCCTAGGTTCCAGTGGCACAGTGAGCATGGGACCCACATCTGGGCATACCCATCACACTTCATCATGAAAGCTTTCCTGAATGAAAGAATGGTGGACTAAGCTTTGATTTGATTCTGCAGTTTGAATCCCTGCAGTCTAAATACTCGAGCCCCACCCCACTTGAAATATTTGAAGAAGGGGGTTCCAAAATATATTTTTTTTTTTGGGTGGAGCGAAGAGTCCTAGTTGGAATACACTTTTTGTATTTGTTGACTAAGAATAAGAATAGGAGCCCAGTGCCCTGAACATCTTGAACATGATGTAGGCTGATTTGAGCAAAATCCATTTTCTTCACTGGAAGCCAGTGAAATAGTTTTAGAAAATCCATCAATGAATCAAATTTGTTTAGATCCTGTAGATTAAAAATAACTCTCACCACCGAGTTTTGGCTCATTTGGAGTCTTTGTATAAGGAGTATTAAGGGCAGATCAAGGCTGAATTGCCATAATCCAGGCACAGAGGGCCGGGCTGGCCACAGCGGGCACCGGGCGTTTCCCCGGTAGGCCGCTAGGGTGGGGGCCGGTTTTGTTACCAGGGGTCGGCAATATCGGCCCCCTGTAACAAAATCGGCCGAAACCGGCCCTCGCAAACTGCTCGGCTGCACTCCCCCTCACCCCAGGGGGGGGCGGCTGAGCAGTTTGCCAGGGCCGGTTTCTGTTCCCAGTCTGGCCCTGCAGGCACACATAAATGAAGGCATTGGTCACCATGATCTTTTTGCGGAAAAGTAAGGAATGGCGTTATCCGACACATAATTCAGATATAGATGTAGTAAGATCTGGACAATCTATTGACTTTTTTTAATCCAAGTTTAAACTTGGAGTCGATAATAATCCCTAGATTATGAACTGATGGCACTTAGGAACCAAGATTTAAAAGCAAGAGGGAAGGCTCTCAAAGATTTTTGGTGCCATAGATTTGGAAAATGTCTGTCTTGGCTGGGTTAAATTTAAGAATGTTTTGTTCTAACCAGGATGACACTGAGATTAAAGTGGTGTGCACCCCAATATTTGGGTTCTAAGGGGTTCTTTCAGATTTCCCATAAACTGTTGTACTTAGAAGCATTTTTCTCAGTGAGACAGAGATTCTTCAATGTTATTCAGTAGATCAGAAGAGTCACACCAGAGTTAACAGAATGGGAAATGAGGGATCAGATTCATGAATATTTCCATGGATGCTGGTTCACCAAAATGCCAGTTGTAGCAGAAGTGACATTACACACCCTTGATTTGACACCAATGACTTCAAAGATAGTGAATATATATAACCTTTGATCTCCAATGGCATCCCACAAAGTAATATTTCATGACCTTTGACCATGATGACATCATAGAAAATAATATTCTACGGTTTCCACTAGAAAAGGTAGGACTGCGTATTAGGAAGAAAGAACTTCAGAATGTAGGATATAAGTCATTTTACACCATCAGAGACTGTCGGCTCAACCCTTCCTGGGTTGGCAGGTGATATTGGCAACCTCAAACATGACACTGATCCCCAGGGATTCATGGAAACAGATCTTACCCCTTTTGTTGTTTGCTTATGTATGCCCATGGTATACACAAGAAAGATGTTTTCAATACATTTATTGCAACAATCATGGTCTTGTATAGAAAGAATGTGGTGCCATTATTAGGCAACTAAAACAAAGCAAAATAACCAGCATGATGAACATGTTGAAAAGAATAAAAAATCCAACCATGGCAGTCTGATCTCTATATATTTCTACCTATCACTATCCCTACTCTGAGAGCGTAGCAGGTGTACCCTCTGCCTGATCTTTTAAGTTAACCTGAGGCCCTGTACCTTGATAACTGGACCAGGGAATCGGCCTGAAGTGGAATTGGCATTCCCTCTTTGCAGGATGGAGGATCAGCATCAACAGAGCTGCATGCCAAGCACAGCATTTGTTCCAGGACAGTTGTGGCTGGAGTGCTCCTCTCTGACCTCTGAAGGCCATTGTGTATCATAAAAGACACTGTGTTAGAGGTACAGCTCTGTTTCAATGATATGTCTAGATGTTAGAAGCTATCTCCGAACGGGCAACTCAAGCACTGGGATTTCTTGTTCTGTGCTCCTAGCCTTGAACCAAGTGTACAGATTACATGACGAGAAAGTCTTTCTAAAAACAAGCAACATGTACAGTGGATTCTTAAAATAACATCGCACAAGCAAAAACATATAAAACAAATTGCTAGAAATGATGTCAGCCTAAAACGTGCAAATGGAAAAGTAAAATGGAGAACCAAAGTGAGCCCAAGAAGGCCTCATGACAGTAACAACACTTAAGTTAGGAATCCTTCAATAAGTACACAGTAAATAAAATAAGACAACTGTTTTCGTTTGCCTACTACCTACAATTTAACTAGTGTATTGCCATGATGTGCCAGGAGTGCATCAATCACCTACCCAGGTACCATCATCATATAGTAAACATAACCGTCTAACATTACTGCCTACAATGCCTAGGCACAACCATTACATGAAGATGCATTCACCAACATTGTTCTTGACAGTATTCATCCACAAATAATGGGAATCATAATACCAAAATCATATTCCAAATTGAATTATTATTATAAAATAAACACTACACATAATCTTATGGTATTTGGAATTTTATAGGATGGAATGATTACAATTAATGATGTGCAGTGAAAAGCACTGTAATACGCACACCTGGCTTCCAAAGCTCAGTGTACATCCCAGGTGTTGCCGGGTCTCAAGCATCCAGTGCAACATCCCTGGCTGCAGTTCCAGCCTCCAATACTCAGTGCAAAGTCCCCAGTTGTAGCTTCAGGCTTCCATTTTCATTCCAATTTCCACTGGGACAGCCTTGGCCTCCAGTGTCAAGTGCAGCGTTCCCAGGTGCTGCCCCAGCCTCCAAAGCTCAGTGAATCATACCCAGGTGATGGCCCAACCTCAGTGTCACGTGCAAGATCCCCAGGTGCTGCTTCAGCATTCAATGCCAGTCCACAATCCCCAGTTTAAGCCTAGCCTGCAATGTCCAGTGCAACGTCCCCAGGTACAGTTTCAGCCTTGACTATACATTGCAATATCCACAGATTCAGCCATGGCCTCCAATGCCTTCAGTGCCCAGTGTAGTTCCTGCCCCCAATGCCCAGTGGAACAGCCCCAGGTACAGCTCCAGCCTCCAACGTCCAGTGCAACAGACCAAGCTACAGCCCTGGTCTCCAATTCCCAATATTTAGGGATCCATTGAAAGTGGTCGTTTGGAGACAAAAAGACCAATTTTAATCTTGTACCCCTTGTATCAGGTAACGTCTTCCCCAGCCCAGGAGTTCAAGTTCATTTATTGTGTCAGCCTGCCATAGACAGGGCATGCAATACACATAGCCAATATACATACTTTTAAAATTTAAATAGCAGACTTCAATGGTTAAAAACATACCATAACGATAAACCATGCTGGTACCTGACAATAGTCAGCTCTGGAATCCAAATACATAAAAAGTACATTCAGTAAAGCTGATAGGAAAGCGAAAATGAAGGCAGCACATAAGTGACTGTAAAGTAAGGGTGGGCAAAGCACTACGCTACGCTCGCGTAGTTTGCGAAGTTTGCGCTACTTCGCACTACGCGAATTGCACGTAGCACAGTGCAAACACGCGTAGCGTAGTGCAGCAGTCATTTTTTGCTTGCTCGCGGTCGCCAACGTGACATCCCGGCGAGACTTTTTCCTCGTTCGCGATCAGCAACATCAAGTTGCTGATCGCGAGCGTGGAAAATAAACCTCCCGGCGAGATTCTCAACGTGGGGAGGTCAAGATTCACATTGCGAGTGGTCGCGTATGCTCGCGACCGCTCGCGATGAGAAACTACCAGTCCGCGTTGAGAAGCTGCCGCTCGGTAAAAATCTACTCGAGCGGCAGTAAAAGACAGCTCGCACTGTGCAAGATGCCGTTTTCAATGATTGCACAGTGCGGACAAGCATCCGGCACTGTGCAATCATCGCGAACAGCGCACTACGCAGTTCGCGTAGTGCTACGCGTAGCTCGCGTAGTGCGAAGCGTAGCTTCGCGTAGCTTCGCGTAGCGCTACTTTGCGAACTACGCCCAGGGTTACTGTAAAGGTCGCCAGATTAAAATGAGACAATGTTATAGTGCTTGCTGTGATGGCCCTACTACTAACAATGTGCCAGTGCCTGGGCAATTAACCAGTCCTTAAAGCCTTAGCTTTTGTGCGACCAAATGATTGCGGCTGGCCAGAAGTACATCTATTGCTGGATCACACTGAAGATTTTATGCCTACCAGGATTCCATAGTAAGGAGCATTTCACAGCAACCATGATACTATAACTTTATTGCAGCTAGCCAGAACAATATTTAGGTAAATCATCACAAAAATATGTATGGAAATTCAAACAAAGTTAAAATGCTTGACACAGTGGCCCTACTGCTTAAAGAAAAAGTGCTGGTGCCTGAGTTTTAATCAGTCCTTGAATCAGTAGCTCTTGTAAAAACATGTTGTTGCACCCGGCAGGAGGAAGTATAGTAAGAATAAAATATCCTTACTATACTCCCTGACCAAACCAACATCTAGTTAACGGGTCATAAAAACTCATTCAATGTTAAAGTGCTTATCACGATGACCCTGCTACTAAGAAAGTGCGAATGTCTAGACATTGGTCAGATCTTAAAGCATTAAATCTTGTGAGAACATATTATTACAACCCTCCCAAAGTGCATTAATTGCGGGTCCACATTTCCTTTACCAGCTGGGACTCACTAAATAAAAACATTTCATTTCAAAATGATCCTAATGCTAAAGGTTTGTTACAAATGGAAGAAACAACCTACATATGAAACAATTAGGATTATTCAGGTCAATCAGATGTCCCCACCTTTTGCTGTGGATGAATAACAGCGGTTGTGGGACAGTCAATGATATATACCTTTAAATTGAGGTAGGTAAGAAATATAATAAAAGTTCCCAGGAGCCTGACTATTGCAACTACCTGGTTACTCTCCAGGCCACACATTTATATAAATATATATATATATGAAGATACTTGATTATTAATTTGGTCAAGATCAGTACGCATCCTTAAAATTTCTTGTGGTGTGGTCTATAAAAAGTGGGTGGAGATATTCTCTTCTGGCTTCCATCATAAAAGTGCAAAGCAGCATAAAGTGAGTTATAGATTCTTTCCCCCCAACTTCACATCCACAATTAGGTGGACTACTCCCGCCCTTATGCCATTCCCTAGTGTACTGCTTCACTGGGAAAGTATCTAGTCTAAAATGTATATACAATGATCTTTTAAAAGGGGTGTTCAATTTATCCAAATATGGTTCAAAGATAAGAAAGGGCTTGAGTGACTGAAGCTGCTCTAACTTCCGTCCTAACAGATTTATAGACATATACTGGCAGAACCTTTCCTTCACATCATTCTTCCCGGTTCAGACCATCAGTCAGCACATCCTATGGTTTGCAGGGTATTAACCAGCCTAGGAGAATGCAGAGAAATTACGCTACACCAGAGCTGCTATCAAGCATTACTTGATTCCTCAGCCTGCACTCACACACTGCACATTCCATCATACTTCAAGTTAACCACACCCTAACAACTCTTCTATTATCACACGTTTCCAATCCAGAGTCCACCCAGACCCACGAGCGTCCTAGAGCGCATATCATCAATGACACATATCATATCCTCCCTTTAGGCACCTATCAAGCTATGTAAAAGCAGGTGGAAGAAAAATCCCAGAAAACAGGCTGGAATTGTTTTTTGGGGGGGACTGAAATCGGTGCAGTAAAGCTGATTTTGGCATGGTATTGTCCTTCACAGATGGCCTAGCAATGGGTGCAATAAATAATACAGCCGGTATCAGTAATAACATGTGTGGTATAACTGTGCCCTGCTACCAGGCCACTTGTTATGTGGTCCATATTGAATAGTTACACTCACCACCACCGCCGCCGCTGTCACCAGGAACCGCATTGATCAGAACCCCGCTCTCCCAGGAGGGAGGAGCCAGGACAAAGCCTCGCCTGTCAGCTCGCGCTCAAAAGCGCGTGAAATCTCCCGCGGCGCGGGACGCGTGCGGGCAAAGCCCGGGCCAAGGGCGGGCCCGTCCTTGCCCGTCATTGCCAGGAGGAGGCAGGGCAGGGCCACCCCCCTGATATTTTGCATTCGGCTGGAGTATTGCTGTCTTAAGGTATTGCCTCTTATGATCTGGCCACCGGTAACTGTACCATACGATATAAAAACACCAGTCTTAAGGGGACTTGCATGTTCTTCATTGGAATCTACTCAAGGGGCCTGTGGACATACGCAAAGCTCACACACTGGTGTCCCGCATGCATGGACTGTCGATTACTGACTTTTTATAAGTAGAGTCCATAGTTGCTACATTAGTGTCTGTGGATAGCGTATAAAGCGTATGGGTAAAAGGAAGGCTGCAGATGTCCAGGGGGAAGGACAAACAGGGAAAGGTAAGAAGATCAAAAAGATGGCTAAACGGCAAAAGCAACATAATAGTAATTGTGTCCTGTCCCAAATAGATAACTTGATAAGTGACTGCGAGGTGATTTTAGCAGCCCCTACGGGCCCAGACTGTAGCTTGGCCAACAAACAACACACCCCATGCCCCACTGCCCCGAGTGGACCCCCACTTTTATCCATACCCGATATGTTCAAGAAAACACTAGCAAAGGGGCTATCCGTGGTTAGTGAAAGAGAATGTATCCAGTCACTATCTACAAGTATCGATATAGAAAGTAAAAGCCAAATGGAACCTGCAATAGAATGTAGTAACGGATTCACAGCCCTAATGCCTTTGAACGAGGAAGGCTCAGAGGAACCGACTATAGCAGGGATTGGGAACCCAAAACAAGGTGTAGCCCCCCTATGTCCTTGCAAGAATGCACGTACAGATCAGTTAACAGGCCAGATGGCGGATTTAAGAACCCAAATAAAAAAACTCATGGAGGAGGTTACCTCATTGAAAGGCATTATTGATCTGCTAACTGATTCATTGAAACATCATACACAAAACGCATCCTTCTTTACAGTTGTACCACCCCCGCAACAGCAACCACAAGCAAGAACATCCACTAAGGCCAGCACAGAAAGAATTAATAGAGTCCCGAGTACCCCTACAGCAGACTACCATGAGCACGATCTCTCGTTTCCTGGAAGACAACAGCATCATACACCAGACCCAGATGGGATTCCGACCAAAACACAGCACGGAGTCAGCACTGCTTGTGGTCACTGAAAAACTCACACATCTTAGACCAAGGGAGAGCCGCTGCGCTTGTATTATTGGAATTAAACGCGGCGTTCGATACGGTAGACCACACAGTGCTGATCCAAAGGCTTGAGGACGTCAGAATTAGTGGAACAGCTAACAAATGGGTGGCTTCATTCCTGAGTGGGAGATCCTTCCAATGCATGGAGGCCGGATTCACGTCAGACTCCCTCTCAGCTCCATGGGGAGTCCCTCAGGGATCCTCCCTAAGCCCAACACTCTTTAATATATACCTTAGCCCCTTGGCCCACATAATACAGGAATTTGGCCTATCCATAGTGTCATATGCGGATGACACACAACTAGTGGTCTCAATCTCAGATTCCCTTAACTCGGACCATAGACAACTTGTCACTTGCCTGGAAAAAATCGGATCCTGGATGGCTGACTGTAGCCTCAAATTGAATGGGGACAAAACCAAGCTAATGATCTTGGGCAGCAACTTCAGCCCTCGCTCGGAGATTCCCTGGCCAGCTAATTGGGGGTCGCCCCCCACCTCCTAAAGCAGCCATAGAAAACTTAGGTATGTGGCTGGACCAGAACCTGACGATGGAGGTCCAGGCCAAAAAACTATCAAGTACCTGCTTTGGGATACTTCGTATGATTAGAAAAATAATGTCCCTGCTCCCAGAAGAGTCGAGGAAGACTGTAGTGCAGGCCTTGGTGGTATCAAGGCTTGACTACGGCAATTCTCTCTATCTGGGCTCTCCTAAATACGTTACAGACTGCAAGTCGTACAGAATGCAGCTGCACGACTGCTGTTGCACATACCCAGACACCATTCAGTCAGATCCTCCTTGAGGGAGCTTCATTGGCTTCCGGTCCAAGCCAGGATTAAATTTAAGTCCATAAGCCTGGCTCACCGAGCCATGTATGGGAGAGGCCCCTCCCTGATCCAAAAGTTGGTCTCACATTATTCACCCCGTCGCCACCGTAGGTCAAGCTCTAACTTTCTGATGAAGCCTACCAGATTCAAGAGAGCCAGGTGGGGCGGAAGGTCATTCACTCACCAGGTACCTAAATTGTGGAACAGTATGGGTCCAGAACTCCGACTAATTGAAAACGAAGTTTCCTTCAAAAAAAGACTCAAAACATGGCTCTTCCCCTAAACTCATGCGCTAACATCTGCCTGTCCTGTTTCACCTCAGCGCTGAGATGCCCAAGGGTAGTCACGCGCTTTACAAATGCCCTAAACCTAAACCCTGCATCCTACACAAATAGTAACAATAGTTCAAACATACATAAAGAACTGAATCTCACACAGTATACAGTTCCAAACGTTCTGAACAGGCAGCAAGGTTACCAACAACAGTGTAGGGATGAAGGCAGGAATTTAAATATGATGCTAAGAAATCATCATTCCTCTGGGTTGACACTAACAGATGATCGCAGCAATTGGGGGAAGATAGTCACTAGCACCTCCAAGAGCCAGATTTTCCTGACCAACGTACCTAAACAATGTTCCAGGTTAGTGAAAGAAGATGAATACTCTCTGATTAATAAAAGCATTCACTGGCTAAGACGTGCGTAAATGTAGATCTGTCATAAGGGAAGAAATATGTTCGGCAAAAATGAGTGTAATCATTCTTGCCCTGGCTTCACTTTGCTTATTTTTGTATGCCTCTAGCATACTTTTATGTCAAAATCAATTTTCATACCCTTTTTATTTCCACAGCGTTTCGGTACTTCCTTAAGACGTCTCTCAGAGACCTCAGGGGCATTTTGCAGCTTTCTCTTCATAAGACCTCCTTTAGGCTGCATTAATTGTGCCACTGCCCCAGTGGACACACTGCCTGCCTCATTGCTTCCTTTCCTGAACATTTCAGCACCAACCATTACCTCTCAAAGTGTCATCAACTCAATCCCTACACATTCTAGAAATCCAGTTCTGCTGCTGCTTTAAGCCCTCATCTGTTTCCTTCTTCTTTTGTACTTGGGTGTTCATCCTATTAATGTGCTCTCACATTCACAACTGAAATAAGCTCTGGGTATTGAGAGGGCTTCTCTGCCACCTTCCATAGCAGGAAACAGTGCTTCACTCAATTGGAAATTATTCTGGACTCTATGATTCATTTGTAGCACCATGGACCATGTTGATACTGTTAGGTTGTTCCTTGATAGCATCTTTCATGATCCCAACCACAGCATTCAACTTATTATATTGAGCAGATATATTCTCAGTGTCTACTTTCTCAGTAGTCATTCCAGCACCTCCATATAAAGAGATATTTCCAACCCCTGCACTAAATGTCTCCCCCTAATGCTGTAGTAAGAGCTAATACCATTGAAAGAATTGACTTTCCATCTACGTACCTTGCTCTGTGGTGTATTATTGAACACTGATTGCATAGCACCAAAAGGAGCAATTTGACATTTTTGTGCAATTCCTTGCATCGCCACCCCATGTGTTACAAGCTACGAACCACAATCCCACCGCTCCGTGTCTCCCATTGATCTGTTTTGCCATGACTTTGTGTTCCCCTTGTGTTTTTCATCTGGGTATTACTGATACTGCCCATATTAAAAAATCTATCAGTCATATTTGAGAAGGGGCATTGGAAGACATCTGAGTCACCTCTAGATTTCTGACTAAACATAAACACTTATGAAAAGAGCCAGCACTGTCCCATCATATATGAAGTATACATTTTTCAACCATGGACAGTAACTGAAATACACATGCTAGTATCATACGGTGAGTGCCATACGACAGGGATAGAATGGCTTCCATGGAACAAGCAGCAACCAACTACCACAAAATGATTGGCAAGGACAAATCAGGAGTTGCCCATTACAGTCCTCCTCAGTTTGCACAGACGTATGATGACCTTCCTGTCCACATTTTATTCCATTTAATGCTTCATTGGTCCATCGTGGCAAACTTTACTCGGTACCAGCCTGGTAGAGGCCGCACCCAGTTCTCTCTCTTCAAAATAGCACTTCATCACCAGATATGCTGACTTGGGTGATGAGATATGGATATTCTCTCTAACGTCATCCTCACCCCCCATTTATTTGTCCACAATCCAACTATTTGAAGAGAACACACATTTCGAAATGTCCTCAAATTCTCAACAATACTGGAATGTTCCTGGCTCTTTAACTGCATTAATCATGGTTGTAGCTGGACTGAGGACACCCATCAGACCTTCCTGTCCACCGTGTAAGATTGAGTATGTCCCCTACCAGATATAGCTCCTTAATGAGCCTCACTAACATGACTGAACTATCCCCTTGCCCGATTATCCATCTGATGTGAATTCATCCTCATGTTAGCCACTTTGATATCAATTTGCTGGTGTTGTGCTGCTAATGGCACCCCGCTTGCTATAACCAATTTATAGAACATATCTAGTAGTATCTCAGGAAAATTCACATCATGCTGGTGTGACCAATGCACAAATGTTAAGCAGAAATGAGACTCCTTCTAATCTTCTAATGTCAAGTGACATAGCATAATAGCCTCTCTTATTGGTCTGGTTCCAGGTTTTTAGAATTTGTCCTGTGTGTCAGCCCTCTGTGGGTGAGTACTCACTTTCCTAACATTCCCGTATCAGCTCCCATGTTGGTCATCACCTCACCAATAGCCACCACTAGCTGGGCTTACGTTCATGTGACCAGAGGATGAAGTCGTATCAAGACGCAGCTATATCAAGATGCAGTCGTATCACTCTATAATCAGCCATCAATCTACCTCATTAATTATAACTATCTTATTGGGCAGAACTTCCTTCTCATCCCCATTTTCCACTCTGTATCCTGTTTTGGCCATTCTCTTTTCAGTTTCCCTTTTCTTGAGGACCATTCATATACTTCATTGATTTGGTGACTATTCTATTTGTCTTAAATGCCCTGTCTGCCCTGCATAATATTAGTTCCCCCTGCCATCATTCACTTCCTCTGAGCTCGTGGTTATTTATTTGGGTCAAATAGGTAAATTAATCCTCCTAATCCTTAATTTGTAGAAGAATACTGAAACTGTCTATTGTCATGACAATTCATTTACTTTGATGTCATAGATTTCTGGAAGCCATTTTCCAAACTCATTAACATTACACACTTGGATTGATGGTAAGTAACTCTGCACCTTATGCATGGTCATCATAAAACTTGCATGGCAGTTTACTGCTCATTGGAGAAGGTGTTTTCCAGATTCTTAGGTTCCAAATTGTGGAATAATTTGCTGATCCTGCATCACTAAATACAGGATCATCTTACTTTTAGGGTTGACTAGAGTCTTTTATGTTTCTTTACTCTCAGACGTTTTTAGCAAGGCTTTGTGCTTTCTGTTCCTGTGAATGTTTACCCTAATGTGTCTCCAGTAGTAAGAAGCCTTTCTGGTGAAGGGGTACCCTTTACAAACTGTAAAAATTCAATTAAGTCAATGATCCATGTGCAACCCCGCTGATCACTCAGTCCACACAGTCTTACTGTGCCCACAGTCACCATTAGTTTGTTATCACGTTGATGCTCGTTTTTGGGAAGAATCTTGAGCCAAATCTAATTATCCATCCTCACCCTTGAGTTTTGATTAGTGATCATTGCACAACCCTCAGACATTCCAGGATGCAACCACCCTTTCTTATACAGCTCATGCTTCTGTTGCCTTCATTGTCTCTTGATCCCAAAATGACTACCTGCCACCACATCCACGTCCATCCTCAAGCACCCCATCCTATATCTTCTCTAATCTAGCATTTTATCTGCCTAATGCATCACTGTTATCAACCTAGTCTCCCTACAATAATGTGCCCTCTTACACTACCCTCCCCAACAGTAGCATCACCTAAATGCATCATATCCTACCTGCAAGGTCCCCTCCATTTTCCAGTGACCCATCCATTCCATTATCACTTAAGTGTTGCTTTCTCCCTCATGCACTCTTTCCTAACAATTATCATACCAAAACATCATCTTTGGTTTATCCTTGTGATCTATTCACTATGCTGATTGCAGTATGCTGTGGGTATGCTGATTTCTTCTTAAAGTTTGTTAAGCAAGTGCTTATTGTGATGTGAGTATTCTAGCAGATTTAGAAGTTGTGCTTGGAAAGGCAATCCATTCCTCTGGAGTGAGTAATTTGAGGTATAACGTTGTATCCAATTTACTGTAAAAGTGATTTATTCCTCAGGAGTGAGGCATCTGTGGCATAATGTTGCGTCCAATTGCAACTTGTTCAGTATGCTACACTGGCACACAATTTGAATGCTTTTTCAATGAAAGTTTCCACCAGTGCAATCTCCACTTTGAAGTGAACAGAAATAGTAAATACAGCCCCACTCAGAATCTCACAGCAACCGATCAAGGTAACTGAACTAAGTGCATGAGAATCAGTGTCCTTAATAGAGTAAACCAATCTAAAAGACCAAAGCCAGAGCCAACTGCCACCTTCCACTCTGGACTGGAGGTTGGCACCCTGCAAGAGGATCAGATAGTCTACCACTCTTCATCTGCCAGGACATAAAGCTCGGGCCCCTTCTTTTACACATGCATATTTAGGAAGCCTATCCCAGTAGGAATTGCTGGAATGGTCTGTCGCCTGGGACCTTCCTCTACCCGACCACCCAATGGGAGCACTGTAACAATAGATACATCAGTGAGCCTACCCAGACACTGAAGCTGCCTGCTCAACTGACCATTTGTCCCACTAACTCTTAGTCTACACTGACCCTGGAAAGATCCCTACACGGATACATAACTACCACACCGCCATAAACTCAGTCTTCTCCAAAATGTCAAGGTCACACATCTACCAACACAAGTATGTACATTAAGAGAGCAACACCATGAAGTGCCATGTGGTCACCAGTGGCACATCCAACTTGGGCACCTTTTGGTTTGCTTCCCCCTGCACTCTGTGCCTCCCCCTCCCTCATTACCCCCTTCCCATGGGAGCTAGATCTTGACATTAGCCTACCACAATGTTCACCCCACATCCAATGAGATGTTGGGAGCCAGTCCCAGTTCACAGAATATTTTGTAAGATTATATACATACCTCTCGGGGCAATGCACCGTAAGCAAAAGAGACCAAACCCCTACTCCCATGGAGACTTAAGCCCTCAACTTCTCCCCATGGTGACATATTTAATAAGCTTACTTTGAAGATTGCACGTGTGTCATTTTACACAATGTACTCCATTATCCACATTTAAGGTGTTTTACTATTATGCTCTGAATCACATTTATTTTAGTATTTCCCTCTTATTGTCTCATTTGGAGTTTGGTGGAGAGACACCGCCATAAATTGGCATATTTCTGGTCTGGCAAACTTGTGGTTTCCCAAACCTATCCAGAGTCAGAGAAAGCAATGCTGTTGTATTTTGTTATCTTATGCATAGCTATTTGTGCAGTCTAAATATGGTTTCTTTTAAAGCACAGCATTTAGACTGTTCTTAACGTTCTGGAACTTGGAATGGAGAATGGGTTGATGTAATTCTGACGGATGTAAATTTGACTGGTGGAGTGCTGTGGATTGAACCCTGCTCTTACAACATTTACTGGCTTCTGCGTTTGGATTTAACAACTGCCGACGATCTGGAGAAAACACCTGCTACTTTGTAGCACAGGGGCGGTATTATATCCTTTGGACCCACCATTACAGAAAAGGAAGAAGCACTTTGAAGAATTGGGTAGCACCATGCTGTTATCGAGTGCTACATAGTGAATTAAGTATTTGCTTGGAAAAGGAAGTCAGAGCACTCTTGTACATTCTTCAATACGGGTAATGTATCAAAACACTACCGATATGGAGTGCTGTGTTCAGTTGCGTGTACTTACTTACTGCGGCATTAGAAGGTTTTGCTCAAAAAAGTGAATGCTAGTGCTAAGCCGGTTGTACAATAACTAAGGAATGTACCTATCAATGTGAGGGAAGATTTGAAGAAAATGTAATTGGAAATGATGGATGAAGGGGTTATAGAGGAAGTTGAATCTTCTGAATGGTGTCTCCCATTGTTTTGGCTCGTAAGGCCGATAAATAGTTCAGAATGTGTCTGGACCTCAGAGCAGTCAATGCTGGTATTGTAGTGGATTGTCACCCCCGACCAAGCATAAATGAGGTAGTATGCATGTTGGACGGAGCAAGAATATTTTCTACCTTTCATTTGAGATCGGCGTACCACCAAATAGCGTTGACCGAAGACTCCCACCATCTTACTGCTTTTCTTACGCTGACGGAGCAATTCCAGTTCAAAAGAATGTCTTTAAGGTTAGCCTCTGCGGTGTCTGTGTTCCAAAGAACCATGTTCCATTTGTTTAAAAGCATGGAAAATTTTGTAAAGTGTTTCCAAGATGATGTACTTGTATTGTCAAAGGATGAAAGAGGAAGCAGGAAAACGTTAAGGAAGCTTATGATGCCAAGTGGATTAGGTGAGAATGCGCAAACCAGGGTTTATTACTAAAGGTACAACCAGGTTTGGCAAGGTTATGAAGATAATTAAGGTGTATAGTAAGAGTGTGGTTACCCAAGATGGTAAGGTTTGGAATGTGAGAAGATTGGCAAAGTGAAGTGGAGGTCATGAGATGAGTCCTAACCATTCTGTGGGATTTTGTGAAGGAACATCCATGCACAGTTGTGGTTATCATATACCATTGTTGGACAGACCAGGGCCTGCTTCAGCATCGGCACCTACATCCACACCAACATCAACGTCTGAAAGTTGTACTGGTGTTGAGCCTGAAAACAGGAGTTCTGAAATGTCTATGAATGAGGATTTGTTATAATGCTTTGTATGCTTTGTTATGGCACGTTCATTTGCTTGTGCCTGGTTCTGTCTCCATGGCAGTGCCTCGTGTGAGGCAGTTGGAGACTGAAGAGCTGACGGGCTGGCAGCAGAAGTTGGTGGTGGATACAGACTGAGAATAAAGGCTTTTAAATCCAACCAGTGTCAGCCTCCTTAACACTGGCGACGAGTGACGCTTGTCAGGGGACAAGCCCACCACCAATTCCCCTCGGACCCACTTTCAACGACTTTAGACTGTCTACTTATCG
Source organism: Calotriton arnoldi (assembly GCA_963921515.1). Taxonomy (NCBI): domain Eukaryota; kingdom Metazoa; phylum Chordata; class Amphibia; order Caudata; family Salamandridae; genus Calotriton; species Calotriton arnoldi. The sequence continues at coordinate 72,462 of CAWUFW010014746.1, forward strand.
ACAACAGCTTCTCAACAACCCAAGACATCAAGATTTTACGAAGACGGAACCCTTCATACATCGGAACGAGGTAAAGTGTAGTTACTGTGTGTTCCCCGTTTTTGAAGGATCCGTTGGGTTGTTCAGCCTGAGTCCCTCGCGAGCTCCTGAAGTGCTCGAGAAGCTGCCACTCCTCGAGAAGCTGCTGCGTGAAGCCGCCACTGTTCCTAGAACGTCGCATTTCCCTCGAGCCACCGTAGTTTTTTTTTTTGTACGACGTCTTCACGCACGCACGCTTACTTTGCGTGCCACCATCTTGGCTCTGTTATTTTGGTTGCCGTGGTAACCAATTCACTTGGCATCGTTGTCGGAGCAAGCAGAAGTTCCGTTCTTCCTTCAAGCACAAGCAGACTGTTCTTTTCGGTTTTGGCCAAAAAGGTACTATTTGTTTATTAAGGAATACCTGTGTTTGCAGGCAAGAGCTCCGCTTATTTCACCTTTTTCAGATACTGGTTACCTTTTTAAAAAAAAAAAAAAACTTGGGTATTTGCAAGCAGGAACTCCGGTTCTTTTCAATTATTTACAGACGTTTTTCTTGAATTTCAGTCATCCGAGTACTAATTAACTTCTATACGTGTTTTTGCATTATCTTACGCATATTGCCTCAGAACTGCCAGCATGTCAGCCACATCAATGAGTCAACCTCCTCCTTTTTATGTGAAAAAGGTGAACCGTTATTACCCTGGAAGAGGTGGAAACTATTATTTGATTCCTACTTAGTTGCAATTGGAGGTGAAAAATTCTCAGCACATAGGAGACAAGCAATTCTCCTTCACAATCTTGGAATTGAAGGGCATAACATCTATGAAAGTATTGATGTAATACCTGTAGGTGAAGGAGATGGCGAACCATCTGATGTTTTTGAGATGTCCATAAAAATGCTTGAAACGTATTTTGGTCCGCGGATTAATGTCGTCCTTGAGAGGCATAAGTTCTTTATGAGGATCCAAGAACCCAATAAAAGGGATGGGAGTTATATTGCTTCCTTAAAAACACCTGCCCGCACTTGTGAGTTCGGTGAACTAACAGACTCCCTAATACATGATCAACTCGTCAAGTGCACCAATAGCCCAAGAGTGCAAGAGAAGCTTTTATCGAGAAACCCCTCTCTTAAAGAAGCTATCGCTATTGTGGAGGGAGTAGAAAACACTTCTGGTTGGGTTAAAGAAATGAAGGCTCATAAACCCGCTGCTGAAGATACTCATTCACCAAGCAGCATTCACGAACTAACACATAAGGAAGTTCCTCATGACTCCCTTGACAATGTCTCCAAAGTAGTTCCTCGAACTAAAAGCAAGCCTTCCACAGACTCTTCTAGGATAAAGTGCTATCGATGTGGGAGTCTTAATCACTCCTCTAATTATCCTAACTGCTATGCTAGAAGTACCACATGTCACAAGTGCAGGATTAAGGGCCACTATGCCAGGGTTTGTAGGTCTGGTGGCAAAGTACGCGCAATAGAAAATGTTGAGATCTCTAATGACAATCCTAGAACAATTATGCTGAGTGTAAGAGGTGTAGGTGTTGTGGACGCAGATCATATAAGTATGCCTGAATGTGAAGTGGTCATAGGTGAAAAATTGTTTGTAGTCTTAGCCGATTCTGGGTCTCCCTTCACGATGTTGGGCAACGAGTTATGGAACCAAACGTTTCCTGAATAGCAACTTTTGCCCCTGACATCAACCCAGTAGCTATGGTGGTTCACACATCGAGGTGATAGGTTATGCCATCATGAATATACATTTCAAGGGGAGGGAAACCATTGGAAAAATCTACGTGGCCAAACGAGGTGATAACCTTCTGGGCTGGAGGCATCAAAGAGATTTGGGGATAATCCTCAACCCTAATGCACGTCATCCATCTGAGCAAGTTATGTTGGTTGATGACTCTGCAACTTCTAATAAGTTCTTTGAGGAGTTTCCCAAGTCTTTTCTGATAAACTTGGCTTACTCAAGGACTTCGACCATCGTATAGTTCCAAAGAAAAATGCTATACCGATTGTGCACAAGGTCAGGAAGGTTCCCAACATGATGTTAGAACCCTTAAGGAATGAACTTAAGAGACTGGTGTCCCTGAACATTATTGAGGAAATTGAATCCTCTGAGTGGTTGGCCCCAGTGGTTTTGGCCCCCAAGGATGGAGGAAAAAACATCAGAATGTGTGTTGACTTGAGGAGTCTAAACAGGTGCATATGGGTAGACCGTCAGCCGCTTCCTTTAATATTGCGGAGTCTATTAACATGCTGGATGGTGCAAGGGTCTTTAGTGTGTTAGAATTGTCCTCAGCGTACCACCAGGTGCCCCTCCACTCAGACTCAAAGCACTTGACATCTTTTGTAACACCTCTGGGGGCATTCCGTTTCATTAGAATGCCGTTTGGGCTAGCTTCAGCGGCTGCCTGTTTTCAACGCATCATGAAGATGGTTCTGGGTGACATGTCTAACATCTTGTTTTTCCAGGTTGACAACCTAATCTATGGCAATGATGACTTCGATCATGACAAAGTCCTAAGAGCTGTTCTCCATAGGTTGTCTGACAAGGGTTTGACTGTAAACAAATTGAAGTGTAAGATTGGTGTGTCTCCTGTCACATATTTGGGGCATGTTATTTCAGGGGAGGGTATCCAAACCAAGCTGGATCTTGCCAAGAGTATTGTCAACGCCCCTGCTCCCACCGATAAAGAGCAAGTGAGGACCTTCTTAGGCCTTGCTGAATTTTACTCTAAGTTTATTCAAGGTTTTGCCACTATCGTTGAACCGATTAGAGCTCTACTTAAAAAAGGTACACAATTTGCCTGGTCGGAAGAATGCAATGCAGCATTTGATTCTGTTAAGCATACAATTGGTAAGATGCCCACCCTTGGCCATTTTGACACTAGAAAGAAAACTATTTTAACAACAGATGCCAGTCTGTGTGGGCTTGGCACAGTTCTTTCCCAGGTGGAAGGGAGCGAGGAGAAAGTCGTTGCATTTGTCTCTAGGGCATTGAAGAAAGCTGAACAACAATACTCTTGCATCGAAAGGGAGGCTCTCGCCATAGCTTGGGCAATAAGACATTTCAAATTCTACTTGTGGGGCATACCTTTCTTGGTGAGGTCCGATCATCGCCCTCTAGTACAAATATTTTCTTGCACAGAGAGTGAAAGACTGACACCCAGGCTTAAACGCTGGAGCGAAGGTTTGGAAGAGTTTAATTTCCAAGTGCAGTACCTTCCTGGCTCTGCTAATAAAGCTGCGGACTGTTTATCGAGACTGCCAATTGAAATCTGCAGTGACGTTCATGACATTGAGCCTGCTGGGGTTTGTTGGGTCAAGGAACCTGCCATCCTGGAGGTTGAGTGGGAAAAAGCCTTCTCTGAAGACGTGCTGCTTCCCCTTGTGGTGGATTTTGTCATCAAGGGGTGGCCTGACTGCAAAAGACTTGATTCTGATCTGCTACCCTTCTGGTCTATCAGAAATGAGCTCACCTTGTTTCAAGGTCAACTCATGCGAGGTGAGAGAGTTGTACCCCCAAGTGCTTTGAGACCCAAACTTGTGAACCTTGCTCATGAAGGACACTTGGGAAGGAATCTTACCAAATCTAGACTCCGTGAGAGGTATTGGTGGCCTAGAATGGATAGTCAAGTGGAGGCGGTGGTTAAAGAATGTTGTCAATGTGCCACCAGTGATAAATCTCAGGTCACCAATACTGCTCCCTTGTCTCCTGTCGAGATTCCACGTGAGCCTTGGGTCAAGTTAGGATTAGATCTCATGGGACCCTTTGAACTGCTAGGACCCTCAGAAAGGTTTGTGATTCTCTTAGTGGATTACTCGTCCAAGTGGGTTTCCACCAGATGTGTGAGTTCCGTTAGCACCAGAGTGGTCCTTGATTCTCTTAAAGATGAGTTCATGAGTGAGGGAGTACCCAGATTTCTCATCACAGATAATATGGTGCAATTCACCTCACAAGAAATGCAAGACTTTTTAAAAGACTTTGGTATAATGCATCAGAGGACCGCTCTTTATGCGCCGCAGGCCAATGGACTCGCGGAGCGCATGATTAGAGTGGTCAAGGCATGTGTGCAGAGAGCAATTGAAATGAGAGTTCCTCTTAAGGGTGTCCTAAGGGACACTTGGTGGGCACACCGCACTGCCCTCAATACAGTTTTGCGACAATCTTCTTTCCAGATATTGAGGGGCAGAGTTGCGCTGTCTAAACCCAATCCTTAGTGGTTGCCTCTGATTGAAGGTGATGTTTTGTATAAGGAGGAGATGGGTACCAGGATTGAGTCTTATCAAAAAAAATACAAGGAGAGCTTTGATTTTAAGAAATCTGCTAAAGCCAAGACATGGCGAGTGGGTACTCATAAAGAAACTAAGGTGGCATAGGAAGGGTGTCACTGAGTTTATGGGTCCATTTGTCATTAACTCGGTAAGAAAGAATGTGGTGACTGTCCACAATGGTGGTAGGTGGAGTATGTCCCGCCTAGTAAAATTTAGAGGTGACAAATCACTACATCCTGCTTGTTCTGATGTCATGCCTGGATCCGGTTTGTCCAAGGGGGATTCTTTTCTTGGCTCTCATGCACAGGATTTTTCTTTGAGGCCCCGTCGCCCTCCCAAATATCACAAAGATTATATAATGTACTGATGCTTTGACAATGTTATGCTATGCTATAATGAACTGTTGTTAGTTTTCCTCTGTTTCTGCCTTTTTCTTCTTCTTTTACTATCTCTTCCTTCTTGTTTTCTTCTTCTGTATTTTCAGTAAGGGGGATGTGTTATAATGCTTTGAAAGCTTTGTTATGGCACGTTCATTTGCTCATGCCTGTGAGTTCTGTCTCCATGGCAGTGCCTCGTGTGAGGCAGTTGGACACTGAAGAGCTGACAGGCCAGCAGCAGAAGTTGGTGGTGGATACAGACTGAGAAGAAAGGCTTTTAAATCCAACCAGTGTCAGCCTCCTTAACAGAATTCAACAGCATCACAAGTGAAAATTGATGGTCGTGTGAGATGTGCTCCTTTTAAGTTGGGAGACTTAGGGGTCGATTCCGATCTCGGCCGGTAGGGCACCTAACAGTATTCGTCCGGAAAAAAACCCAGCCGAATGCGTGTTTCCCGACCGATTCGTTCACCCGTCCGGACGAACAAGTACGATGCGTATAACAACCCATTTCCCGAGCGAGCCGTACTCACCCAATCCAGCTCCTGTTCCTCGCCCGAGCCAGATCCGCAAACGCCGAATCGAGACGCACGGAACCAAATACACAGCACCTTCCGGCCGGACTAGTACGATGCGCGCTCCGTACGCGCCGAACCAGTCGCTACGTCCGACACGTTTCAGCATCCGGGAGAGCCGCACATAAGCTCCGTTTCGCGCCACAAGACGATCCACGGCTACGAGACGAACAAGCCAGCGACGAGTACGAGTCGAAGACACGAGAAACCCGAACGAGACGACCCAACCATGAATCCCATCGCGCAGGTCCTACCTATACTCTACATCTATTACCGGGACCGGTACGGATGCGTACGGCGCAGACGGTAAGTCAAACACCAACAATACAAACAGACGTACACAAAATATGTCACACACACATAGGGATGCACAAATGACGTACACTAGCAACAGCACAACCATAGGGGTGGGATGGGCATCACCAATGCCACACACACCCATAGGGGGATGGATGCCTACCACTACCACCACCCCTACTCAGGGGGGGCTGGATGCCTGCCACTACCACCACCCCTACTCAGGGGGGGGGCTGGATGCCTGCCACTACCACCACCCCTACTTAGGGGGGCTGGATGCCTGCCACTACCACCACCCCTACTCAGGGGGGCTGGATGCCTACCACTACCACCACCCCTACTCAGGGGGGCTGGATGCCCACCACTACCACCACCCCTACTCAGGGGGCTGGATGCCTGCCACTACCACCACCCCTACTGAGGGGGATGGATGCCTATCACTACTACCATCCCCACCCATAGGGGGATGGATGCCTACCACTACCACCACCCCTACTCAGGGGGGCTGGATGCCTACCACTACCACCACCCCTACTCATGGGGGCCTGGATGCCTGTCACTACTACCATCCCCACCCATAGGGGGATGGATGCCTACCACTACCACCACCCCTACTCAGGGGGGGCTGGATGCCTACCACTACCACCACCCCTACTCATGGGGGCCTGGATGCCTGTCACCACTACCATCCCCACCCATAGGGGGATGGATGCCTGCCACTACCACCACCCCTACTCAGGGGGGGCTGGATGCCTATCACCACTACCATCCCTACCCATAGGGGATGGATGCCTACCACTACTACCACCCCTACTCATGGGGGCCTGGATGCCTGTCACTACTACCATCCCCACCCATAGGGGGATGGATGCCTGCCACTACCACCACCCCTACTCAGGGGGGGCTGGATGCCTACCACTACCACCACCCCTACTCAGGGGGGGCTGGATGCCTGCCACTACCACCACCCCTACTCAGGGGGGCTGGATGCCTACCACTACCACCACCCCTACTCAGGGGGCTGGATGCCTGCCACTACCACCACCCCTACTCAGGGAGGCTGGATGCCTGCCACTACCACCACCCCTACTGAGGGGGATGGATGCCTATCACTACTACCATCCCCACCCATAAGGGGATGGATGCCTACCACTACCACCACCCCTACTCAGGTGGGGCTGGATGCCTACCACTACCACCACCCCTACTCATGGGGGCCTGGATGCCTGTCACTACTACCATCCCCACCCATAGGGGGATGGATGCCTACCACTACCACCACCCCTACTCAGGGGGGGGGCTGGATGCCTACCACTACCACCACCCCTACTCATGGGGGCCTGTCACCACTACCATCCCCACCCATAGGGGGATGGATGCCTGCCACTACCACCACCCCTACTCAGGGGGCTGGATGCCTGCCACTACCACCACCCCTACTCAGGGGCTGGATGCCTGCCACTACCACCACCCCTACTCAGGGGGGCTGGATGCCTGCCACTACCACCACCCCTACTGAGGGGGATGGATGCCTATCACTACTACCATCCCCACCCATAGGGGATGGATGCCTACCACTACCACCACCCCTACTCAGGGGGCTGGATACCTACCACTACCACCACCCCTACTCATGGGGGCCTGGATGCCTGTCACCACTACCATCCCCACCCATAGGTGGATGGATGCCTGCCACTACCACCACCCCTACTCAGGGGGGGCTGGATGCCTGCCACTACCACCACCCCTACTCAGGGGGGATGGATGCCTATCACTACTACCATCCCCACCCATAGGGGATGGATGCCTACCACTACCACCACCCCTACTCATGGGGGCATGGATGCCTGTCACTACTACCATCCCCACCCATAGGGGGATGGATGCCTACCACTACCACCACCCCTACTCAGGGGGGGCTGGATGCCTGCCACTACCACCACCCCTACTGAGGGAGGGATGGATGCCTATCACTACTACCATCCCCACCCATAGGGGGATGGATGCCTACCACTACCACCACCCCTACTCAGGGGGGGCTGGATGCCTACCACTACCACCACCCCTACTCATGGGGGCCTGGATGCCTGTCACTACTACCATCCCCACCCATAGGGGGATGGATGCCTACCACTACCACCACCCCTACTCATGGGGGCCTGGATGCCTGTCACTACTACCATCCCCACCCATAGGGGGATGGATGCCTACCACTACCACCACCCCTACTCATGGGGGCCTGGATGCCTGTCACTACTACCATCCCCACCCATAGGGGGATGGATGCCTACCACTACCACCACCCCTACTCAGGGGGCTGGATGCCTGCCACTACCACCACCCCTACTCAGGGGGGGCTGGATGCCTGCCACTACCACCACCCCTACTCATGGGGGCCTGGATGCCTGTCACTACTACCATCCCCACCCATAGCGGGATGGATGCCTACCACTACCACCACTCCTACTCAGGGGGGGCTGGATGCCTGCCACTACCACCACCCCTACTCAGGGGGGGCTGGATGCCTGCCACTACCACCACCCCTACTCATAGGACGGGTAATGCATGACACAACCAGCATACTCCCACATAAGGAATGACAGAAAATTACATCCCCCCCAACACCATGACAAGCGTGTGTAGTCTGTGTCAAATGCCTACAACACTGAACATGACATTGAACATACAATGTGACCCACTATCACATGTGTCACACATAAATGTGTGTGGTCTCCAGAATGCAAGCAGACCATGACTACTGTGGCCATGGGGCCTAAAGCCCCATCACCACAGTGACCAAAAGGTAAGTGTGGGGTCCATAGCTGATGCACCTCTTGAACAGTGTGGCCATGGGGCCTAAAGCCCCATCACCACAGTGACCAAAAGGTAAGTGTGGGGTCCATAGCTGATGCACCTTTTGAACAGTGTGGCAATGGGGCCAAAAGCACCATCACTACGGTGATCATAAGGTAAGTGTAGTCATGGTAAAAGCTGCGAAAGCCAAACTGTATGGATGAATCCTGGTCACACAACAACAAACACATCAGTGGCATAGTAGTGCTTGTGTCCCATAGCAACATAGATTGGGCGGGGCAAACAGTGCAGTGTCACAGAAACATCGTTTTGGCCATGTACATACAAACATCACCCATGGGGGACCACATTGTCAATATTCACAAATAACACAATGACAGAAGTGACCATCATAATGCTGAGCCACATATCTGCACCAATGGACACACAAATGTAGATATCCTGTGGAGACTGTCGATGTCAGGTGAACAAATACCATACCATGGCATCAATGGGACATACAAACCATGATCACGGTGCTGACTGATGACCTAGGAGTCCCAGGGACAGCTGGGGAAACCAAACAAACAACATACAGACAATGGCACACTACAGAAATGCCAATGCAGTGGTGCAAATGCACAAACACAAACAGGCAGACTCACACTGCAATTCAAACACAACAGGTGATGGGGGGGTGCCAGTGTCCCCAGGCAACCACACAACACATGAGGAGGCCTGAACTCCAATCACACAGATGTGTATACAGTGCCATACAAAAGTTACTCATGGATCGGATACCCCTATGTGGGCAATCAGGCATCGTCAGCTGAGAGGGAGGCCAAATTACACATGTCACACAAGCTTGTAGGAACAGCAACTAACACAGCAAGAGACAGACCCACCACAGCACTACCCCCAGGGACCCCACATTGTGCTGGCACTAGCCTGCATGACAATCCCACTGTGATGACAAAGGTAGATGTCGTTCACACTGTGAACCACAGCCATGTGTCCTGAGCAACAAACTACCATCACACCTACACAAGCTCCAATCAATCAGCACGGCCTGCCAGACAAGGCCAATATGGAGGTAGGGGTCTAGCCATGCAACAACTCACATTTGCACACTCAACACCACACACCCTGATCTCCACCAATGTGCAGCAGTGAAGCTCACATGGACTGGTGACAGTGCACATGCACCCATGACAATTCCATGGGTGGTGGGGGGAACTAAGGTGCAGATACCCATCACACATGGCCAGTCAATAAGACTCGTCAATGTCTGACACACAGCACAGTACGCCGTACATGGGCATGATGTGAAATCCACCACAATCAATGGGATCCTGGCCATAGTCACACACCTACGAAGAAGCCAAGGTGACACACAAAGAACACACGTACACAACTTCCAACATTGCAGCTCTGACCCTGAGGAGTGGCAGCAGTCACACACACACCGTGTCACAATCACTGAAAGCTACCACAAACTGAAATTCACATGACTTGTGTAAACAACAAGTGCCAAGGGAATCCAGAATGTGTCCCATCACCGTTTGCCCACATCCCCAGCCCTGACAACAAAGACAACCTGGGATGACAACCTCATGAACATTAGTTTGCCATGCAACCACATCACAGAGAAACCAGGTCCAAGATGCTGGATGAACACAGACCAACTCTGCAAGCAACACAAACAGGAACATCCCTAGGGACACAGCCTGTGTAGGAAAAGGGAAGGGAACACGCACAGACATCCTTACACAACACACAACACGGGCACACGCAATGTCACGGGATTACACACTGCCATGAGGGCACTCCACTCCTGTGGAAGGTCCGCTGTGCCAAACCTTGTCTGTGCACGACTCAAACATGTCAGCAGGACACTCCGTCAGTGAGTCAACAACTACAACACACAGAAGGCTCTGCTCACATCAGCCTGGGTACGGGAGTGTCACGTCAGTCATCTGCATACACCCAAAACACGTGTAAAGCCAGTTGCACTGTATACACAGATGAGTCCTTCAACATTGATGTGCAAAACTGCATGTCCAGTGGAGATGGGCACACAGTCAGGGAAATCGGAACATTGAACAGTGGTAAGCCCACCAGATGTGCATCAGTGTAAGACAAAGATGTTCCTTTACAAATGCAAAACGTACATCCCTGTGTCAAATGCTGAACATTACACCCTCAGACTGCAGCAAAGGATGCCATAGATTCAGAGTAGAACAGGACACATATCCCATGGACCACATGGAGTCCATCACAGCAACACTTCATTTTCCTGAACTGAACACTATAAAAACTGCAAATGCAGGATGCTACTCATCTACATCATGTACATCAAAAGAAACACCTCAATTAAACAAAAAGAGGCTTTATTCAGCTAATGTAAAATTAAAAGTTGACGTCAAAAAGAAACTAAGGCCAATGGCCAGTCCAAAATCCATGTCCCAACAGGGTGACAAGTGACAACTGGTCACCCATTGCTTTCCTGCACTGGTACGGACAGGGGACATCCCCCTTGGAGGGGCATACAAGGGGCAGGCCAGGCACCGCAGGGACAGGATCAGGGGATGACAGAGTGAGGCAGTGAAGGGGTGGTGGGTGCAGGAGTGTCACCGGCAACTGCAGTGAAGGTGTCTGACTCAGGGGGGGCCAGCACCACCGTGCTACACAAGTCAGTTGGTGTGGGTGCTGCAACCACTGCAGTGGGCTGGTCTGATGTAGTGGACTGGGTCCCCACTGCAGTGCCCAAGTCAGACGGGGTGGTTGTGGACTCCACTGCAGTGCATAACTCCAAGGGAGTGGAAGGGTGGGCAGATGAGGTGGGCAGGACAGAGGGGGGGGACCCGGTCCCCACACCAGTGGCACTAACAGGCAGAGCGTCTGGGTTGGGTGTGGAAGAGCAAGTGCCAGGGGGGGAGGGCCTAAGCAGTCTGTATGCGGTATCGGTGTGTGGGGGAACCTGGGGCAGGGTGTGGCGGGGGAACCTGTGGAGTGGTGGCCTGGGGGATGGAGGAGAGAGACTGGGTGGTGGAGCTGCGTGGTGGTGGTGGTGGGGTCTTGCTCTTCCTGGTCCGGGGGGACTTCCGAATCGGGTCCTGTGTCTGCCTGCGCCTGGGGGAGGGTGTCCGGGGGCGAGGGGCACTCCCCTCTGTGTGGGTGGACTTCCTCTTCCCCCGGTATGCTGGATCAGCAGGATTGGAGGGGAAGAGGCCGAGGTCACACAGGAAGAGCTGCTGTGTATGTGGGGTAGCAGGTGAGGCAAAGGAAGGGGTCTTGGAGGGAGAGGATTTGGAGGACTGCGGAGTGACTGTGGATGCCTGTGTGTGTGTGTGTGTTCCCCATCCTCTGTGTCTGTGGTATCAGTCCCCTGAGGATGCTTGTGTGCACGTATTGCCTTTCTCTTGGGTGTGTCTGTGCTGCTCGTGTCTGTGTGTTTGGGTGATTGTACAGGTGTGCATGTGCTTTGGACAGGTAGGGTGGCAGGAAGTGTGGATGGGGCAGAGGTGGGAGGGGTGAGGGACTGTTGGAGGAGGGACACTGCTGCCGTCAGGGAGGAGTCCATGGACCTATTGCTCCTCTGTAGGGCAGACATACCCATCGAGATGCCCTCCATGAACGACACCAGCTGTGTCAACAGAGTGGTGTGTGCATGGAGGACAGTCAGCATTGCTGTCTGCCCTACATGGAGCTGCCGAAGGAGGTACACAGACTCCTCACTCAGGGCAGCAGGGGACACAGGGGCAGGGGTGCGGTGCCTGGCATGAAGGAGACACGCTCCCGAGCACGGGAGCCTCCACGGACCTCAGGAATGGGAGCCAATGGGAGGGCGGTGGTGGTGGTGGTGGTGGTGGCGGGGCCAGACAGACTAGCTTGACTTTGGTGGCTGCTGACACCCGCCTCCACAAGGGAGTTCTCCTCCGAGCTGTTGTGGTCCTCAGCTGAGGTGGATGGTGCTGAGGACTCCTCGGTGTGGCTCCCCTCGCCCTCCGTGCCACTGGGTCCCTCTGACCACTCGTCGGACGCTGACCCAGTCTGGCTCCGCTGCTCCTCCTGGTCCGTGGAGCTGTCCCCTCCTGTGGCCGTGGATGTATCTGCAAACAATTAGGGAAACAGACAAACATCAGTCACCTGCACTGAACGCACACACCACAGTAAGTACAGCACATCACAGAGCCAGCCCAGGCATCCTTAGTTGAACATTGCCTAAAGTCCTCACACAGATTTGTGGAAGCCAATTGTCAGTCTGATGGTCAACCATGGGACTCACACCCCTCCTGCCCTTGCACCCATCTGTCTGGTGCCTGTCTGATGGTAAGACCCCAGTGTGGACACATGCACCACCTACACAGTTGTTGGATGTTGCAGGGAACACTGTGAAGTATGTGAACATGCACACAACACATCTCTTGCCACTAAGTCAGTGCAGGTGTCCGGATGAAGGGATGGCCAGAGTCTAAATAGAAATGCATGTGATGCATACCAGCACCACACACCATGATGCACCCATGTCCGGATAGTCAATGCCACAATGGGGTGCATGTTGCACATGTCACTCCCCTGCAGGATCACTCTTAGGAAGTTTAATGCCATGACACAGGCATGCGTGCAAAGTCATACATCACTGTCTCCAGTCACATGGGCATGTCAGCCAGCCAACAACAGTCTGCACTGTGTCACAATCCTAGGACATGGGGAATGCAAGTTATGTAACTGACAAGTGCACATGTCCATCCCCCAAAAACCACATCATCAGTACTACTACTTGTCCACGTCATACCAATTGGACATATGGGGGACATGAAACACAACTCTCTGAACATGAGCACCTCACAGTGTGCTGTGAATGAGAAACAGCTGCCTGAAAGTCACAGTGGCATACACCTGTGTGCACAGTCAAGTGATCAGACACCTAAAAATCACAGAAGTTTCGTCTATCATGGTCACATCTCCGCTGGCATGCTGAGCCCTAACCGATAAACATACCAGTAGTCCTGACAACGAGGACACAGCACAATGACACAGAGGCAGACACCTGAGGGAACATTTCACTGATCACAACATGCCAGATGGTACACGGGAGTGGGAGTACAGAGTGTATTGTATGCCCTGGAGTAGGCATGACTGTCCAGCTCCACCTGTAAGAGGAATGAGTCCTGGACAGTAGGCATGTGGCTGAGCACGTGTGACACACTTGATACACATACTCCTGAGGCCCAAACATTGTTCCCACCGGCAGCATGGGTGTGTGCCAAATTCCCCAGGGACATGTGGTGATTCAGATCATCAAGTGGACCACATATCAAAGTTACACCCAGATTACATGTCAGAACTTAGGCATTGTGTAAGCAATTGACCCACACATGAATCCCACAACATAGTCACGGAAACAAATGCTGTCCCCCACCTTGAGCGAAGCTAAATGCAATGACACAGTCCCCAAGTGACACAATTTCCTGACTGTAAGGGCCACACATATGCGTATCAGAGGAGAAGTGGGCATGTCACAAATGAGGGACATGGGTCCTGGACCACATGACTGATGTACTGTGGAAGTTTAACCAGGCCAGAGGAGGGCACATAGCATGTCAGACAAAGTGCACAGTGCAGTCATGGACTCACCCCCTCCTTGCTGCTGTCTGTCCTTCAGCTGCCCATCCAGGTCAGGGAAGACCACCGCCAGGATCCGGAGCATGTGGGGGTCAGGGTCCGGTGTCCGCCCCTCCTGCGAGGAGGCGACAGCTTCAGCTGGACCCTTGCGATCCTCCGGGTCCAGCCACGAAGGTCCTGCCACCTCTTCTGGCAGTTGCGGATCCTGCGCCTGTAGACCCCCACGGATCTTACTTTCCGGGCGATGGTCAGCCAGATTTCCTGCTTCTGGTGGGCATCGACCTGTGAGGATGACAAAGTGAAAAAGGACATTACTACACATGCAACATATCCGTGCATCACACAGTTGGATATACATGTCTCAATCACAGGAGCATATGATGTACATAGGCAGTGCAACAAAGGCTATGAACAGTTTGCCAGCAGTCACTACATGGTGTCATTGCATGGGGAGTAAACCTTTTTGGAATGCACTGTTACTGCACTGTACCTGTTCAGTGCATGTAACTACACACTTTGGGGTGTGACAACTACTCAGTGAGCATGCTAGCCAGTGGTGTGCACACTGTAAGTCCTGCTAGTCAGACAACATGCACAATTGGTAAGGCAGTGGACAGCACACTCACCTGCTCCCCTGGTTTCCCATACAGCTTGCTGTACTGTGGAAGGAGGCTGTCCATCAGGGCCTGGTTCTCCTCAAGGCTGAAGGCTGGGGCTCTATCCACAGTACGTGCCATTGCAGTAGCCAGAGGATGCAGAGACAGCAGCAGTGTTGTTGGCAGATGTCGTCCTAGAGCATGTAGAGCAGGCAAGTGAGCTCTCAGGGGAACAGCCAGCATTATATGTGTGCTGCAGAGGCAGATACTGTCCCATGTGTCCAAAGTGATAGGTCCAAGTCGTTTGCATCTTCTGAATCTGACCAATCCATGGAATAGCAGCACTAATACACGCCCACAGCATCCTTCAAATCATCAAATTCATGACATCCATGATTTTGCAACATTGTTGTGGCTGGCCAACTGAATTCACTGCATCAGACTCGTTGGAGCCACGAAAACGCGTCCGTTGCCATGCCAGGCCCCAGCCAATGCGTGCGCACCGATCGGGCCATTGCTGTACAACGCGTATTTCGGGGTACAACGCGTACCCGCACACATCACATGCAATGGGCCGGCCGGGCACACGATCGGTCCATTGCTGTACAACGCGTACCCGCACACATCACATGCAATGGGCCGGCCGGGCACACCGATCGGTCCATTGCTGTACAACGCGTACCCACGCACAACACATGCAATGGGCCGGCCGGGCACACCAATCGGTCCATTGCTGTACAACGCGTATTTTGGGGTACAACGCGTACCTGCACACAACACATGCAATGGGCCGGCCGGGCACACCGATCGGTCCATTGCTGTACAACGGGTACCCGCACACATCACATGCAATGGGCCGGCCGGGCACACCGATCGGTCCATTGCTGTACAACGCGTACCCACGCACAACACATGCAATGGGCCGGCCGGGCACACCAATCGGTCCATTGCTGTACAACGCGTATTTCGGGGTACAACGCGTACCTGCACACAACACATGCAATGGGCCGGCCGGGCACACCGATCGGTCCATTGCTGTACAACGGGTACCCGCACACATCACATGCAATGGGCCGGCAGGGCACACCGATCGGTCCATTGCTGTACAACGCGTACCCACGCACAACACATGCAATGGGCCGGCCGGGCACACCAATCGGTCCATTGCTGTACAACGCGTATTTCGGGGTACAACACGTACCCGCGCACAACACATGCCATGGGCCGGCCGGGCACACCGATCCATCCATTGCTGTACAACGCGTACCCGCACACATCACATGCAATGGGCCGGCCGGGCACACCGATCGGTCCATTGCTGTACAACGCGTATTTCGGGGTACAACGCGTACCCGCGCACAACACATGCAATGGGCCGGCCGGGCATACCGATCGGTCCATTGCTGTACAACGCGTACCCGCACACAACACATGCAATGGGCCGGCCGGGCACTCCGATCGGTCCATTGCTGTACAACGCGTATTTCGGGGTACAACGCGTACCCGCGCACAACACATGCAATGGGCCGGCCGGGCATACCGATCGGTCCATTGCTGTACAACGCGTACCCGCACACAACACATGCAATGGGCCGGCCGGGCACACCGATCGGTCCATTGCTGTACAACGCGTACCTGTACAGGTCAGTCGCATATGTCACCATGCTTGTCACTGGTGAACATATGCCAGCCACATATACCTGCCAGAGACACAGGGGCACACCTACAACACCACACCCACTCCACGCTGTTTCCTAAGACATGTAAGGCTGCATTACCTTTTCTGTGTATGGGGGTTGACATGTGGTTTCTGTGGTGGCACTGGTGGGCATCCACACCCAGGCTGTGCATGTGTTCATGGGGACAGGGTCCTTTGTGTGTTGTGCACATGACCACTATGATGTGTGACAGTTCATTTCAGAGCATGTGGCATGGTCACATTTCCAGGTTGTGTATGTGTGTGACATGTCACATACCCCCAGGGTCCCATGGGGGAAGGCATGTACGTAACAGGATGACCCATTGCCACAATAGTGATGTCCCTCCACAGTCTGTGTGCATGTTGTGTTTCCGATGTCTCTGATTCCATGTGCACGAGGGGAGACAGTCTCCACATCCACGTTGTTTGTGCAGGGACTTTGATGTTGTGCGTGTGTGTGTCATAGACATCCATGTCTGTCTTGCAGAGGCAACAGGGGCCACTACCTGTGAGAGTCATGTTTGTTTTTCTGACGTGTACATGATACGCCATGTCATGCCAGTGTCCATGTGGCAAGACAGGGTCCCTGGGAATCTACCTGTCAATGTGCTGTGATGCCTGTGGCGCATCTGTCCAGACATGTGACTGTGGTGTGTGTGTGGAACGTGACAGCAGTAAATGGGTACTGTGATACAGCCTAATGGTTTCCCATAGCACAACCTGGTACCTGTTGTGCACACATGTTGTACTGAGAACTTAGATGATGGCCATGTAGGTGCGAGTTATGTCCGAACAGAACGGCACACACATCAAGTACTTGTGTCTTGTAATGATGTATCATGTGAAATTGAGTATGGTGAAAGGCACATCTGTGGGGTGACGAACAATCTTTCTTTCTTCATCCTATGCACTGCAGGGCTCCAGCTGTCCATAGACCATTCCCCACCTGGCAACGATGGTGGAACGTGACAGCATCCGACGGTACCGCTTCACCAGGCAGCTGATTGAGGATTTGGCAGTGCGCTTGGCACCACATCTGCAACCGGGCCGGCCGTACCCTACGGCGCTGACACCCAAGGTGAAGGTAATGGCAGCCCTACACTTCTTTGCCACCGGTACCTTCCAACACACTGTGGCGACTGCTGGTGGGATGTCACAGACTATGTTCAGCCGTGTGCTAGGCGATGTTTTGGTGGCTATGTTGAGGAACCTGAACCAGTTCATCTATTTCCCCAAACGTCGACAACTCACTGACGTTAAGAGTGACTTTTATGCCCTGGGGAGGATGCCACATGTAATTGGCTCCATTGATGGGACACATGTGGCTTTGGTACCACCACAGTCACATGAGCAGGCCTACAGTAACCGCAAACACTACCATTCGATCAATGCGCTGGTGGTATGTCTTGCAGATATGACCATCACACATGTGTGTGCCCGTTTCCCCGGTTCTGCTCACGATGCCTACGTGATGAGGAGTAGTCGCATCCCGAGGATGATGTCACAGATGCCGAACCAGCGTGCCTGGCTTGTCGGTGTGTACTGACTTTGTACCATTGTGTGTGTTCTGCTATGTTGTATTCCGCCCACTTTTGGAACTCAGCTAATGTGCAATTGTCTGTCTGTAGGTGACTCCGGATACCCCAACATGCCGTGGTTGCTGACACCCCTCAGGAACCCTGTGACACCAGCCCAGATGCGCTACAATGAGGCACATGGTCAGACCAGGAGAGTGATCGAGCGGACCTTTGGTCTCCTGAAGAGCCGCTTCCGCTGCCTGGACAAGACAGGAGAGGCCCTCCCATATGCCCCAGCAAAGGTGTGCAAGATTGTCATCGTTTGCTGCATGCTCCACAACCTGGCAGTGCGGAAGGAGTTGCCTCTCATCCTGGATGACGATGACCAACGTCCGCCACCTGTGGAGGATCCTGGCCTGGACCACGATGCCAGTGATGATGATGATGATGGTGGTGATGTCCGCACACAGCTCATCACCAACTTCTTCAGCTGAATGTGAGTATCCAGGGAGATGCAATGTGAATGATGTGAGTTTGCATGATATGTGTGGGTGGTGCCCTGGTGCTGTTTTAGTGTGGCCATGTGCCACTTGACTGGATGCGTGCAGCGATGTGTCCTTACAGGTAGTCTGTACTCCCCAACAGTGTTGACATGCAAACGTGCTTTTGTGTAGGTATCTTGTGACATGTTTAGGGCATGAGTATTGCAGTACTGTCCTGTTCTTCAGTGGTTTTGACTGTGTGTCATGTCTGTCCTTCACAGGGTGCTTACAGAGTTGTTTGGTCAACTTGGATCCCCCAACACCATGATTCAGCTTTCAGGGTGGCAGCAGTCGTTTCCCTACAGGTGATGTGCCACACACCCCTGGACTTCATATCTTCTGCACTTGTTGACTGTGTGGCCACTGCCACGTGGGATTAACTTGCATTTGTAGTGGTAACAACATGTTACAAATGTGTAATAAACCAGTGCTTGTAATGTAATGTAATGTAATGTAATGTAATGTAATGTAAGGGCTATTTATAGAGCGCACTGTGACCCGCCGGGTATCCTGCCGCTGAGAGACAGAAGAGAGCCTGTGATAAAGAGCAGGAGGCATCATACTCTGGGGAAGAGCCAAGTCTTCAATTTCTTTCTGAAAGGCATAAAATCCGTCATCTGTCGCAACTCCGTGGGTAGGCTATTCCAAAGCCTTGCAGCAGCAACGCTGAAAGCTTGCCCCCCCAGTTTAGCTCTTTTGACCCTAGGCACTTTCACCCAGTTAGCAGAGGAAGATCTGAGGCAACGGGTGGGAACATACCAACTAAATTTCCTCTGCAAAGGTAATGGCCCACGACCGTGCAATGCCTTGAACACGACACAAAGGGATTTAAAATGAACCCTCTGCAAGATTGGGAGCCAATGAAGGTCCATCAGAGCCTGAGAGGAGGAGGACTGACGAGGTCTCGTCAAGGCCAGCTTAGCTGCTACATTCTGGATTCTCTGCAGTCTCCCCATTAAGTATTTAGGGGACTCCAGTAGCAAGGCATTACAATAATCTAGCCTACTCAGGATGACGCTCCTTACTACCAGAGCACGAGTATGTACCGGGAGCATGGGGAGTACTTTTTTAAGAACTCTAATAAGGGAGTAGCAACTCCCAACCGTCTTGTTGACTTGATTTTCCAGAGTCAACTCATCATTAAAGCAAATTCCCAAGTTACGAACAGATTTAGAGGGTACCAGCGGGGCATCAGCAGTAGTCGGCCACATATTGGCTGGGAGAGGATGTGGTACTCTCCCACCTGCAATATAAAGAAACTCCGTTTTATCTGCATTAAATTGCAGGGAGTTATTTCTCAGCCAATATACCACACTCTGCATACATGCATGAAAGTTTTCCACAGAAAATGACTGTTCTCTATCCCAAGAGAGAATAAGCTGGGTGTCATCCGCATAATTTACAAGACCTATACCGTAAGATTTAATGACATCCACCAAGGGACGCATATAGGCGTTGAAAAGAATAGGGCTGATAGCAGAGCCTTGCGGTACACCATGATGTATCTTAATAAACTTAGATTGAAAAGGGGGGAGGGCCACAGCCTGACATCTGTCAGACAGATATGAATGCAGCCATTTCTGGGCCAAGCCCACTACCCCCACTCCTTCCAATCGTTCCAGGAGAACCTTGTGATTGACTGTGTCGAATGCGGCGGACAGATCCAACAGGATCAGTATAGTAGATTGACCCATGTCCGCACGCAAACGAAGATCATCCAACACAGTCAGCAAGGCAGTCTCAGTCCCATGTCCTGGGCGGAAGCCAAATTGTCCGGCATCCAGTAAATTATTTACCTCCAGAAACTGGGAGAGTGCCCTGCTTACAAGGCGCTCCATGATCTAAACCGGATATGGGAGGAGCGAGATAGGCCTGTAGTTTTTTAGACAGGCTGGGTCAAGCGACGTTTTTTTAATAAAGGGGTTACAACTGCTTGCTTCCAGCAGGGGGGACCATTCCACTACCCAGGGACTGATCACACAGCTGCTTTAGCATAGGGAACAGCTCAGAGCCTAATGCCTTCCAAATCCTGTGGGGAAGAGGGTCCAGTGATGAGCCAGAGGAAATTCCTAAGGCTAACCGAGTGAAATCCTCCAGCGTGGGAATTTCAAAGTGATCTAAAAGAGGTCTCTGATCTGAAACTTCATTCGTTCCCTTCCAGTCCTCCTTCCTGTCAGGTAGCAGACTACTAGCCCCATCAACTGTACTATCCTCTTCCATCCCTTTAATAATCTTACAGATCTTTTCTTCAAAAAAAACAGCCAAACTGTCACAGAGTTCCTGTGTTGGGGGAGTCTTATTTTTTGTACAATCGGGGGTGGCGATGTCATTCATTATTTGAAAAACACTTTTGGAGCTATTAGGTGCCTTCAAAATTGCATTTGCGAAAAATTCCGCTTTAGCGGAGGCAGTATATTTCTTATAGTTGAGAATTTTCTCCTTCCACTCAGCTTTAGCTATATTAGAGTATCCCCTCCTCCACCGCCGTTCTGCTTGCTTACAGCCAAGTTTTAACTTTTGTAGTTCAGCATTATACCAAGGAGCAGAGGGTTTGCCTACTTTTTTCACTAGCTTTTGTGGAACAAGCTGATCAAGTTGATCATTGATCAAAAGACAAAAGGTGGTATAATTTTCATCCACCTGTTTCCCGGGGTCGAAAGATTCTTCTAGATGGAATACAGGGGTGGTACTAGCTTTCCTCAGGAGACCTTTCCAATCCCTACTAAGGAGACATCTAGTCTCCTTCACAATTGCCAGGCTGTTCTGCTTAACGTTAAGTACATCAAATTGAACAAAATGATGATAGGACCAGCCCATCGGCAGAACATTTACCACTTCCACTGAGTCTTTCCTCGCAAAAACAAGGTCCAACACATGTCCTCCTATATGAGTAGGTTCTATCACCCTTTGAGGGAGCTGAAAATCCATACAGGATTGTAAGAGATTATTATACCCAGGGTCCATGCTCCCATTGGCCCATAGGTTAAAATCTCCTAGTATTAACAATCTGGCATGTGAAAGAGCCATGTTACTAAAAACATCAATCATATTTTTTTGTTGCAGGAGACTGGCCGTTCCTGGAGGCCTATAACAAATAATACCAGTCAGTACATGTCTCCCCTGATCCTTTAGCGCAAAACCCAATAGCTCAGCCCCTTCAACCTCATCAATATCTACAGGGGAAAAATTCCATGCCTCCTTAAATATGATCCCAAGCCCTCCACCTCTACTGCTTGGGCGTGGCTTATGAAAAGCTTTATAGCCCTGAGGACAGGCCAAACCCAACTCTAGATCAGACCCGGGATGAGTCCAAGTCTCGGTCATCACCAGGGCACCAGGGCATCTAGATCGTGCTTCACCTTGGTATGTGCGTTGTCTGTGGTCACACATCTGACTGACATTTGCTTACTGCACCTGTGGGCTAGTTGACACAGACTCTGAATAGGTGTGGTGTCTGTGCATTCCACTGTATTTCCTGGCAACATCACTGTGGGCGATGAGTCCGATGGCCCTGGTGTCTGTGTTGTGTAGCCCTAGTGGTGTGTCTCCCTCATATGTATCACGTCACAATGACTCACACGACGGTGTTGTACTTGCTGTAGCAGTTAGCATACACAGTGTAATTTAGCAGAACATCATCACCATAACAGTATCCACATTTGAATAACAACAGTGGCAAGTATGGTGTACTAGTGATTTTATTTACAGAAATGTGTGTGTGTATAGTGCACAGGATGGTGGGTGCTGTACATTGTGATTGTGATCCAAAGTTCCCAGATGAGTTGGAAGTCTTGGTAGCATAAATGTCCTGAGTGAAGTCCACAGTCATATGATACATTAGTCCAACTTGAACTCCCCATGTCATGTGGGAAAGTAGTGTTGCATTCGACAGGGTGAAACGTTTGCACACAAAGGAGAATTTCCGGAACAGGTGTTGGCTTCCTGGGGGATGTACATGGCCATCAACCTCTCAGTTTTCCTTCCTCGGACGACCCCTCTTCTTTGTGGGGGGACCCTCACGTGCAGGCTGCTGCGGTGCAGGGGACTCTCCGCCAGAGTCCTCCTCCCTCCCTGTGGCGGTGTCAGTTGTTGCAGCACCAGATGTTGTGGGCACACAGGGAGGTGTGGCCATGTTGGTGCTAATCTGGCGGAGGCATGTCAATATGTCCCTATGCACCGCTGTGAGTTCTTGCAATGTATCCCACTTGGACTCCATGCCCGACATGTGTGTCTCCACACGGGCCATGTGGGAGTCCAAGCGGGCATGATGGGCAGCCTGCTGCTGTTGTATGTCCTTGAGGATCCCCACTACCTGTCTGACCTCTCCGGTGCTATCCTGGTACGCATCAGCGATGCGTGCCAGTTGTGGGTCATCATGCAGTCCAGACCCCTCTGCAAGCAGCGACCTATGTCTACCACCCCTCCCACCACCCCTGGCAACACGTGCAGGACCTGCGGTGGCACACACAGGTGACCCGAGGCCCACTTGGGGGTTGTTAGTGGTGTTGTCATCCGTTGCTCCACGGTGGGCCTGGGACCCTGTGCTGTTGTCGGCGGTGGTCCTTGGTCTGTCCGTGTTGGCGTGGGTGGTCTGTATGTTGGCAGTTGTTGGAGGGGTGGGTGCAGGGGGTGCAGATGTTGGTCCAGCTGGTGCTGCATGATGACTCAGACCGGAGGTGCCAGGTAGGTCTTCGCCATCCGAGGTGGGCAGAGGCTGTTCCACACCAGTGAGCTCTGTGTCCCCCGGAGCCTGGGACAGGGACTCCTCCTCGCTTGCTGCTGTGTCCCCATCATCGTCACCTGTATTTGGAAGAGACACACATTGTATGTAATGTTTCTACAGGCATCAATGGTTCACACACCTGACAGTTGTGACTGTACCTCTGGATGCGTGCATGTACATTGCATTGTCCTAAGTTGTCACAGTTAGAGGTTGATATTGGTGTAGCACATTGTCATGCATACCTGGGGCATTTCACTATGAATGTTGAGGTCTGTGCATGGCCAGCATTGGTTGTATTTGGTGGACATCCGGCCATCCTTCTCCACCTGGCCCAGTTATCCCACCATGAAGCATGCCACCCTTGCAGTGGGTTCAGGTTGACTCTCAGGATGTCATTCAGTGGTGTTGTGCTGTTTGTTGGTGCACAGTTCCCAGCAGGGCCTTGTGCTCCACACAGCAGTAGCCAGTGTCAGCCATCTTGTAAGTTCTTTTCCACTCCCTGTGATGTGAGCATGGTTCAGAGTGGTGTTGATGGGCCAATTGTGAGGCTGAGCAATATCTGTGACTACAACTCCCATCATGCTATTGGCTACACCCCCCTTCCCAGCATGCCCGTACTTCCTTCCTTTGGACTGTGCTTCCCTGTGGGGTAGTGTGCTTGTGCTGACAGGAAGGCTGAGAGTGTTGTCTTTGCGTTTGTTTGGCTACAAGTCCCAGGTGTGTCCCTGTGCTTCACACAGCATTACCCAGTGTGGTGGTTCTTTGTGGGATCTTCATTTGGTATGTGAGGCATTGCATTCTCCCAGGTGGGTTATGTGGAGTTTGTGTTGAGGGGTGTGTGAGGTGAGCTGCTTGTAACTATGGTCAGTGCTGTGAGTCCTCCTTCCCACCCAGCCAGATATCCCACCATGCAACGTGCTTGCATTGCAGAGAGTGCAAGTTGGCTTTCAGGATGTCAGGAAGTGGTGTTGTGCTGTTTGTTGGTGCACAGTTCCCAGCAGGGCCTTGTGCTCCACACAGCAGTAGCCAGTGTCAGCCATCTTGTAAGTTCTTTTCCACCCCCTGTGATGTGAGCATGGTTCAGAGTGGTGTTGATGGGCCAATTGTGAGGCTGAGCAATATCTGTGACTACAACTCCTATCATGCTATTGGCTACACCCCCCTTCCCAGCATGCCCGTACTTCCTTCCTTTGGACTGTGCTTCCCTGTGGGGTAGTGTGCTTGTGCTGACAGGAAGGCTGACAGTGTTGTCCTTGCGTTTGATGGCTACAAGTCCCAGGTGTGTCCCTGTGCTTCACACAGCATTAC
This sequence comes from Calotriton arnoldi, assembly GCA_963921515.1. Lineage (NCBI taxonomy): Eukaryota > Metazoa > Chordata > Amphibia > Caudata > Salamandridae > Calotriton > Calotriton arnoldi. Next base: position 96,817 of record CAWUFW010014746.1, read on the forward strand.
CCAGTGTGGTGGTTCTTTGTGGGATCTTCATTTGGTATGTGAGGCATTGCATTCTCCCAGGTGGGTTATGTGGAGTTTGTGTTGAGGGGGTGTGTGAGGTGAGCTGCTTGTAACTATGGTCAGTGCTGTGAGTCCTCCTTCCCACCCAGCCAGATATCTCAGCATGCAACTTGCTTGCATTGCAGAGAGTGCAAGTTGGCTTTCAGGATGTCAGGCAGTGGTGTTGTGCTGTTTGTTGGTGCACAGTTCCCAGCAGGGCCTTGTGCTCCACACAGCAGTAGCCAGTGTCAGCCATCTTGTAAGTTCTTTTCCACCCCCTGTGATGTGAGCATGGTTCAGAGTGGTGTTGATGGGCCAATTGTGAGGCTGAGCAATATCTGTGACTACAACTCCCATCATGCTATTGGCTACACCCCCTTCCCAGCATGCCCGTACTTCCTTCCTTTGGACTGTGCTTCCCTGTGGGGTAGTGTGCTTGTGCTGACAGGAAGGCTGACAGTGTTGTCCTTGCGTTTGTTTGGCTACAAGTCCCAGGTGTGTCCCTGTGCTTCACACAGCATTACCCAGTGTGGTGGTTCTTTGTGGGATCTTCATTTGGTATGTGAGGCATTGCATTCTCCCAGGTGGGTTATGTGGAGTTTGTGTTGAGGGGGTGTGTGAGGTGAGCTGCTTGTAACTATGGTCAGTGCTGTGAGTCCTCCTTCCCACCCAGCCAGATATCCCACCATGCAACGTGCTTGCATTGCAGAGAGTGCAAGTTGGCTTTCAGGATGTCAGGAAGTGGTGTTGTGCTGTTTGTTGGTGCACAGTTCCCAGCAGGGCCTTGTGCTCCACATAGCAGTAGCCAGTGTCAGCCATCTTGTAAGTTCTTTTCCACCCCCTGTGATGTGAGCATGGTTCAGAGTGGTGTTGATGGGCCAATTGTGAGGCTGAGCAATATCTGTGACTACAACTCCCATCATGCTATTGGCTACACCCCCCTTCCCAGCATGCCCGTACTTCCTTCCTTTGGACTGTGCTTCCCTGTGGGGTAGTGTGCTTGTGCTGACAGGAAGGCTGACAGTGTTGTCCTTGCGTTTGTTTGGCTACAAGTCCCAGGTGTGTCCCTGTGCTTCACACAGCATTACCCAGTGTGGTGGTTCTTTGTGGGATCTTCATTTGGTATGTGAGGCATTGCATTCTCCCAGGTGGGTTATGTGGAGTTTGTGTTGAGGGGGTGTGTGAGGTGAGCTGCTTGTAACTATGGTCAGTGCTGTGAGTCCTCCTTCCCACCCAGCCAGATATCCCAGCATGCAACTTGCTTGCATTGCAGAGAGTGCAAGTTGGCTTTCAGGATGTCAGGCAGTGGTGTTGTGCTGTTTGTTGGTGCACAGTTCCCAGCAGGGCCTTGTGCTCCACACAGCAGTAGCCAGTGTCAGCCATCTTGTAAGTTCTTTTCCACTCCCTGTGATGTGAGCATGGTTCAGAGTGGTGTTGATGGGCCAATTGTGAGGCTGAGCAATATCTGTGACTACAACTCCCATCATGCTATTGGCTACACCCCCCTTCCCAGCATGCCCGTACTTCCTTGCTTTTGAGTGGACTTCACTTTGTGTGAGTGTGACAGCAATGGCAAGATGGCTGACAGTGGTGTCCTGCTGTTTGTTGGTGCACAGTTCCCAGCAGGGCCTTGTGCACCCCACAGCAGTAGTCAGTGTCAGCCACCTTGTCAGTCCTTATCCACTCCCTGTGATGTGAGCATGTTTCGGAGTGGTGTTGATGGGCCAATTGTGAGGGTGACCAATATCTGTGACTACAACTCCCATCATGCTATTGGCTACACTGACTTCACCAGCATACACAGATTTCCTTCCTTTAAGTGAGCTTCCCTGTGAGGTGGTGTTCTAGTGGTGGCAAAATATCAGGCAGTGTTTGTTGGTTATATTTGTACCACTGCCTTGCTCTATTTGTTGTTGTGTTTGTACATGTCATGACACAGTTACATATCACTATGAGATGGCATGTATTGTGTTAATCTAACTGACATACACATCTTGGGATGATTATCTTTTGTTTGCTGTTGATTTGCTAGGGGTGGATGGTTTGACTGTCCCCTTGAGAGTGATGTGTGTGTATTGGCACACAATATTGTGTATATTAGTTGTGTACTCACCAGGCTCTGGGATGTCTGTTAGTCCACATACGCTCACTGGTGGTAGGATGGCCCGAAACTTCTCCTCCCAGGGCCTGGTAGGCGGTATAGTGGTTTTGCAGGAGGGCCACTGCCGGTGTGCTGGCTCAGGAGGTAATCCTTCTTGAGTAGGTCTCTGACCCTCCTGCGCACATCATACCACCTGTTCTGGATGTCTTCCTTTGTGCGCAAACATGGTGATTGTGCGTTCACCCTGTCGACGATCCTCGCCCACATCTTGGTTTTCTGCGACATGGGGGTCTGTTGGACCAATGTGCCAAACAACTGTGGCTCTACCCTCAGGATCTCGTCTACCATGACTTCCAATTCACTATCTAGGAACTTTGGATTCTTCTTTAGGGGCATGGGGATGGGTGGTGGTGGTGATTGATGTGTGTGTGTGTGTGCAAGTGAGAGTGTGTGAGTGTAGGTTTTGCTGTGTGTGTGCTATTTGTTGAGGTGCTAATGGTGTGTGGCTTTTGTGTTGGATGAGCTGTGTGTGTGTCTGTGTTTGCTGTGTGATGGTGTTGTGTGCTGGCAGGTCAGTGGAATTTGCAAAGGATCATGGTAGGGATTTGTGGGCTTTATGTAGGTGGAGTTGGGGGTGTGTCCTTGTTCCATTTTTTTCTCCCCCTGTATTTATTGGCTTTGTCATTGCTTGTTTGGCCCTTTTTTTTGGTATTTTTTCATTAGTGATTATTGTGCATGCAGGAGTCGTTCTTCTGACCGAGTAGGACGTTGCAGTTGTCTCGTGCGCGCCTGTCCAATTCGTTCCCGCTGTGTTTCAGCTCAGTTTCATATGCGGCGTACGCGTCGTTCGCGGGGTATTGTGTTTGTTCGGCTGGCTTTTGTATGCGTGTCGGTCGTACTGCTTGGGCTCCGTGCGAGTCAGTCTGATTTTGCACCCATTGCATCGTACTGCGCGGGTCGGATTTCGCGGGTACGTTTCGTTCGGGTTGTTTCCTGGTGCGTGTCGGACGGTGCGATTTGCGTGGTTTCCCGGCCGGATAGCTTGTTTCCGGCCGGGTCGGTCGTTCGCCTTGAGTTCCGTACGAGTCGGTCGTGATTTCCATGCATTTCATCGTACTTCCCAGGTCGGGCAACGCCGGTATGTGTCGGTCGGACTATAATCCCGTACCGAGTCGGTCGGTATTTTTTCCGGCCCGAATCGGAATCGGCCCCTTAGTGTAATCATTCATTTTGTGCGGGTCAGATTTATTTTGTTATTTCTCTATATATATTTTATTTTATTATTAGTTTCTTTATTATTGTTCTAGGTGGGAAAATGTGTTGTATTGTGTTATCTTATGGGTAGCTATTTATGCAGTGTAAATATGTTTTCTTTTAAGGCATAGCATTTAGACTGTTCTTAATGTTCTGGAACTTGGAATGGAGAATGGGTTGATATAATTCTGATGCAGTCATTATTGACTGGTGGAGTACTGTGCTGCATGGATTATACCCTGCTCTTACAACATTTACTGGCTTCTGCTTTTGGATTTAACAATTGCTTTTACACCGCTAAGCCTTTGCTGGCTCTGCCAGTGAAAACCTCTGACCGGGTGGCTTGTCCATCAAAGGGCTACCAGATCACAGTGATGGTTGTCCCACCCTAATACCATGCCTCTTTCATTATTAATCTCCAGAACAAAAGTAATGTGGCCCTTATGCCAGACACGAAGCTTTTGAAGCTCTGTAGCAAACTTAATCACAGAGCCATTTTACAAGAACCTAATACCTGCATTTATAGTAACATTAAGGCAATTTTTGGACAATTTTAATACTTGTCTTAATGATAGTTAAACCTATATGTTTGCCATTTACATTTAACAATGAAAAACTGGCATACTGGTTAATGCTCCGTTTTCTGAGGAGGTGGAAAAAAAGAAAAATCTATTTACCTGCCAGCTTGAATGTGTATGGCAAAAATCCTACTTAGTAGCTACAAAAATAGGAATAATCATGACACCACATCAACTAAACATAAACCTGCCTGCACCAATACCTTGCTTTCTTTAGATCCCTCATTTATTTTTTATATATGTTATATCTTTCTATAGCACAACTGTACCCAGGGGTGTCAACTCCATTTAAAGAGGAACAAAACCAATGACAGCAAATTTAACGTTGCAGTGAACAAAAGATAAGAAGACACTGACAAAAAGAGAGTAACCAAAAAACTTTGGAGGAGCAGGGACAAATGGGGTAAGTGAGAATGATGGGAAAGAGAGAGGCGGAGGAGAAAAGAAGGAAAGGTTAAGGAGAGGAGAGGAGTGGGAAAATATGGGCTAGTTGGAGGGGGGTAGCGGGTGTTGAGGGAGGCATAGAGGGGTTCAAGTGAGGAAGAAAGAGGAGGGTAGATAGAAAGAGAGGCAGAATAGGTAGGTGAAACATGTGGAGGACAGGGTAAGGGAGGAAGGAGAGAGAGGGTGAGGGGCCCTTCTGGCTCCAGATTATTCCATAAACAACTTCTATTTCTCAACAGTACTTCTGTGATGACCAAACTTCCTTTTATTTCCCAAAATTAAAGATTTAAGATCTTTTAAATACTCTAGGGTGGCCACTGTTCTGTCCTCCTAATAGACTAATACATTAGCCATTATGCTCTCTAAGTGTAGGCTTCTCCTCAAACTTACATTTGGATTCCCTGATGGTGCCTGTTCATTGCCCATTCTTAATTTCTTAGGCTTAGCAACAGCAATTTGCTCAATATTATTTTCTTGACCAATGCTTCCTTCTTTATCCAGACAAGTAATGATAGTCTGGAAAGCTCCAGACCCATCCACTCTTCTTGGATGGTACTTAATCTTCAGAGCCTGTACTCCCTCAATACCCACACTGAAATCCCTTCATTGGTTGCCGTGCACAGACAGACCATCTTCAATCTCTTGTGCGACACACATAGAGAAATCCAATTTACCAGGCCTCGCTATGTGTGAAAAAACCTCACTTAACAGACAGTTTAGAGCTCTCAGATCCTCCCCGCAAGCACTGGCCTACATCCCTCATACTCACCTTCTATGATCTCACAGCCCATCACTGGATCACTTCCATTTACACCTCATTCAGACTACCAACTTCCCCTCGTTCAAAGAAATGCAATAAACCTGGTTAATCTGATCTTGTTTTACAACAGCCAATGCAGCCCTGCATGACTCTGCTGATGATTAATCTCTCAGTGCAGGAAGCTCTTCGTATTTGTCTTCCATAGCGTTAGGATCCCCCTTTGAGGGTGAGCTGACTCCATATAAATCCAAATAACAAAACATAACATAACACCTCTTCTGAAGAAGACTGATCATAACATTAATTAGGTCAAAACCTAGAGTCCCATTACAAAAGGAGGCGTGAAGCATGTTACCACCTATTTGGAAAGGGCAGGAGTGTGGGAACTATTGCAGCTTGGTTTTCATCATGAAGGGACATGAAATCAGCATTGGTGACTATGGTCTATGAACTCTAGATGATGGTGAAAGAAGGCAATGTGAATGGGGTTAATTCTTTTGGACTTTTGTGCCTCATTCAACACCATTGACTGTATGATTTTGTTTAAGCAGCTGGATGATGCTCGCCTCTACTTAACCACATTGGCCTGGTTTACCTCAATTTAACATCATCATTATCAGAAAGCATATGGATAAGTTACATGCGCTGCTCATTCATACTTAGGTGGTAACCAGTTGACTAATAGAGTGGACCAACAGGTGCCCAGCATTCTCACACTTCAGTGACTCTTTTTGTTGTTATATAATACTGTTGAATTCCAACAAACAATGCCCTTATCATTAGGGGTAAACAAACAGCAGTGAAATGCTATCACCCCTTAGCCTGGGCAACAAGCCTGAATGATTCCAGATCTCTATTCCAAAGTTGTTCCTACCTTCTGCTACTGTCATTTGAAAATTCTCAGGAAGATTCTGTATTTTCTTTATCTTTTTCTTCGGTTTCTTCTTTCTTGGAGTCTTAATAGTCTGTCCACAGAAGGACATGCTCTAGGTCTAAGGGCCAGATGTACGAACCTTTCATTTAGCGCCTCGCAATTTGCGACTCATTGCGAGTCGCAAATTGCGAGACACTAAATGAAATGTACAACAGTGTTATTACACTGTTTCGCGATTCCCAATGGGGTTGCAAATTGCGAGCCCATTGGGAATACCAGCCCTCCCAGGGATGGTGGCCTGCTGGGCTCAGCAGAACACCATGTCTGGGACTGCTTTTTAATAAAGCAGCCTTTTTTTAAAAAATGCAGCCCGTTTTCCTTAAAGGAAAACGGGATGCATTTAAAAAAATTAAAAAATTAAACGTTTTCGTTTCATTTTTTAAGGGCAGGTAGTGGTCCCTGGGACCACTGTCTGCCCTTAAAAAATATTTTTAGAGACAGTCACAAAGTGGAAGGGGTCCCCTGGGGACCCCTTCCAAATTGCGACTGCATTACCACCCTCTTGAAGAGGGTTGTAATTTTCGAGTGTTTTGCAACAGCAATTGCGGTCACAAAACATTCACACATAGCATTGTGGACGCTATCCCTAAACGTTTTCGTTTCCTTTTTAAGGGCAGGCAGTGGTCCCTGGGACCACTGTCTGCCCTTAAAAAATATTTTTAGAGACAGTCACAAAGTGGAAGGGGTCCCCTGGGGACCGCTTCCAAATTGCGACTGCATTACCACCCTCTTGAAGAAGGTGGTAATTTGCGAGTGTTTTGCGACAGCAATTGCGGTCACAAAACATTCACACATAGCATTGCGGACGCTATCCCTAAATAGCGAGTCGCAAATAAATTGCGACTCGCTATTTAGGAATTGTACATGGCCAACAGTGATTTTGCATGCGCAAACGGGTTCGCAAACCCGTTTGCGCATGCAAAATCATGTCGTACATCTGGCCCTAAAAGCTCTGCTGTCAAGTCTAACCAGCTCTGGGACCAGTGACTATAAAGAAGGAAGTTTATTTGGTACTCTCAATTGGAGCCGATGGGAAGGCAATCTGGACTTTCTGAAATTACACAGATACTATATTTAAATACAATACTGTCACAAAATAAATATATTAGAATGTAAAATTTTGAAGGTATGACCTCTCCCAAAACCATAGAGAACTTTCAGCAAAAGAAAATGCATTGCTTGCAAAGTCGCAGTTAATTTTGCTGAAAAGAAATAGAAACAATATCTATCTATCTATCTATCTAACTATCTATCTATCTATCTCTCTCTATCTATTTATCTAGCTATCTATTTACATACATACATATATGATCACAGGAAAATCTGTTTACCATCAAAAACTAAGGGGAATTTTATCCACACATTAGGATCTCATTAAGAGTGACCCGGTAATTGGCCAGACTGCTTCCAGTAACCCCCTTCTGACTTCCAGACGGGAGAAATCTATGCACCATGAGCTGGTGGTCAGTAGTCCAGAAATGAACAGACCAGAACCATGGTTGAGGGAAAGTTACAGCGGTGTCATAAATGTAAAGCTGCAAATATGGCCAGAACACCAAGGAATTCATGTCACCCTTACTCAGCACCCCATTGCATATTTGCAGTGCATATAACTGCAGGAGAGATTTTGTTGTTTATGTTCCGCATTGTTCCTGTCCGAAATTCTATGGGGCATTTTCACAAACCCCTATCGCCACCACAATGTCACTTTCAGTGACGTTGTGGTGTCGATAGGGGCCTCGCCTTATTCACAAGGCAGCGTTAAGCCACTTAACGTGACTTAACGCTGCCTTGTGAATAAGGCCCCCTTTCACGCTGTGTTTAGCGTGAAAGGGGCGTGCAGTGGGTGTTGTGGTGGGCGTTCCACGCCAACACCCATTGATTTTGACGCTGCCTCCTATTCACAAGGGCAGCGTAAATAGGAGGTAGCGCCAAAATTAAGACCAGGAAAACCCTGGTCTTAAGTTGGCGAAACAAGGAGAAATGCTTTATTTCTCCTCGTTTTTGCTTTTTCCATGTGTGCTGCCTTGTGCCTTGTGCAGCACACATGGAAAAAGCAAAATGCCATGGTATGTTTATGTACAGGAAGGTGTCCCTTCTTGTACATACACAAACCATTTTTTAAAATGCCGTTTTGTAACTTGCATGTGTGCTGCATGGAGCAGCACACATGTAAGTTACAAACTGGCATTTTCGGTTTGTTTATGTGCAGGAAGGGACACTTTCCTGTACATAAACAAACCTCCCTGCTCGCAGACACCCTTGCACTCGCACTCTGATGCAAGGGTGCCTGCATTGGCGCTAAGTTGTGAAACTTAGTGCCATCGCAGGGGGAAACGCAAGGCTGCACCATATCCTTGTGAATATGGTGCAGCCTTGTGTTTCCGAAGTGACGGAGAGAGGCGTTAAACCAAGAAGGCTAACGCCTCTCTCCGCCACTTCCTTGTGAATAACCCCTATGTAGGGAGCACAATTCATATGGTGCATGTTAGAGTACTGCAACACCTAAGAGCAACAGCCAATGATGACAAGAGTTACCCAGTTGCCCGCCATATTCATGAGGCACACAGTGACAATGCAGCTGATCTGGTCTATTTTGTTATAGACTCGGCCCCAAAAAGTGTCAGAGGAGGCAACAGGGAACTCAAGTTAAAGAGATTGGAATCTCGTTATATAATTGTCTTGAACAGTAAAATGTGGAATGGTTTTGATTTCGGATAAGAAATTATATGTTCATTTGTAAGATATTCGGTGCTGATCTCCTCTCGTTTCTTAAGTAGCCATGAGTAGATTGTCACATGTTGCAAACTGAGTACATAGTTTTTTTTAAAGTTTAAATCACTTTGGGCACTTTTATGTTAATATGGACTTCAATGATGAGTCAGTGTGAACAACAACGAAGGTGGTCTTATAGAACAATGTGTTGGATTTAGAAGAATTAGAAGGTTTTCCATTAATATAAGATACAGGAAGAGGAATGTTTAGTCTTGATTGTGATATTGATACCGCACCCACTCTGGAAATTAAATTAAATTAATTTGATTTATTCAACTGTAACTTTGATGAATTGAGTACAACTACCTCCTTCCTGATCCATATAGTATTCCCATTTTGGATACGTTATGTAATATCAAGTAATTTTCAATTGTCCTCAGCACATTAGATGAAATTAAGGCACTAGACTGGTATGACCGACCTTTGACAATAATCAATTGTGATGAATTTCAAAAACATATTGATTTTTCAGTCTTGTTTATTTATATGCACAAAATTCTTCCTAAATACATCTGTGGTATATATATATATATGTATATATATATATATATATATATATATATCCATATTTCATTATTGTGTCCAAAACAATGATCCACGGCACCCAATTGCTTCAAGCAGATTTTATTTCAGCAAATGCTCCACTCAACGCGTTTCGGGAACAGAAGTCCCTTGTTCACGAGTGTTGAGTTGATGTTACATACTGCTTTAAATAAACATCACATGACTTGTGACTACAAATGAACAGTGTAGACAGACTTCATCGTAGTTGCAAAGAGATGCACCATTAAACATGAAACATAAAACCTAAAACACAATATTAATTCATACTGGTTTTAAAAGTGCAATTCATCTTTGGCTTAGTGCAATAGTGGGGAAAACGAGTATCGGAGGATACAGCTGAGTAAACAAGTGCCGCTACGAGGACGGGACTGTCTGTTTTCGTTTTTTTATTTAAACGCTGCCTGAACTTTATTGTTCCTCCTACAACTGCAAGGTGCCAATGGCTTATCTCCCTAGCATTGTTACCAATCACGGCTAGTGCCTGCACACTGTTTACTGCCAGTGGTATATACTGCTACCGTTCTGTTGCACGTTAGTACTCTAATGACAACTCCTGTCCGAGCCAATCTAACCGCGCTATTCAACAAAAATGTGAACGGAGCCTAACCCTCTGCCTTAAACCCTCGGTCAGGTTTCTAGACTCATCTTCATGTTAACTTAACAACCCGTTTATTCATAGAAATGCGCCAGTGCGCATGTATGCCATTCCATACCGATAGGTTAGAGGTTACTCTTGATCAAGCCCAAGTGGGCAGTAGTCTCTATGTAATATGCAATAAAATTTAAACTTCCTTGTAACTTCAGGGATACAAAAAGGAGATATTCCAGTGCAAGTAGCTACTCTCGTCCTTCCACGACTATCCAGACTTGATACTGCCTCTCAACTCGTTAACCAAACATTCTCAGTGCAGGAGATCTGTAAAAACACATATAACAAAACAGTGTCATAATCGTGAATATATAACAGTGCTACAAACAACAATACGCGAAAACCACAAAAAGGGGGTAAAAAGCCATACACAATATATATATATATACACACACACATTGTAGATACTGAGTTCATATTTAAAACACGGGGATTTCACATCATCATCACTAGCCCAGATGCACTGATAATTCCTCATCAATATTATGCCCTGACGGCTGTACTGTCTGATATTCAATTATCATCCTTGACTCCAGGCGTCTTAATTCCAGAACCCTGTCCCCTCCCCTCTCTCTCACTGGAACGGTGTCTAAGACACAATAGGAAAGGAGGTTAGCATTTTGTTTATGTAATAACTTGAAATGTCGTGCTATTGGGTACTGTCATCCTTATTGATTGCCCTCAAATGTTCCAAAACTCTCTATTTGACTGGATGAATAGTACTTCCAATGTAATATTTCTCACATGGACATTTAAGGGCATATATAGCATAGTCTGTATTACAGGAAACATATTTGGTGATCACGAATGGTTTACAGGCAGCCGATAACCTGACTTGTTTACAGTTTTTACTGTCTTTGCACGCTTTGCACTTATTGCAGGTGTAAAACCCTTTCACCTGGTTACCCATTGGCTTAGTAGTCACACCTACCGTACTTTGACATATAATATCTTTGAGGGATTTAGCCTTTCTATATGTCACCTGTGGATAGTGTTCTACCACTGCTGAGAGATCTTTGTCAGTTTTAAGTATTCTCCAGAATTTGTTTAAGCACTCTCTCATTTCGTGTGCTTGATTGGAATATGTGGTGATGAACCTAATCTTATTCTCCAGCTCTTCTCTCAGCGGCTCAATAGCTTCAATTCTAAGTAGCTCACTTCTCTCTCTTCTTTCGACTTCTGCACTGGCTTTCATGATGCAGCTCTGAGTGTAACCTCTTTCTAGAAAACGCGTAATCATAGTTTCTTTCTCTAATTCAAAACCCTCTACGCTGCTACAGTTTCTTTTAGCTCGTGTTAGTTCACCTAGTGGTATACTGCGTATCAAATTAGTGGGGTGGCAACTTTCTGTATGTAGCAGGCTGTTGCCCGCCGTTTCCTTCCTGAATAGATAACTCTCCAGGCGTTTTTCTGCAACAACCAGTCTCAAATCCAAAAATTCAATCGTCTCCTTGTTTATCTGGCTACTAAATTTTAAATTTAAAGTATTGTCGTTGAGTGTCTCTACAAAATAATTTGCTTGTTCAACACTTCCATTCCACACACAGAAAATATCGTCAATGTATCTCACCCATGTGATGACACATTTTTCAAAAATAGGTAGTGTGCTGACGATCTGCTCCTCCCACCAGCCTAGGTATAAACCCGCAAAGCTGGGGGCGAAGCAGGTCCCCATTGCAGTTCCGAGAATCTGACGATAGATTATTTTGTCAAAAACAAAGAAGTTTTGTGTAAGGCATCTGTACATCATATCAATAATCATCTCTGTATGAAACAGATATGAAATTGATCGATTCCTCATAAAATGTCGACATGCCTTGATCCCTGCCTCGTGTGGAATGCATGTATACAGACTAGTGACATCGAGACACATTAGTAAAAATTGATCCTCCCACTCAATCTGGTCAATCACTCTTAAGAAATCACTAGTGTCCTTGATAAAGGATGGTAACCCCTGAACAAGTGGTTGCAAATAAAAATCAACATATCGTGATGTATTTTCTAGGCAACTGCCTCTGGAGGATACAATGGGTCTACCTGGGGGATTAGTGTTATTTTTATGTACTTTGGGGAGTAGATAGAATGCAGGAAGTTTGGGACATTTACATTTGAGGAATTCATATTCCTCCCATTCTAACAATCCACGTTCCCTCCAGTCTCCCAATTGCTCTTGATATACTTTATTGGCTTGTTTTATGAAATATGGATGTTTTGGGTCCCGCTAACCCGCCACGGCCAGCCGTCGTTTGAGGCACGGGTTGAAGCGAAACATTGTTTTGGACATAGGTTTCAGGCACGTTATAGTTAGAAATTAGCATTTAAAAAACCTTACAAATTCACTGAAAAAACCATAGGTTTTAGGGACAGTTATAGTTAGTTGGACATTGCACTCGTACAAAGCCCGTGAAATTCCCCCGTTATAGTTAGTTCAGCTAACTATAACTCGCGCCCCGCAATGCACTGCTGATGACGTCACATATTACGTCACTCATGACATGGTCAGTGACATCACTGATGACATCACTGATGACATCTCAAATGACATCACTGATGACATCATCCAGTGACTGTGTGTTTCTGTAAAGTTTAAATATTTTTAATATATATAGGGAAAGGCGTATTGAAGAATGAGTGGGTGTATAAGTGTCTGTATGGATGATTTAGTAGGTGCGTGACTAACTCTATAAGTGAGTGATTAAACGTATCTTACTGAATGCATGGGTTAGTGACTAAACTGGGTGAATGTCCTTAGGCCACTACTAGCCCCGGGGACCAAATCCCCCGGGGCTGGCCCTCTCCGTTGGGGACCGTGGGAGGGTCCCCAATCCTCCCACGGTCCCGCCGGCTCCCCGCGTCCCTCGGGAGCCGGCATTGCTTTTCCACATGGGGAGCTGCTAAGATGCAGATCCCCATGTGGAAAAGCAATTGTCTTTGAATTTTGGAAGAGAGAGCAGGTTTTCTGCTCTCTCTTCCAAAATCCAAAGCAGTTTGCTATGACAGGACGGGAGCCGCGAGGCTCCCATCCTGTCATAGCAAACTACAGTGTCCCGGGGGTAGGCACCCCGGGACACTGCAGGAGCCGGCCCTGGGGTGTGGCGGTCCCCAGGGCCATCAAGGGCGCCAGGAGGGGGGCCACGCGGCCCCCTCCCCACATCTGCAAAGCCCCGGGAGGTGGTGGTCCCGGGGTTCGGGAGGTCCAAAACGGACCCCAATTTTAATTTGTTAGTGCCCGGGAAGTGGCGGTCCCCAGGGCGTGTGGGAGGCTGGAGCCCCCACACAGGTGATTTAAATTTAAAAAGAAGCCCGGGGGTGGCGGTCCTCGGGGCTGCGGGAGGGCTCAGAGCCCTCCCGCACCATTTATTTTTAAACCCCCGGGGGGTGGCAGTCCCCGGGGCTTGGGGGGGCCTTAGAGGCCCCCCATATATTATAAATAACCCCCCCGCATGCCCCTGGGACTAGGACCCCCTGGGCAAAAAAAAGCATTTTTTAAAATAAAAAAATCGGCAGGATGCGCTCAGGGTGCGCGGATCCTGCCGAGTAAAAAAATCGAAGCGCGGTCTCTTGCGCTTCGATAGTACTTGCCCGGGTGGGCCAAGTCCCGGGGGCATGCTGGAGGGTGTTTATTTTATGTATGGGGGCCTCTAAGGGCCCCCAAGCCCGGGGACCGCCACCCCTGGGGCTTTATTAGAAAAGTTGCGGGAGGGCTCTGAGCCCTCCCGCAGCCCCGAGGACTACCACCTCCCCGGGGCTTCTTTATTTTTAAATTAACCTGTGTGGGGACTCCAGCCCCCCACACGCCCCAGGGACCACCACCTCCCGGGGCACTAACAAAATTGAAAATGGGGGTCCGTTTTGGACCCCCAAGCCCCGGGGACCACCACCTCCCCGGGGCTTTGAAAATGTGGAGCCAGTGATGGCCCTGGGGAGGCGGCTCCCGTCCTGTCATTGCAAACTGCTTTGAATTTTGGAAGCGAGAGCAGGGAAAGCTGCTCTTGCTTCCAAAATTCAAAGCAGAATTGCTTTTCCACATGGGGAGCTGCATATTAGCAGGCAGGCAGCCCCCCTCCATCAAATAAAAAAAAAAAAAGGTGGCAATGGCCCGGGGGATGGGGTACCCGGGTCGAAATTGGCCACGGGAGGGGGGCACACGCGGTCCCCTTCCCAGTCCTTTTTTTTTTTTTTTAAGGGGGACAGGCCCTGAGGGATGGGGTCCCCAGGGCTAAAAATTACTAAAAGGGGGCCACACAGCCCCCTTTTAAAAAAAAAAAAAATTAAAACGGCCTCGCGAGGGAGGCCACGCCCCTCTTTGACAGCACTCTGCAAACGCGCCCCTGGCGCGTTTGCAGAGAGGGACGAATTCCCCTTGAATACTGGGGTCCCTGGGGCCAACCAGCCCACCAGGAACCTCCAGTATGCGCCAGGGGCTGCGTTGCACAGAGGTGGACAGAGGCCACGCCCTTTTACACCTCTCTGCAACGCAGCTCTGTGGCGCTTTTTGGATATACCTGTTGGGCTAGTTGGCCCCCAGGGACCCTCAGGATTCAAGGGGAGTTAATCCCCCGACTTAAAACGGGCCACGGGGCGCGTTTGCACAGTGGTGAAGGGAGGGGGCGGGGCTTCAGGTGACATGTGTGCACACAGCCCCCATGGCGCGTTTTAAGATGGGGAATTAAATCCCCTTCAATCCTGAGGGTCCCTGGGGGCCAACTAGCCCACCATGTACTTCTAAAAGCGCCACAGAGCTGCGTTGCAGAGAGGTGTAAAAAGGGGCGTGGCCTCTGTACATGTCTCTGCAACGCAGCCCCTGGCGCATACTGGAGGTTCCTGGTGGGCTAGTTGGCCCCAGAGACCCTCATGATTAAAGGGGACTTAATCCCCAACGCGTTTGCACAGATGTCACCTCAGGCCCCGCCCCTCCCTTCACCATTGTGCAAATATTCCTCTAAAATCAGCCGAAATACGAATTCCGATTTACTCACCTGTTATCAGGAGAGACCTCAGTGCTGCATCTTTCAGCCCAGTACTGATCCTGAAAAGTAATTTTAACCGTACTTACCAGTAACTTGAATTTCCTTCCATAGGATATCATTGCCTGCTTTTTGCTGAAAAAGTTTCTAAGTGTCGATTTTTGAAACATACAAATATTCCTCTAAAATCAGCCGAAATACGAATTCCGATTTACTCACCTGTTATCAGGAGAGAACCCAGTGCTGCATCTTTTAGCCCAGCACTGACCCTGAAAAGTAATTCTAACCGTACTTACCAGTAACTTGTATTTCCTTCCATAGGAATCCATTGTCTGGTTTTCAGCAGAAAAGTTTCAAAGTGTCGATTTTCACAAACTACAAATATTCCTTAAAAATCGCCTGTATGACTTAAACGCATTCTTTCAACTGTTTACAGGAGATGCACCAGTGCTGGATCCAGAATCCACCACTGAGTGAGAAAAAGTCACGATAACACTACTTACCTGCTAAGTGAATTTCCTCCCATAGGATAACATTGGTGATTCTATGTGAAAAAGTTTCTAAGTGTCAACTTTTAAAATACAATAATATTCCTTAAAAATCACTACTGTAACCAAAACGCTTTTACTCAACTGTTTACAGGAGATGTCCCAGGACTGAATCTAGGATCCAGTCCTGTGGTTAGAAAAGTAATCCATAAAGTAACTAATTGCATTTAGCTAGAAATTCACATTGAGCTCAATGTTGCATTGTGTTTGAAATTGTGTTGCCCATTGCAACAACTGAAACTACTGTACTTAAAAGTCTATTGCCTATTTGCAAAGTATTTAAAGTAAATTAATTCATTCTGAGAAAGTATATTTTGTAATGTAATGTATAATGTAATTACAATGTAATTTAAAAAATAAAATATCTAAAAATATATAGTTTAAAAAAATGTAGTAAATCAGTATGAAAAAAATAAAAATAACAATTAATACATTTAAAAATTGGCATTTACAAAACCTTTGAAATTCACTGAAAAAAACCATAGGTTTCAGACATGTTATAGTTAGGAATTAGCATTTAAAAACCTTTGAAATTCACTGAAAAAACCATAGGTTTCAGACATGTTATAGTTAGAAATTAGCATTTAAAAACCTTTGAAATTCACTTAAAAACCATAGGTTTCAGGCACGTTATAGTTAGAAATTAGCATTTAAAAAACCTTACAAATTCACTGAAAAAACCATAGGTTTTAGGGACAGTTATAGTTACTTGGACATTGCACTCGTACAAAACCCGTGAAATTCCCCCGTTATAGTTAGTTCAGCTAACTATAACTCGCGCCTCGCAATGCACTGCTGATGACGTCACATATTACATCACTCATGACATGGTCAGTGACATCACTGATGACATCACTGATGACATCTCAAATGACATCACTGATGACATCATCCATGTGATAATTTCATGCATCTTCTCACACCCTAATATAACTTTTGATACACCCACTCTAAATTACAGACTGCCATTCTCAAAACCATAGACACTCCAATACCAATAACTACATACCAACTCACTGATTCTTAGGTCTACACACACATCCACTCACTCACCCGTACAGTCACTCATACTTACAGTCACTCAGTACAGGACTATCATATGCACTCATACACCTATATAAACACTGACACACCGCCACTCATCCATAGAGGTACTCACACACCTAGTCAGTCATGCAAAAAATTAATCACACACCCATTTACTCACCTATAGAGTTATACACACACCAGCTCAATAACTCATACAAATACTAGCACATTCTTACGCTCTTATACAATAACTGATACAAGCACACACGCATCCATACAGCCACTCTCACAATCACACACTCTCACGTATAGCCTTTTAAATACTCTAACACACATATATACTTCCTTTTACATATGTAGTTACTCGCACATGTACCACTGAGATATACATTCACTCACTAACACACCCATACACACACTCACCCACCCAAGCAGTCCATCACAGACGCACTCTTCAAATCATGCACCCAGTGAATCACCCACTCACACATCTATGTACAGAGTCGCACACACCCCACCCACACAAACACTCAGGCACCCATACAGATACTCAGACAACCAATCAATAACTCATATAGACACTCATGTAGCTATTCACAAACCCATGCAGCCACTTACACAGCAACAGACAGACGGATACAGACATTCACCCAGTTTAGTCACTAACCCATGCATTCAGTAACATACGTTTAATCACTCACTTATACAGTTAGTCACACACCTACTAAATCATCCATTCAGACACTTATACACCCACTCACTCTTCAATACGCCTTTCCCTATATATATTAAACATATTTAAACTTTACAGAAACACACAGTCACTGGATGATGTCATCAGTGATGTCATTTGAGATGTCATCAGTGATGTCATCAGTGATGTCACTGACCATGTCATGAGTGATGTAATATGTGACGTCATCAGCAGTGCATTGCGGGGGCGCGAGTTATAGTTAGCTGAACTAACTATAACGGGGGAATTTCACGGGTTTTGTACGAGTGCAATGTCCAAGTAACTATAACTGTCCCTAAAACCTATGGTTTTTTCAGTGAATATATATATATATATACACACACCAAGCTGAATCCTTTCCAACAAAACAGCATGCTGTGGACGACGATTGTTGCAAAAAAGTGGTATTTAATCCAAAAGGCTTGACAACACTCTACGTGTTTCAGGGTAGACCCCTTGTTCACGAGTAACTGTGTCAGTTTCAGAATTGTTTAAATAAACGAACCATGTGATCCCAACAGTATAAACATAGTGAAAAGACTTTCCTATTGCCAGTCAAGTTACTTCACTCGATAAAGTTTTCATAATACTATGTAATACCTCAAATCAACAAACAGATTTCATCTTTATACAAGTGTAAACACATCATTATTAATTGCAGGGCAAAGGAATGTTTATACAACCCGGGCACCAGCGGAATGAACATAACTTTATTGTCCCATTCCAGCGCACACAGTGGTGCCGGAGACTATGTTCTAAAAGTGCTCACGGACTAATGTAGCAAGATTAACCATTCCCGTACTGAATCAAATTACGTTAAGTCAGCAGAAATTGAGCCTCTTCCCTTAAACCAGGGGATAATGGAGTGGAACATAAAAGCACTGAATTAGATGCTTCAAATACTGACAATTACAAATATATCAATCTCCAAAACCGTTAATTCATCAGCAAATTGGCAGTTTGGCCCATGTGGGCAATGTCAATTGTGAGCTGTCTGACTACTACTGGAAAGGGGAGGGGAAGGGTCGGATTATAGTAATGCCCACCTGGAATTATTGGTGATATTCCGATTGCTGCCTTACAGCCTTTTGTATATATTTCACTGTGTTTTATGTATCTTAATTTGTTTTTAATTTTTCCTATGGTGATTAATAAGATGTATGTAAATACTTTCTGTTTTCTTACAGATTACGTGTAAATTGCAGTGCTAAAGGAGAAGGCATTGGAGCTATAATATCTGTCCCGGGCTGCAAGAATTAAGCCTTTTGGTCCCGATACCTAATGCCCACAGGGGCATAACTCACGAACGCACTTTTGAACATTTGCCCACATGGGCATTACTATAACCCGACCCTTCCCTTCCCCTTTCCAGCAGTAGTCAGACAGCTCACAATTGAGCACCTTTGTTTGATAAAATTTTGCACACAGCAGCCCTGCCGTGAGGGGAGCACCATCTTGTGATTAAGGAGAGGCTGTGATGAGGAACTATTCCGTAATCTGTCAGCACGGCGAACCAGATGGGAGGAACTTGCACCAATCCTACTTAAAGACTTGTAAATAGCTGTAAAATATTGATTTTGGCGCTAGGGACCCACTTAGGGAAATAATTGTATGCTCGAGGACTATATGTCCCATAATGCAATGTGGTACTACGGCACTCAGCGAGGCACACGAGGGGCCCAAGAAATCAATAAAAGCAAGCAATCAAAGAGAGCACTCACCGCGCCATTTCACTACAGCAAGCAGCCTTTGAAAATGAGGTTTACAGCAAGCAGCCTTTGAAAAAGAGGTTCATACCTCGAAACGCGTCAGGCTAACAGAACGAACCAGAACATTGAGGCAAGTTGACCTGAAGTCTCGGATGGGAGGCGAGCCGTCGAGTGCTTCTCTATGCTCTTGGGCACTTTGTTTGATAAAATGTATATATATCAGACATGCCAACCCTCCCGATTCAGTCGGGAGACTACCGATTTCAAGGCTAGTCTCCCGCCTCCCGATTCCTTCAAGAAAAAACCCGATTACTCGGGGGTTTCAGCTGACAGGGCTTGGTATTGTGTAACGTGGTGTATGCACTGCCAGCAACCTGCTCCTGCAGGCCAGGGCACAACACTTGCATCACCCTCTTTCTGCCTGCCATTGCACTCCATGCTTCTGAAAGGTAAGAAAAAAACGTGCATTTGCGTTTCAAATGTCCGATCCTGCAGCAGAAAACTTGCTAAGCCCATACATGACAGTAACCCGATTCAAGGCCCCATTCTCCCGATTTTTTTCTTTAATCTCCCACTTAGCTCTTCTAAAATGTTGGCATGTATGATATATACTCACGGAGGAGAGAAAGGGAGAGGAGGAGTATTATCTCTTCTTGCCGACTCTGACAGGTTTGGACATTTCAAAGAAACACTGTTTTCGTTTAAGGCAGCTGAGAAGAGCAAGTTGCAATTTATTTATAAACGTGACTTTCATTTTTTCAACACATGCACTGTTATGCACTTATGCTTTAATGAAGACTGTGGGTTTCAAACACTATTAAGCACGTATTTTTAAATCCCGGGTCCTCATGAACACTGATGTTGCATTGTGGGAATAGTAGGATCACTTGTGGTCACGTGTTTACAACTATTTAACATGAACATTTTGGCACTACTGATTTCCTCACCTGTGATCAAGGCTGGAGACGCGTAAGGAGAAAGAGCTGCCTGTTCCATTTGGAAATAAAAAATGCAAACAAGTCATTGAGTTGAGGCTTCGTGATTTTCTTCCTGTGTGTATTAAATTACGGGCTGTTCCATGCCCGTTTCGAAGCCACCCTGCAGGGATGGGGGCTCCCGTCATTTGGAGACTTTGTGTGTGGATATATATATGTATATATATATATATTTATTTTTTTTGCACTCCAGGGCAGAGTTTTAAGAGATTTTAATCGCACCTCTCAACCAACGCGTTTCAGCTTACATCAGCCTTGATCACGTGATCAAGGCTGATGTAAGCTGAAACGCGTTGGTTGAGAGGTGCGATTAAAATCTCTTAAAACTCTGCCCTGGAGTGCTGCGTCCTTTGTGCAACAAATTGAATTCAGGGCCAGGATCCGGTCCCTACGATTAGCACCCGCTGCTGAGCGCACTGAACCTTTGGGATCCCTTTGTGGCTGATATATATATAATTCCAAAATTCTCCCAACAGCATAAGTCTGCACTCACATCAAGGCAACGGGCAGATAACGAGCTCAATTGCGGGACCAGGCTTCATGCCTAACGCGTTTTGGATTATGACATCCTTGTTCACAGGCAGCCATTTCTCAAATGTGACAAAACGTTCCAAACTACCATATATATATAGAGATGGATATAAGAATGACAAATAATGTCAACAAGTATTATTTAAAAAAAGTTTTAAACAAAATTTTATACAGACTTTTAAATAAGAAGCATAAACCAGTTTTTAGATTGACAATAGCTAATATAGTTTCCAAAATAATGGAGCAGATTTTTGGGAGAAATTAGAAGAATGGTGGAACTACTGCAGGGGGAACCAGGTGTATATATTGTTCATTAGCACTACGCACTGTAGGAAATTGCACTGTTTTGTGTACGCATTTGCACCTCTATTGGTACATGCATGATTGTTTCTGTGATTTTTACTCCTAATTTTAGGTTTGCACACTTGTCACTATTGTGATTCATTTTTCACAGTGCGCATTATAATTGACAATTTGTGATCAAACACGTGTTACACTAATTTTGAGCATTGCTTTTAAATTAGGATAAATTCTCAATATTTCTGTTGAGGATCTTTTAAATAAATAACCCATTTACCTGCGTTGTTACTATATTAATAATGTAACTGAGCACTATTCATTGAACAGTTTACCTATTGAAAAGGACTACTTTAAATGTGTGGAAATTGTTTTGCCATAGTAGAAGTTACAAACAAATTCATAAAATATGCACTGACAGATAAAATATATAATATGGCCATCTGTACTAATCACAACAGATGGATAGGCACAAACTGATGACTGGAACTCTAATTCACTGACACGAGGCTGCGTAAGTGCAAACTGAGTTGAAAGTGCGCTAGCCAATGTTTTCATAGGTGCATCTTGCTTGTACTACAAGACCTGCTTAAACGTATCTGCTAACCATACAGATAGAATCACTTTTGGATCTACCTCTTTCAACCATTGTCTTTCTTTGATCAGCCTCTTTCAGCCATTGGCACAAGTCTTTGATAATCATGCTTAGCTCAGTCCTGTGGAATATTCATCTCTCACCTAATGCTATTGGCTGGCAGCTTGTACTGAATAAATTAGGGTCTAATTTAAACTATAACTCTGTCCCGCCCCCTCCCCCCCAACGCTCTACTGTGTCTCGCTTTCATTTGCTAATGCTACATTCTTTAACAGATTAAACCCAGTCCTGTTGGCTTTGCCA
Source organism: Calotriton arnoldi (assembly GCA_963921515.1). Lineage (NCBI taxonomy): Eukaryota > Metazoa > Chordata > Amphibia > Caudata > Salamandridae > Calotriton > Calotriton arnoldi. Next base: position 118,622 of record CAWUFW010014746.1, read on the forward strand.
TGCTTGTGTTGTATGTATTGTTTTTTTCCTGCTACCTCTCATGAACCCTGTCTCACTAACATTAGCGTGTGTAGCCACCCAGGCACTAATGCTAGCCTGTCTCTGTAGCACCTTATAACTGTGTACAGCAGTTTAGTTCAAAATGTTCCTTCTCTGAAATGACACGAATAAAAAACGCAAATTTGACAGTGTGTGTTAAGGCTTTCAGGGAACATATCGACAAACATGGGTCAGTCGTTATTAGCTTTGCAGTAATGACTTTGAAGTGCTGGGTCAGCCACTGTGGAAGAATGATTAGTGTTTGTGGATTGGGAATGGTTATTTAATGATGCTGGAAACAGGCAAGCACCAGAGTGGAAATTGAGCACCCGACATCCAATACTTTGATAAATCACCACAGCCTCTAGGCGCAGGAGAGGAGTCTAGCAATACAGGCTGTGAGCTCCCATTTCAAATGTGTACTTTTTGCACCACTGTATGAATATTTTGATGCCTGTTTGTAGGTGGTTGCAGTTTTATAGGTTTGGATCCAAGCGCCTACAGATGCATTTTATAGCAATTTTACGTTTTCCTCCTTGTTTTAATGTAAAGACATCGATTTCCATAAGGTTTGCTCGTGAATAACTTCATAATCTCGAAGTTGTGGCTGTATCTTACATATTGCAGGCCTGATTCACAGCACTCAGGTCAGGAAGAAAGAAATTCACACTTGGAGGATCTGTAAGTGTAAAATATGTCTGATTCACAAAAGCGGATACGTCTGAGACTCATAAGTCACATTGAAGTAGGTTGTGTGGCCTAGCAATGATTAATGTACAACTATGGCTGTGTATAAAGCTGTGTTTTCTCCTGGACCAAGTTTAGGGTGCGGCCCCTAGCATGCTCCCTGCTACTCCTAGCACTCCCTTTGTGACCCCTGGCCTCAGAGGAAGCAAAATCAGTCCCAAACCAAGAAAGAAGGTAAACAGTCCCCTGATGAGCATTGTTTACTTTTTGCTGCTTGGACTCGGATCCAATTTGTTTTTAAATATATTCAGCAGAGAAATGCCTCTCTTCTAAAGAAACAAAAAAAGGGAAATAAAGAAACTCAATGTTGAACAACATATCATGTTTCTTTATTATGAATACATAAAAATTATATGAGAACCATACCTTCACTTTTGCGTTTAGTCTGGGTGATGATTAAATAACAACGTTTTATCAGTCATAGTAACACTGCAAGCAACATTAATTTGTTTTCTAGCACAATATTTTCCAGTTTAAAAAAAACAGAAATGTGTAATGATTCTGTGGCATATGATGTCCGCATCTAAATACAGCTATGCATATAAAATAGACATGTATTTGTGTTAGCAAATGCTGTGTTTTATTAAATGTGCACTTATTGTGCCTCTTAACGTCAGGAGCAAAGATCCTATGACTTCACTTCCTAGGATGTCACTGATGTCAAAGGATGTGCTATCTCATTTACGCTACCCCTAGGGTTTTGGTCAATCGACGCTCATGGTTTTCTGTAAGGGGAGGGCCATCTTCAGGGATGCAATGTTACTTAAGAGGAGCGACTAAGGGCGTCAATGCAAGTTCAGGAACTAACTACAAATAATTTTATAACATTCACAAAGTTCACAAATGCACTTACCACGCTCTCCAGCTACTAACATACCTCTGCAACGACCACGCCTAAATGTAGCAAACGTGTTACTCAAAACAGAGACCAAGCCAATAAACCCACCCAAAGTCACTCCATCAGAGGCAGCAGTGAAGAGAGAAGGCGCGTCCATCTTCCTTTCCAATACATGGGGTGGGAAGATTGACGATAACTTACTGGACAAGATTAAGTTAAAGACCTTTAACTTCAAAATATCTGTTGATTACCTGTTGCACTGTTATTAGTGTTGTGGGGGCTAATATTAGTCAGACGACTGGCCCTGGTGAGACCCTTGCAGGAATTACCGGGCGAAACGTCGACAATAAATCCCTTGGTTTACGAGGATCTCTTCATATAGGGACTACCTGTGAAGTGTTAACAGGCCTTACTGCCAACTGCTATGAAAACCAGGGATTGTGCATGGTCTTGTTTTTAACCAGTATATAATGTACCCATCACGCACTGCGTCATCTCCATTTTTATAACTTAAAAATATTATTCAGTCGGGCACCAATAAAAAAAAATGTAGAACACAAAAAATGTATATAATGAAGCTAAAATAAAAGAAGACTGGGTGTAATGATTTCTTGTTGGCCCTTTCATTTATTGGTCAATGAGTGTTCGAATTCGATTGTGTTACCGCTGAATTGTTCTCCACGGTGCCATCCTAAAAGAGTCCCATGGAGCAAAAACAGCACTTACGTGGGCCAATCTCTGATATTTACAGGATGGGCCTTGGAAGATGTGGAATTTTTGTCAAAATAAGAACCAACGTTTTCAGCACTGGAGCTTGGAAATTGGTGCAGTTTCCTAACCCTACACATATTTAATGTATGCAGAAGCAGGTCCCCTGCCTTCTGTGCATAGACTTGGCTCGGATAGATTGCATGATGAAGGCATGTGGGGGCATATTTACAAGAAAAGTGAAGGAGTGCGGGGTTAGCCTTCTTGGCTTAATGCTGCGCTCTGCCACTTCTGAAACGCAGGGCTGCACCGTATTTACAATACCGTGCAGCCCTGCGTTTCCCCCTGCGCTGGCACTAATTACAGCTGCCTAGCGCCAACGCAGGCACCCTTGCACATTGTGCAAGTGTTCCTGAATTGTGGGCATTATTGTTTATGTGAAGGAAGGTGTCTCTTCCTCCACATATACAATCAGTAATGGCGTTTTGTAACTTTTATGTGTGCTGCAGAATACAGCACACATAGACGTTGCAACTCGTCATTTTTTTAAATGATTATTTATGTGCAGGAAGAAACACCTTTCTGCACATAATCATGCATGACATTTTGCTGTTTTTATGTGTGCTGTACAATAAAAAAAGTGGGGAGCTGGGAGTGATTACAGCAGTAGTTGGAAGTGCTGTGTCATGTGTGGCTGTGTGCACAACTCTCTTAAAAAGATAAAGATCATGCATCTTCATCTTAACATGTGTGCTAAGCCCCTACTGGCTTGATTGTAGCATCATACTAAGAACCCAGGAAGTATACAATTAGACAGTGAAGAATAGTATTGCATGGCGTACTAACTGGTGAATAGGAAGAAACATGTTGTAGAACAACCTTTGTGGTTTCCATGCCTGCAGTGGCATTGGTTGAAAGTGGCACATTGTGCCACTTGCGTCTTGCATGCACCCATTCAATTATTGCAGAGCCTTGTACCTGGATGGTTACTGAAAGAAATAGAATTGTTAGGTGAGATGGAGGGTAGTCCCCCACAAGAAATAAAGTCACTAATTGTTAGGTCCAGTCTAAGGCTTCAGTAATATAAACCGAGGTTAGTTCCTGGTAGCTATGGCAAAGAGTAAACAGGATTAATAAAGGAAAATGTGTACAACATTTAGAAGTAACAAAACACAATAAAATCCAACACTAATTTATAAAGGTAGAGACAGAGACAAGTTAAGCAAAAATGACACCAAACTTACAAACATCCAATAAAGGGAACCGGAGATAATAATTTTTTTAAGATTTAGGATAAACTAGAGCTCGAAAGCACAAAGCACCCAGGGTAGTCAATGGACGCGGTGAACTGGGTCCTGTGGGCGATTTGAGGCCAGCTGCAAAGGTGTGTATGTTGGATACAACAAGTAGATTGGCCCCGGTAGGGCCTGAAAGTAGTGAAGTTTGAAAAGGTTTCTAAGTTCCAATCAGAAAAAGGACGCTGTAGTTTTTCTGAGGAAAAAAATTGTCTCTGTGTGTGACAAACCTGAATTTCAATACAATGCTGTGGAACTGCCAGTCGGATATTTTTCACAGTTTGTCCCCTTGAAGCTGTGGTACTCTGCAGCTAAGTCTTTAAAAGGTTCTCAAACTTCTTTTGATGCCGAAACAACAACAGGAGTCACTTCCAAAGCCCCAAGACCTAAATGGGCGTACTTAGAGACCCTCAGGGTGTCAGGCAGAGGGCAACAGCAAAGTTCAGTCCAGGTCCAGTTTCCTGGTCATCTGAGATTCTTCACTGGAGTCCTCTTCAGCTTTTTTTTTGTTTCTGGAGCAATTCAGGGTATCAGCCTTATGATCTCTGGAATCTTTCTATCCTTGGATTTCAAATGAAAGGGGGCCCAACATCCTCAGGTCCTTTTCACAGGTCGTAGATACCAAGTGCAGGCGGTTCAGTCCGCCTGTTATCCTTTCACAAGTCCAGCAGCAGTTTTCTGGTGAAGGTGTCTTGGGGTGCCACATTTATGCTTGGCACCAGCTAGTAGATGAGGGTGACTCATAGGAACTCCATAACCATCAATGTAAACATTCCCAGGGGCAATTCTACCCACTTTTTCAGTAGTTTCTGATTGCGTTACTTCGAACAGGCCTAAAATGCCATGTGCCATGGCATTTTGAAGATGCCAAAAATCCTCAGCCAGACTAAACTTGGGCTCTGAGGGCTAGGGTGTGTGTGAGTGTGTCAAAGAGAAAACACCAGTGTCCTCCTATAACTAACACTAAAATACAGTTTGAAGCAGACACTGTACCAACAACAACCCTAGAGATAGATGCCGGGTTCTTCAGTGTGTGGCCCAAGAACTGCATGTGGATCAACAAACCTGTCAAGCAGAATTTGACAGTGTAGTGTCACAGGACGCCCACAGCTCCCATTCTAAATATTCTGTAGAATTCAGAGGAGTTATCCCTGCCCATTCATGTCAGATGATTTTTTGCTCCTAGGAGGAATTTCACAACTTTCACACTTCTTCCCTGGATGAGCACAGGCTGGGAGCTTCCCTGAGACTTAATACAACCTAACCTCTAGAAACCTCAGGCTGTGAAATGGTAACTTTCAAAAGTCAATTTTCCACAGTATTTATTAAAAATCTAATTTAACCATTGAACTGGATTTTAATATCTATTATAAATGGATGTTTAATTCTTTTTCTTGTGGGCTCCATTCCTGAGATACTGTAATAGTATTTTAATCTGTACTCTGGTTTTCCACGTAGGACTGCTTGGTCTGCCACAGTGAAAATAGCTTTTAGAGCCTTATCACTGTAACATGGTAAAATTAATTTTAGACTTTTTTCACTTTTAAATACCATGCACCCTATCATGTGGGCTACAAGGCTTACATAGATGTGACTTACTAATATTTAAAAGGGAGGTTTTTACATGTTAGAAAGGGTTATTGTAACAGGTCACACTGCAGGTTGTATACTGCAGCAGTCCGGCTACAATGGCAGGATTGAAGTCATGTTTTCCTTTGTCACACTAGTTGATGGCACACCGAGTGCTTCAGTCCATAGGTGACATTTGACTTTTCATGCCATGGGTGTATTTCCTCACCATATGCTATTGCCTTAAAGAAAAGTTAATAAGTCAATCAGGGATTAGCCAATTGCTACATTTTTTAAGGGTCAAAACACATACACTGGGCACTGAACATCAGTGCCCCAGTGTGCAGAGTCCAAAAACAAGCAATAAAATTCAGCAAAATAACTGGGAACACCACTCAAAATGGGGCATTTGTTTCCACACTTTCGATATACCTCTGGCATCTGTGGTGAATCTCGGCACGGACAACAATGGCATAGATAGTGCATGCACTTTGATGATACACATTAATATCTGGTCCAATGCTTGGTGGCCGATGACCTAGGCCCTCTACCCATAATCAAGGATAAGGTCAAAAGCCTAGGCATCTGGTTTGATGCTAAGTTATCCTTTGATGCTCAGATCACCGCCCTCGCTGAGAAATGTTTTGGGATATTAAGTTCCCTGAGGAAAATCCTCCATTTCCTACCAGAGGCCACCCAGAAAACTGTGATCCAAGCACTGGTGATATCCAGGCTGGAGCATTGTAATATTCTATATCTGGGTGTGGCTCATACCTGTTTTAATAGATTGCAATGGGTGCAGAACGCGGAGGCTAGGGCCCTGTTGAAGCTCCCCAGTCGGGCTTCTATGAGACCCGCATTGCAGAAACTACACTAGCTTCCGATAAGGCTTAGAGTCCTTTTTAAAGTACTTTGTTATTGCTTTAAGGCTCTCACCTCCCAAGGTCCTCACTACCTTCAGTTGATGGTGAATTCCTATGTGCCCACCAGAAACCTGAGTACAGCCGCAGCCAAACTGGTCATTGTTCCAAAATTCAAAAGGGCAAGAGTTGGAGGCAGTTCTTTTGCCACTTGGCTCTTAAAGCATGGAATACTCTTCCTATGAAAATTCGACAAGCACCTTCCGAACTCCTGTTTCGAAAGAAATTAAAGACCTGACCTTTTTGTTTAGAGTGAGCTCTCCATCAGACTAGTTTACCTAGTGTGCATTGTGTCAGCACCTTAGTACTGGGACACTCCATTAGGAGTAGCCATGTACTTTCTAAATATTATTATTATGATATGGCATGTGGAATGTATTTTCATATATGTGATGTAGGGTGTGACAGAGCACAGAAGGTTGTTAATAAGATCATTGATGAAACTGAAGCTGTGTTGATCTCCTAAACAGTGTAGCCTCGCCTTCTTCTCTGGTGGGCTCTTCTCATCATTGGCAGAGTCCATGACGTTATCCTCCATAGAACTGCTTGGGTGGATATTTGTTACTGTGGGGCCTAGATTTTACAAAGACATACAAAATAATTTCATCAGACTTGGAAATGTCTTTTTGCCTGTATTAGTTCATCATGAAAACGTTTTCTATCACTGATATGCCTATGGGAAGTTATCCATTCAGTACACATAAAAGACAAATACAATATAGTATGCAGATGCACTTGTGATTTGAGTAGCAAAAGTTAAGTTGTTATAGGTGTTTCCGGTTAGGAACAATTGATTCCCTTGAGTTGTGCTTTTCATGATTACAACATGCATGTATGACACATAACATTCCGTGTTCACCAAGCTCATAATAAATTATTTCCTTGGTGTGTGGTTTTCCTTAGCACTAGCTTTACTTTTCCACATTCAACTTCTACTTTTTTTAGGTTTGAGATTGAAAGTGGGATTATGTGATGCAGATGTTTGTTGTTTGTGGCTTTTTTAGTTCCTCCATTTTTTGACTCACATTTGAATTGAATTGAATACCTTATAATTGGACATACCTGCCCTGCTAGGTCCATGCTATCCTTTTGCAATCTGTGGCTTTTTGGGCTGGGAGCTTTATTAAAGTTTGAGTGCTGATAAATATTACCTTTCTGTCAAATGTTCTACCAATGTCATGGGAGTGGATACAAATCTACCATATTTAAAGTTCTCTACCAGTGTGACTAAGGTCTCTTTTGCAAAGTGCCTGTCTCTGCTGTTGGGTAAGCCCGATGACAGTGAAAACTCAGACCTGATGCATGATATATCTTCCTCCTAAATGCATGGGGAGGACAGTATCTGGTGAGGGTCAGGAATATCAAAGCCAGGATATACAAGGTGCACAATATTATGACCAAATAATTGAGGGACAAAATATTGAAAGGTAAGTTTGTAAACTCCCACACTCCACATCTATGTGAACTGGTTGTGTGTATGTATGTATATATATATATATATATATATAATATCGAAATAACAAAGCAATCTCCTCAAATATCATCCGATGATGAGAGAGAGACACGGACTCCAGAATGAGTGGCAATTTTCAGGTCTTTATTGGTAAAGCCAAAATACAACGCGTTTCGGACAACATGTGTGTGTATATATATATATATATATATATATATATATATATATATATCCAAGCGTTGTTCAAACAATAAAAAAGACAACACACCAGGGCCACCAAACTTGCTTCAGTGTGATTTATTTGGCAAAGTCACTCAACACGTTTCGAAGCGTCCGCTTCTTGCTCACCGCGCACAAACACAGGTACGGACCACTTCAAGGGACTTATTTTCAAACTGCAGTGCTTTATTCAAATGTCATATATGTAGCAACCAGTCAGTCCTGGCCAGTGCCTCAGCATGACGCGTTTCGACCGAAACAGATCGGTCTTGTTCACATAACACGCTACTAGAAAAAATGCATTTAAATAGTGAAAGTAATTGGAAAACCCACACCTATTGACAATTAACCTCAAGTTACGTGTCAAAGACATAAACAACAGACTTAAAAAAACAGCATGCAGAAATAAAAGATAATGCGGAATAAATATCTAAAATATCTCAATGAGATAAATAAATATATAATCACATGTAATTGAACTAAAATGATAATAATTCAACAACTTCATTAAAAAGAGGAAAAATAGTGCCTTTTCGAATAAATACATAGTGCAATATATTATTCATCATATATAACGATGGTAGGCATGGATAAATTTCCCTCAAAGCAATGATGTGCAAAATTGCAAATGTAAACTTCTACTAATGTGCAAAAATAGAGTCCAAAATGAGTTGCCTAAACTCACAAAATCACTTGAGTTTGCTACATTGTCAGGTGAGAGTGCAAATCGTGCCAATATCTAAAAAATATTACTATTAAAGTAAAAAAATGCACCCGGAGCCCCGGGGAAGCCCATACAAGTGGCAAAAATTAATGGCAAGCAGCTTTGATAATGGGCAAGTGCCCCATATGACAAATACATAAATTCATGAGGATGTGGCACAAAAAAGCATGTGTGCCCAAAACAACTCATTCACAGGGCAAAATGTCAGTCAATAAAAACAGACTGTGATAAATTTCTTATGAAAAGGTGGAATAAAACCAAAGATGTATAGTTACAGTACTAAATAAGACCAGATGTCACAACCAAGTACACAGATAACAGGAAGTAGTCATAAAAAGTTGTGCAAATCCTCCCCCATGTTGAGGCCATTAGGCATCTTGGTATCGAGTTGTAATATAAATTTTGATTCAAGTTGTCTCAACTGGCATTCTCTGTTGCCTCCTCGAATTGATTTTGGAACTGCCCCAATTACTAAGTATTCCAAGTCATTTAAATTATTGTTGTGTGCTAATTTTAAATGTCTTGCTACGGGATAATTCGGGTCAGAATTTACTACGGCTCTAAGATGTTGAAGTATGCGGTTATACACCTGGAGCTTAGTGCTCCCTACATACTTCAGGCCGCATGTACAACGAAGCACATAGACTGCAAAGTCAGTACGACAGGTAAAATAACCTTGTATCTTGACCGGTATGTTACTAAAGGCAGTCATGTATTCTGTCATATTGGTCCTGAATTTACAAGCCCGACATGAGCTGCACTTAAAAAACCCCTCCTGGGTGACAGCCATGTATTGGTGGAGGTAACTTCAGGGCTATTCCTTACCAAATTGTCTCTCATAGATGGAGCCCGTTTAAAAGTTAAAGAGGGGGAAGCAGGTAAAATTTGAGAGAGAGTAAGGTCAGTAAGGACTATAGGCCAGTTTTTGTGCACAATACTCCTAATCTGTTTCTGTTGTCTACAGTAGGCAGTAATGAGTCTTACTTCCTGAGGAGTGTCCTTGATCTTATTGGGGGTTGTGACTTCCTTCTCAGTCTGGCTGTTGGAAATACCTAGACAATGATCATGTGACAAGGAATTGGCTTTAGTGCGGGCTGAACTAAGATCCTTAATACTATAGCCGCGTAATAGAAATCTTTGTGTGGCTTCATTCTGACAGATTTCTAAATCCTTATCATTACTGCAGATGCGGCTGATCCGCAGAAATTCCCTATACGTAATACTGCGAATCAGATGTTTAGGGTGGGAACTCATTGCGTGGAGAACAGAGTTCCCCGCCGTCTGTTTCCTATGCAGTTTAGTCTGTAATTGACCTTGCTCAATATAGACTGAAACATCTAAAAAGTCCACATTGGTAGGGCTAATGGTAGCAGTGAATTTCAGATTCAAATCATTGGAGTTCAAAGTGTCTACAAATTCCATAGCTGATGTTCTCGATCCCCTCCAGATAAGACACACCATCTATATATCGCCACCAATGATGGACATGACTTTTAAATAACTCCCTGTGATGACCCCTGAGGACATGCTCCTCCCACCAGCCCACATGTAAACATGCGTAGCTGGGGGAGAAGCATGCCCCCATAGCTACTCCTCGCAGTTGGTGGTACACTTGTTTGTTAAACAAGAAGAAATTATTTCTGTGGCAAATTTCAATCATATCAATTATCATCTTGTTATGTTCTAAAAAACAAATATCACGCTGCCCCAGAAAGTAAGTCACTGCATTAATTCCAACAATGTGATGGATACTTGTATACAGGGATGTTATGTCCATAACAATCAATAAAAATTCACTGTCCCAAGTAACAGTTTTCAATTTTTTAAGAAAGTCCCCAGTGTCTTTTATAAAAGATGGTAGGCTAGATACAAATTCCTGTAAAAAGTAATCAACAAATTTGGAAACCGGTTCCAAAAGACTCCTTTGTGCTGATATAATAGGTCTTCCAGGAGTAGGGGTAATGTTTTTATGAACTTTAGGAATGAAATATAAAATCGGTGTGATAGGATGTTCATTTTTGAGAAACAAAAATTCATTTTTGCTAATCAGACCTTTTCTCTTCCACTGGAAAAGTTCTTTGAAGACCATATCTTTAACTTTTTTGAGGTCCATAAAAGATGCTGTCCTATAACAGTCGGTGTCATTCAGGTGTTGCATAGCTTCGTCCATGTAAAGATCTCTCGGCCACAGTACGACATTGCCTCCTTTGTCGGCTTTATTAATGATTAAATTCTTCTTTTCTTTTAATTTATGCATCAGGTTATGGTATTGCAACTCTGCATGCCTCAGCATGCGGTGCTTTGATTTGACCGATCTATTCAATGTTTTCAAATCTTCTATGACCATATCGTTAAATACGTCAATAGCGTCTTTCGGCATTGTAGGCACAAAGGTCAACGAAGGACAAAATGGACTACTGGCTAACCCACTAGTTGTAATACCTGTTTCTTGTACAATTTCTTGTGTGGGTCTAAAGCCAGAGTACGTGTCTGTGGCTAAAGCATGGAGAAGTTTAAGCGTGTCTGTATCAGATACTTGTAAATTTAAAACCCTATTAACTGGAAGAGACGCATCACTTATAATTTTCGTCGAATTTTTAAGTTGAAAGAATTTCATAAGTTTTAACTTCCTGATGAATTTGTAGATGTCCACTCGAGATTGAGTATAGTTAAAATTGCTTTCAGGGCAAAATGTCAATCCGAGCGAAAGAAGTTTAGTTTCCGCTGTGGTCAATATGGTGTCTGAGAGATTGATAACTGTATTGTCCTTTAATTTGCTGGGGTTCACCATTTCTTCGTTCTTGATGTCCTTCCTCTGGCGTTGCCTCTGGGCCCTCCGCCTCTCCCTCCTTTGTTGGGTTCTCCTTCTACCTCTTGTACTGAGGATTCCGGGGTCGCAGGGTCTGGCGCCGGGCCTGCCTCAGAAAATTCCGCACTTCAGCCGGAGTTCGAGATACTGACACTGCAGTAGACATAGGGGCATATTATCAAGCCCCCTATCGCCGCGTTAGCTGCACTTTTCTGCCGCTAATGCGGCAATATTTCTATCACACTATTAACAAGCTGCAGCTAACGGGCCTTAGCGTGAGTTTTTTAGCTATAGCGGGCGTTTTTTTACCTCTAAGCATGTCAGCGATATATATCGCTGATGACATGCAAAGTAGGCGTTCCTGACTAAAACTCCATTGAAACAGTCGCAAACACAACTTCCCCCTATTATCAATGCCCGCGAAGCGATAGGAAAATTCGCGCTAACCGCGCTTATTGCTGGAATTTAACGCCTGGAATAAACTTGCCTTAACCATCTTGTCAATGGGGGGTGGATTGTTAGATTAAGTACACACTTGCCTATTAGCAAGCTTTTCATTTGCGCAGTGAATTTAGCGCTTGAATTCTCACGCTTTTGCTTGGTTAACTCGCTATCGCTGGATTTCCTATCGCCTTTGCGATACGCGTTGATAATACCGCGGTATCCTGGCGAGGAAATCCGGCAATAAAAAAAACAGCGCTAAGCGCGCTTTGCGATAAACATCGCAGATCCTTGATAATATGCCCCTAAGTGTCACCAGGTTCTCTATTATCATCAGATTCATAACTACTTGATATGGAGCTGGCCTCAGAACTCGTTAAAGCAGGATCAACAGAACTGATGGATTGTGGATGGGAAAGGGGAGCATTTTCAACCAGTGTTTGCCTTTTGTATGTGTCAAATCTTTTAGAGAAAGTAAACACTCTCCCCATCTTATAATCTCTCTTGTCCCGTGAAAACTTGAACACTTTCCGGGCTTTAATAGTGTCCTCAAATTTCTGGAGGCAACCATTTATTTCCTCACGGCCTTTTTTAACCTCATGTTGTTGTTCAAATCCATCATATATCTGTATATATATATATATATATATATATATATATATATATATATATATATATATATATATATATATATATATATATATATGAGAAGAAAAGAGTTGCCCCTAGTTGAGACGCACTTGCAAGCAGGCATATAAAGATCAGGGAAGGTCTGGAAGGCAACCACACCTCAGCCGTTCCTGATATAATATATATATATATATATATATATATAGATATAGATATAGGTATATATATATCCGTTTAGTCCCAAAATAATGTGATCACTCAAAGGCTAAGACAACAGCAGTTGTTTAATTTCACAGTTACGCGTTTCTCTTGCGCAGCGAGCTTGTTCACACACTGATCCCATGGAAACATTGCAATACATAGGGGTTTATGGTAAGGAAAAAAGGACTACTGGCACAGTGCAGTTGCGTGAATGGCATCCATTTCGGAGTGGTAAAATCCAGTTTCTGTCATTCGAATTTTGTCATAAACAGTAATACAGACAAGTACAACTTAATGTAAAGTGATGCAATCTAGAGCATTCAACTGTATACATATTACATTTATGTTTAGCAGTCACAACAAATGGAAGTTAAGCCACAAGAAATCTGTTACTGTTCATGTTGTTAATAAAGTTTTATGCATACATTGGTGTAAGCGTTGAGGAAACAGTGTAGTCTGTGTAACAGAGTACTACCCATACTCGCCGAAATGGCTCTGGACTAAGTAGCTGGCACTATAATTGGCCTATGGCTATTCATGCGAGGGCATTTCTAAAGACAGTGTCCCCTGGAAGCCAGTAATTGGCAAGTGGTAATACAAATAAAAATAAAAGGTACCCTACTAGTAAGTGTACTAGGTGTCTGTATCTCACTAGTTTACATGTTGCTGGTACCTTGTGAAGCACCAGCTGAGATTTGTGCCGACATGGTGTCCTGGTATTCGATGTGCCAATATGTTGCTGCTCTATAATACCTCTGCTGCGAGTTAATGCAGAGGGTGTGTTTTATGTACCCCAAAGTGGGTTAATCTACATCAAGTAGGGATAGGGGTTCTGGTGCGTGTAACAAATGTACGCCGCAGGATCTCATAGGAGAAGTACTGTGTTCTGGTACCTTTCGCCCTGTAGTGGTTGTAGTTGTATTCTGCCAGTGCAGACGTGTACCATGAACCCCATATTCAGCAGTCATGTTGTGACATTGTCCAATGGTATCTGTTCCTTTCGAAATCTCCCCATAAGTATACCTTCCATGCCCAAATCCATCAGCTGTAGAGTCTACCACAGGTGAGAAAAGTGGATTAGAAAATTCATTGGAACGAATTATGTGGGACACCATTGTGCATATTGTTCTTCCACTTAATAAATAGTATAAAGAACAAATGTTCGTAAAGACAGAGGTGTCTCTTATCTGTCTTATGCTGCCCTTTACCCAGGCGCAGACGTGGATGAAGAAAAGGGTAGCGGGGTGAATCGACGTGTCCAATCCTGGAGTCGGCCCCTTCCTTTTCTCCTGTGATAAAAAAGAGAGAGAGAAAAAACCTATAAATGTATTACTGTAAGGTTAAAAACATAAAATACACTTTCACAATGGAAACATTTTGCATTATCAAGATAGTAAGAGCAGACATATAAGTATACAAGAATAGAAAGAAGTATTGTTGCTGGTATGGGTCCAACAGGTTAGCTCATTGTATTGTGTCCCTGATTAGATCTAGGCATAGTTTTTATAAAGATGAATACCTAATGCTTCGTCTTGGTTGTGTCCTCCAGGTGTCTTAGTTTGGAGGTTTATGATCTGCCAGGATTCTCTTTTGCGTAAGTGAAGTGCCCTGTTCCCTCCCCTGGGATTCTGTTGGATTTGCTCGATAGCAAAATACGTCAGAAGTGAGTTATTGGAAAGATGGTATTCAGCTAAATGTCTCGCGATGGGGTAGTGTGGGTCTTTGTTACTGATGGCTCTCATATGTTCTTGAACTCTCTTCTTGGCTGCTAGTGTTGTACTTCCTACATATCAGAGTTTGCACGGCATTCTAGTATGTAGACTACAAAAGTTGAGCCACATGTGAGGAATTGGCTGATGGTTTTTTCTCCCGTGTGTGTATGATAGCTCTTCCTCATAGAGTGTTAGAAATGGAATTTCTGGTTGGCTAGGGCTTGCGCCTAAGCCAGGCAGAAACCACCACTCTAGTCACGGCAAGGGAGTTACACGCTGAAGATAACTCCTGCTCACCCCCTTGGTAGCTTGGCACGAGCAGTCAGGCTTATCCCAGAGGCAATGTGTAAAGCGTTTGCGCAACACACACACAGCAGCAACACACTAGGCACACCACAAAAAGGAACTCCACACAAGGTTATATCAAAAATAGCCTTTGTATTATCATAAACACATTAGAAACATAATCACACATTTACACTGTGCCAACTGGCACTGGCAATATTCACAGGGGATTATATACAGGACCAGGCCAATCGGGCCACGGTCAGAACCATCAGCACAGGTAAGTAAATATAAACCACAACCAGTAACTACTGGTACAATAATGACCTAAGCATTATCACAGTCACATTAGACACCATCCTAAAGTATCATAGCATGACATTAGGCATATCCACATTAGGCCCAAACCTCATTAGCATAAACACATTATGCACTAGGCCTCACCAGCATAAACACATTATGCATAAACATCATAAACACATTATGTCATAGGCATCACATGCATAAATCACATTACAATGACCCCAGGCCTCTGGCCTTTCACCTGGGCCCTAAACGTCCTTTGTCCAGAATGTCAGTGCTTGGCTGCCAATGCAGCAAACTCCAAAGTGAGCAAAGCGATGGGGCAGGGCAGGAGTGTATCTTACTCCTTCATCTCAAAAATGCCCCCAAAGGCAAAGAATGGTGCTGGCACTACTGTGCCTCCTGGGTCCCCCACTGGGACTCTTCAAAACAAATGCGCCCAACGTGGCAGCTGCCCGCGCTGGTGCGGTGCAGCTGTAATTATGAGGCCTGGCACCAACTCGGCCTGTGAGCCCCCACTCTGGGACTCCTGCAACAAACGGCCCCTACGTTGCAGCTGCCCATACTTGCGGTGCAGCTGTGGCAAGGAAACCGGCACTGGCACTAACGTGCCCCCTGGATCCCCTCTGGGGCCCTGAAAACAATGTGCCCCCACCGTTGGAGTGGCCCGCTCTCCTGCGGGACCACTCGGGCACCGACAATGTGCCTCGGGGAGCCCCACGTCACGGGGCTCTTCTGGTGCCAATCCCCGCACCCGAAATACTTTGGAGTCAGCCCCACTCACCGGGCTGGCTCAAGTCTCCTTCGGCGTCTCTCCTCGCGTCACCGGTGACATGCAGGTGGGGTAGGCTCCCGCCTGGATTTCCTCTTCTGGGCCGGTCTCCTCCTCAAGCGGGGAAGGCTCCCGCCTCGGACTCCATCGAAGGCGCGGGGCTCTCCCTCTCCTCACGGGAGCCCCGCGCAGGCACACCCTCACTTCCGGCTCTACTTCCTCTTCATCAGAAGCCCCACCCACAGTCAGGCAGACTCTGCCTGACTTCCGGGTCAGCGGCTTTTCTCGATCGGGCCGCGGCGGTGTTCCTTTCTTGGCGCTGCAGTGCGGGGTGGACACCCGCCTTAGAATAAAGCACAATGCGGGGTGGGCACCCGCGAAAGGCACCACACTGCGGGGTGGGCAGCCGCCGCGTCAAATCACTCATAAAGCGGGGTGGGCAACCGCTCAGCTTGCCAAATGCGGGGTGGGCTCCCGCTGATGAGTAAGAAATGCGGGGGAATCCCCACGTCGGGATTCCCTCCCAACGCCGTCGCAGCCCAGTGCTGCAAGGTTAATGCAAAGATGCTCCTCTTCTCCCTGGCAATCTAAATATAGCGCTCACGAGCCGGTAGGTCCTTCAGGGTTCAAGGGGCATAGCTGGGCCCAGGGAGGCCAGCACACGGGGGCCTCCAGCAGGGAGGCAAGCCCCCATGGCGGTCCCTCCTGGGCCCCAGCAGCAGCAAGCCCCCAGCAAGTACAGGAACAGCACCAAATTCATGGGGTCACAGCCCCTACATTTATACTCACTTTCTCCTTTGTCTGCAGTACAGGGCTTGGGGGAACCAGCAAAAACTGGTTCAGGGGGGAATTGGAGCACTCTGTTTACCAGGCTCCTCTTCCCCTTTGTCAGGTGGGGGCTCGGTGATCAGACACACCACAGGGGGCGGAGCCAGCATTCACTAGGGCAGGCACAATCCTATTCAGGTTCAGGGGACTACTCCTCCCACTACTCCAAATGCAGGTGTCCTATTCAGCCTAGCGCTGACTCACCCTGCCCCTCCTGGAGCCACACACACCTCACCAGCCCCTGTCACTCAACAGCCAGACATGTAATTCACATCAGGCAGGCAGACACATAGCACACAGAAATGCCAACTTCTAAAAGTGGCATTTCTAAAATAGTTATAATAAATCTGCGCACACCATTGCGTAGCATTTATTATCACTATTCCAAATATACCAAACTTGACCATGCTGCGCCTTCCATATCAGGAATTACCACTGAAACACTTATCAGGGAATCCCCAATGCATTCCTATGGGAGGGCAGCCCCACAGTAGTGAGAAACCAAAATGGCTGTTTGTCACTACCAGGACATGTCACACACTTAAGGTACATGTCCTATCTTTTACCTACAATGCACCCTGCCCATAGGGCTAGCTAGGGCCTACCTTAAGGGTGACTGACATGTAGTAAAAGGGGGGGTCACAGACATGGCACACACTTTAGGTGCCACGTCACAGCGGCAGTAACACTGCGCGCACAGGCCCTGCAATGGCAGAGGCCTGAGATAGGTTTGAAAGACTACTTTGGTGGGTGGCGCAATCAGCGCTGCAGGCCCACCAGTAGCATTTAATTTACCAGCCCTGGGTATATGAGATACCACTTTACAAGGGACTGACAGGTAAATTAAATAGGCCAAACAGGTGTAGACCAGTCTTAGCATATTTTCCACAGAGAGCACACACACTTTACACTGGACAGTAGTGCTAAAGTGCCCAGAGTCCTAAAACCACCAACACCATGTCAGAAAAAAGGCTAGGAGAAAGGCAAAAAGTTTAGGAATGACCCTGCAAAAAGGGCCAAGTCCAACACAACCCCCTTCCAGTCAAAACGCAGGGTAGACCAATCACCACCTTGATGGGCTTCCCTGCCTTGGGCGATAAAACACGGACACGGTCCCGCAACTGCAGGGACACCCTCCAGTTCTAAGCCACTCTGAACTCACGTGGTTCCCTCTGTCAAAAGCTCTCAGTACCATCTAGGCTACCCCACTGGTACTCCCTATCTGTCCATGGCCAGGACCAGGCCCTAGGCCACCCAGATGTCACTGGTCCTTGCCAATCCACAGAGTGGGGGGCGGTAGCCCCTGGCACATAGTAGCCATTCTCCACTCTTCCTCCCATCAGGGCAGTTCCAAACTGCCACTGATCCTCCAACCTAGGGTCTGCACCCTCAGGCTGACCAGAAGTCACGGGAGAGGCTCTCCTCCCCCTACCTCTTCTTCTGAGGTTCCGTACCCTCCTCCTTGGAGAGGCACCCTCAGAACACAACTCTCCAACCAGCTGAAACTCCCTAACAGGAGGCCAGCTCACTCAGACCCTCGGAGACTCTTGTCTTCAGAAAAACAAAACACACAGCACAGTTCCTCTTCAAGCAGGGGGGACACAGCACACAACAAAGTCCCTTAGTCCTCTTCCTCAGTAGAAACAGCAAACTGTAGGTCAGCCCTCAGACACACAGCAATGGCGGCACTTTTCCTAAGTCTATTCAGCTGTTCTCTTTGGCAGGGATTCCCCCTCGATCACGAAGTTTCCAAGTCTCCCAACCTAGAGTCTAAACCCTCAGGTTGCACCAGGGTCAGAGGCAAGGGCTCCATCCCTCTGCACCCCCTTCCAGAGTTCTGCACCCTCCCACCTTGGAGCGGTACCCCTGGAAGCCAAAACTGGTCAGGACACTGATTACAGATGTCCTTCCCTCCAGGTCAGGCTGATCCTGAACCTGGCCTCCCAACCTTGGGGCTGAACCCCGAGGCTGAGCACTTGCCTGGCACGCCAGGACTTCTGGGGACTCACACAGTATCCCCCCCTAAGGTAACTCATGACTAAAGTGTTGTGTGACAGTCTGCCTGGCGCAGATCTCCCGACCCCTGTCCATCTGACAGTGCGCGAAGATCCCCCAGGACAGAAGTGGTGTCGCCATGGTCACTTCTAGGAGACTCAGCCCTTCTGGCTGGTCCCTGACCCACTGGTTCTCCCACTGGGGAACACATCCCCCTCACTCTGGACTTCGGCACCCTCCCAACTGGAGCGGTACCGCCAGACACCAGAACCACTGGAGCTCCATTTACAGACGCTCCAGGTTCTCCTGACAATAGGAGATCCTCCTCAAATGGCCTACAAGTACAGCTTAGGCCCCCGACCTGGCACTCCCTTAGGGAACCCTCCAGGCCCTGAGACGGGGTTTCGGGCACCTTGGGACACACAGTCCCACACTCACTCCTTCTCCACTGAGACCGGACGTGAAACCCTACACCCCTCCCACTACACTGGGACCTAGCTGGGCTACACTGAACCTCTTATACCACACAGGACCGGAAGATACCCAAGCCACTACTTTTGGAATCACTCCCCAATGCCTCTTCAGACCCTCTAGCACACAGCCAGAGGTCTGCCTCCTGTGCAAGCTCGCTGGGACCAGAGCACTTACACCCCAACAGGTGTTGGCGCAACCCCAGAAAACAATTACTGAACACGTGCTCTCTGACAACCAGATTGAACGGCCCTTCAAAATCATTTGCCGTGCTAGCCATCACCCAATCATCCAGTGCATCACAACATTCATCCACAACCCCCCCAAGACTGGTGAAACAGTTCCTTACTGCCCCTGAATCTCAACCTGTACCCCTCTAACTGGGAACCAGGTACTATACTCTGGGAACTGGGAATGGGACTTCCTGCACTGGACTCCATATTGCTGCCACCACTGGATCCCACCCTTACTGGTGAATCCAGACAACTCAAACTACACTCGGGGGATAACCTACCCTCCAGAGCTAGCTTTTTCTCCTCCACACTCCCTTTCTTCCCTCCTATCCACCCACACCTCTGGGGAAAGGGATGGGGCACTGCCCCTGGCACTGGACCCAGCAAGGGACTCCCTATCTATGGGATCCTCCCCACCTACTGGCGTCCCCGCCCTGTCATTTTCTCTCTTCTGCCACCAAAATAAAAGCGCAGAAAACACCATTTAAAAATGACACTCTTGAGGAGAAAATAAAATCAGTAAAAATAATCCCCAAACATGTGATTCTCTAAATGCAGAGTTTGTAGTGCAACCAGTTGTTGCTGTGGTACTGCGCAAACGCAAGTCCTATCCTCACCGCTGACAACCAATGTTAGAAATGGGATTTCTGGTTGGCTAGGGCTTGCGCCTAAGCCAGGCAGAAACCACCACTCTAGTCAGGGCAAGGGAGTTACATTCTGAAGATAACCCCTGCTCACCCTCTTGGTAGCTTGGCACGAGCAGTCAGGCTTATCCCAGAGGCAATGTGTAAAGCGTTTGCGCAACACACACACAGCAGCAACACACTAGGCACACTACAAAAGAAACTCCACACAAGGTTATATAAAAAATAGCCTTTGTATTATCATAAACACATTAGGAACGTAATCACACATTTACACTGTGCCAACTGGCACTGGGCAATATCTACAGGGGATTATATACAGGACCAGGCCAATCGGGCCACGGTCAGAACCATCAGAATGCAAATATAAAACACAACCAGTAACTACTGGTACCATAATGACCTAAGCATTATCATATTAGCATAAACCCACATTAGGCCCAAACCTCATCAGCATAAACACATTACGCAATGGGCCTCACCAGCATAAACACATTATGCAATAACCTCATAAGCATAACCACATTACGCTAATGGGTACTACCCCAAAACATCATAGCATGACATTAGGCATTAGCATAAACACATTATGCAAAACTCATGGTGCAGGAATCACATTTGGCAATAATCAGATCAGACATAAACACATTACGCAATCCTTGTAGCTCCTTGCGCCCTACCCATCAACCTAACAGTCCCCCTGGCCAACTGACCTTCTCAGAGGGCTCAAATGCCCTATGTCCCAATGTCAGGGCGGCTGCCAATGCAGCAAACCAAAAAGTGCGCAATTGCGCTGGGGCACAGGAGTGTACCTCAGTCCTGTCTCACTAGACATGCCCCCAAAGAACTGATGGCCTAAACGTTGCAGCTGACGCCAATTGCCGTGCAGCTGTGATGCAAGGAAGGCCTGGCACACACTGTGCCCTCTGAACAGTATGCCCAAAACATTGCAGCTGCCCGCGCTAGTGCGGCGCAGCTGTGAATAAAACAAAATAAAGGGCCCTGGCACATCTGTGCCTCTTCAGCCCCACTGGGCCTCTCTTAACTCAATTTGCCCCCATCGGTGCCGACATGGCACTGGCACTACACGTGCCATCTTAGCCCCACTCCGGGACTCTTAAAAATGAAAGTGCCCCCTTCATGCAGCTGCCCTCTAGCAAGCGGGGCAGCTGCACAGAAATAGCCATGCAGGGAGGCACGGGCACCCCTGGGCCCTCTAGACCGCTACAGGGCCCTAGAAACACTGTGGCTCGCGTTGGAGCGGCCCGCTCGCTGGCGGGTCCGCTCAGGATACCCCAAGCACCGGCAATGTGCCTCGAAGGCACCGACAACACTGGCGAAGCCCCTACTCACCGGGGCTGCGGGGCAGGACTCCTCCGGTCTCTCTTCTTCGCCGCTGACACCGCGGGGCTCTCTCTCTCTCATGGGGGCCTCGCCTGACATCCTGCGGCACTCTGCGGATCCCACGTAGGCGGGGTGGGCTCCCGCCTGCCTTCATCCCCTTCTGTGGCGGTGTCCGCGGGGCTTCCATCAGCTTCACGGGAGCCCTGCCTGGCATTTCCGGACTTCCGCCTTCCCCGGCCGTAGCTCCGCCCTGAGTCAGGCGGACACGCCTGACTTCCGATTTTCGCCCGGGCCGCGGCGGTGATTCTCCTTTGGCAAACGCAGGGTGGGCACCCGCTTTACATCAAACACCAATGCGGGGTGGGCACCGGCCATTTAAATAAAAGTATAAGCGGGGTGGGCGCCCACATTTTTAAATGCTCAAAGCGGGGTGGGCTCCCGCTCTCCTTCCGCGATGCGGGGGGAATCCCCACGTCGGGATTCCCTCGGTAGAGGACGCAGTTCAGCGCTGCGAACCGCCAGCCCCTCACTCTCTTCTTGGGCAAATCAAAACACAAGCGCTCCCAGGCGCTAGATGCAGCAGACCGTCCTCAGGTCCATGGGGCATAGCCGGGCCCAGGGAGGCCAGCACACAGGGCCCTTCAGCAGGGAGGTAAGCCCCCGTGGCGGTTCCTCCTGGGCCTTAGCAGCAGCAAGCACCCAGCACAGGACCAAAGCCCAGAACAGAACATTTTCATGGGGTCACAGCCCCTATATTTATATTACACCATCTCTTTGTCTGCAGTACAGGGCATGGGGAACCAGATGCAACTGGTTCAGGGGGGAATTGGAGCACTTTGTTTTCCAAGCTCCTATTCCCCTTTGTCAGGTGGGGGCTAGGTGATCAGACACACCACAGGGGGCGGAGCCAGCATTGTACAGGCTGGGCACAGTCCTATTCAGGGTCAGGGGATTACTCCTCCCACTACTCCCAGCACAGATGTCCCATTCAGCCTAGTGCTGACTCATCCTGCCCCTCCTGGAGCCACACACACCTCCCAGCCCCTGTCACTCACAAGCCAGACATGCAATTCACATCAGGCAGGCAGACACATAGCACACAGAAATGCCAACTTCTAAAAGTGGCATTTCTAAAATAGTTATAATAAATCTGTGCACACCATTGCGTAGCATTTATTATCACTATTCCAAATATACCAAACTTGACCATGCTGCGCCTCCCATATCAGGAATTACCACTGAAACACTTATCAGGGAATCCCCAATGCATTCCTATGGGAGGGCAGCCCCACAGTAGTGAGAAACCAAAATGGTTGTTTGTCACTACCAGGACATGTCACACACTTAAGGTACATGTCCTATCTTTTACCTACAATGCACCCTGCCAAACTCAAGAGGTATACCATCCGGCCCCCCCGCCTTACCGGTTGCCAAAGAGGTGATTGCTACCTCAACTTCCCCCCAGGTAATATCAAGATCTAAGTCTTCCATTTGCTCATATGTCAGCTTAGAGATTTCAATATCTCCACAAAACTCCTCTACTTTATCCTCAACTCCAAGAGTATCTTCGTCGGTATACAGCTGACGATAAAATTTGCTAAATACCTCTAACACTTCGGCTGGTTTATCCCTTATTACCCCTTGCTCATCCAAGATGTTCTTAATCCGTTTAGCAACCTCTTTTTGATATAATCTTTTGGCCAGTATACGACCAGAATTCTCACCCACCTCGTATATCTCAGAAGTATATACTGCAATTTGCGCTGCCAGCTTTGTAGAAAAATTCTGATAAAGCCTCATTTTTTGAATAGCCAGATTATTTGAGATCTGCTCAGAGTCCAGGCCATTACTAATGGCCACCATAAAATCGTTTTCTAACAACCGTAATTTATTCATTTCATCCAGAAATTCTGCCCGCAATTTACGTTGTTTATTAACAGAGTAACTTAAAGTCTCACCCTGACACCAGATTAAAAGCATCCCACACCATGTGAACAGAGGCTGATCCACGATTATTTTTAAAAATTCAGCTATCCATTTACTCATTTGTTCACAATAAGCGGGGTCAACCAGTAATTTCCGTTCAAAAGTCCAGGGCCTTATAGAAGATTGGCAGCAGATATCTATTTCTAAACAGATAGGATTATGATCTGAAATTATTTTAGGTTGAATATCAATCCTAGCCTTATTAGCAAGCTCTGCAGTTACAAAAAAGTAATCCAGCCGCACATGCTTATGATGGGGTACTGAATAAAAAGTATACCCTGGGGCTCCCTTTCCTTTTAGCCACCACATGTCTACCAGCCCAAATTCTTTAACAAGGCCCCTGGTAGCTTGAAAGACTTTGTTTTTCCTCCCATCATAAAGATATTTACTTGATATGTCAACGTTCCCTGGTAAGTGGAGATTAAAATCCCCACATAGGATCACAGAAGATGGCCAATCAGCTAACTCAATACTGAGCTCATTCAACATTACCGGGTCATCTAAATTCGAGCCGTAAATTGAACAGATGGTCATAGAAAGACCCTCTAATAGTAACTCACTGATCACCCATCTACCGAGAAGATCTTCTTTGACACGCTTACACATCCCCATCCGAATCTCTTCAAAATTGCCACCCCTCTCGTAGTTGACCCTTGACGTGTACAGCCCACAAGATCCATACCCAAATCCTTTAACCACCCTCTATTATTCCATGTGATATGAGTCTCCTGTACACAAAGTAAATCCACCCTCATTGATTTAAGAATCTGGGCCATTATCCCCTTTTTTCTTATTATTCAGGCCACAAATATTCCACGTACAAATAGAAAATTTACCCATCTTCAAACCGAGAGGTTACCTTAGCTAATTCGCTTTGCCATTCTCTTCCTGCCAAACTTCCTAATAATGTTAAAACAGATACAATATTTATGGTGCCTTTATTCACCCAAACCTTGCTGCGACTCAAATTAAAGAAAAAAAAACAGGCTATGCTATTCCTTGCCCCACCACCCCAACCACCCTTAAAGGGCTTGACGCCCAGAAAGCCCACCCGACCCACCCATGCACCCACCCAAATGAGGCGAAGGGACTGACTAGTCCCTATAGCGATGGAGAGAAAGGAATAGGTGCCCTCCACCAACCCCCCACACCCCTCAACAAATAACAGAAGCAAATAAAAAAAAATAAAAAAAAAGGTTGACAATCTGAATATGCCTCCATTATCTATATTAGAGCCGACCCCCTAAATTGTACCCAGAAAATCCTTTGCAGCCATCTCGGAGTTAAAAAAAAGCGTTTTGTCCTTGTAAATAATTTTAAGCCTCGAGGGATTTAGTAAGTAGGACTGTACTCCCTTTGCCAGGAACTGTGGGATCAGTTGACGCAAAAGCCAGCGCTGCTGGACTGTAACTTGGCAAAAATCTGGGCGTACAAAAAATTCACACCCCTTCCCTCTTCTCTTACGGTCTGGCCTAGCTAAATCATACAAAGACTCTCGAAGCAAAAAATTATTTAGGCAGATCAATATGGCTCTAGGTTTGCTCTCAACCCCTCTGGTATCACCCCGCACATGAAAAGGAAATCTATGAACACGCTGCAACTCAAGTTCCCACTTCCATTGACACAGTTCAGGAAAGGCCTCAGAAAACATGTCAATTACAAATTGACGAATGTCTTTTCCTTCCGTCCCTTCTGGAACACCTAAAATTCGCAGATTGTTCCTTCTTGATCTATTTTCCAAGTCAGTTAACTTCCAGTTTACATCGTCCCGAATAGAGTGTAGGGAGGATACATCTTTTTTCTGCTGCACAATATCATCCTCAATTAGGGAGATCCTACCCTCCGCTTCCCCAATCCTAACCGACATCTCTGTACAGGTCTTCACTACACGACGAACCGTGTTCTGAAGCTTACGGACTGCGCCTTGCATCCGCAGACCTTCTGCTTTTGTCTCCTCACGGTGTGACATTATTGCTTGATAGATGGTGGATAATGTAACCCCATTCTCTAGTGATTCACCAGGGCTAATAGATCCTCCTTGTACTTCAGCAGAGCACCCCCTACTAGCAGTCACCTCCCCTAAATATGATAGAGATATGATTCAGCGTAGGGGACCCATCGTTGCCTTGTCCACCTTTAGTCAATGAATTAGGTAAAGACTCTGTGTCTTTTCCCTTTCGAACAGTATTTCCACCCCCAGAAGTCAACAAAGTATTTTCCTCTTCATCAGGCGGGGCGGAACTAGCCAAGCTTCTATCATCGGCCCAGTCGCCTTCCATGCTCTCAAGATCCGAATTGTTAGATGCATCAGACATAGAAAAGAACTTTCCGCCAGAGTCCCCGGAGCCCGCCTCCATTATCACGTCTCTGCAAGATACTCCACCACTAAACACAGACTCCAGATGAGTTTCACCTTGATTCATGTTATTTGAAAGTAGGACACTCTGAGAGTCAATTAAGCCACTCTATATCTGCGGAGGAGAGGGAGCAATCTGTACCGGGTCAACCACATTCAGATTACAGAGCTCATTTTCTCCCGCGTCTTGCCTCATTAACAGTTCTTTAGCAGAAGTATGCATTAAAGATTCGTCGATAACACTGACTTTATCAGACAATTTATCGGGTTGTAAGGTAACAGTTGTACTTCTTGTTTTCTCAACAACGGGAGTCTTACCTTTGCCTGGCGGGATTTTTTTGAATATCGCAGGGATCTTTACCTTACCCCCCGCCAAACCTTCAGTCTGACTAAACTCAGGGGAGAAGATTGAATTCTCCGTCACAGCACCCGTAATTCTAGGAGCATCACTGTCTGTTTTAGCAGCACTTTCCGCAGAAGAGTCTCCGTCTTGGACAGGGGCTAACACTGTGGCTGCTGCTGCTGCTGCCCGGGTCTTTGCACCCTTCACGCCGCTGCTAGCACTCTTGGGACCCATCCCGATCCAGCCCGGATCTTCCTGCGAGTCCTGAATCCGCCCGAGAACAGCGGCGACTCTTTCCTCTGAGAGCCGGACGCCAGCCGCCGCTCCGCTCCGCCAAACACCGCAGTAAGCAACAAACTCCAAAACGCGTCGGCGATCTTGTTGATACAAATGTATCAATGTTAGTAGCATTCCCAAGTGCATTAAACGGCTTCACGTTCAATAGCTCCAGTAACGGCTGGGGTAGTAGGGAGGCTAGTAGTGGAGAGCACTCATAGCCTGTCTCACTCGGACACTGACGTGTCCGCCATCTTGCGACATGCAATTCACATCAGGCAGGCAGACACATAGCACACAGAAATGCCAACTTCTAAAAGTGGCATTTCTAAAATAGTTATAATAAATCTGTGCACACCATTGCGTAGCATTTATTATCACTATTCCAAATATACCAAACTTGACCATGCTGCGCCTCCCATATCAGGAATTACCACTGAAACACTTATCAGGGAATCCCCAATGCATTCCTATGGGAGGGCAGCCCCACAGTAGTGAGAAACCAAAATGGTTGTTTGTCACTACCAGGACATGTCACACACTTAAGGTACATGTCCTATCTTTTACCTACAATGCACCCTGCCCATAGGGCTAGCTAGGGCCTACCTTAGGGGTGACTGACATGTAGTAAAAGGGGGGGTCACGGACATGGCACACACTTTAGGTGCCACGTCACAGCGGCAGTAACACTGGGCGCATAGGCCCTGCAATGGCAGAGGCCTGAGATAGGTTTGAAAGGCTACTTTGGTGGGTGGCACAATCAGCGCTGCAGGCCCACCAGTAGCATTTAATTTACCAGCCCTGGGTATATGAGATACCTCTTTACAAGGGACTGACAGGTAAATTAAATAGGCCAAACAGGTGTGGACCAATCTTACCATATTTTCCACAGAGAGCACACACACTTTACACTGGACAGCAGTGCTAAAGTGCCCAGAGTCCTAAAACCACCAACACCATGTCAGAAAAAAGGCTAGGAGAAAGGCAAAAAGTTTAGGGATGACCCTGCAAAAAGGGCCAAGTCCAACATAGAGCTATTGCGGCATGCCTTGGAATGCCCGCATGGGAAAAATCCCTGTAGGTCGAGGTGGGTGTTGAGGCATGTGTTGGTAATGTCCCCCTTCACTAGCATGTCCCTGAGATTCCTGCCTTTCCTGTATGCAATTTGAGGGCGGTTAGGAAGCTTAGTGCCAATAGTGGGATCCGTCACAAGGATATTCCAATTCTGATTTAGGATTTTGGAGATATCCTTAGATTCTTCATTATACGTGAGGATAACCCTTGTGGTGCTTTCTTCTAGTGGTGTGGGTTTCTCCTTGAGTGTATTTTCTCTGTCAACTTTGCTGACCTAATCTTTTGCTCTTTCCAATACCCATTTGGGGTAACCTCTTTCTCTGAATCTTCAGATCATATTCTCTTGTTCGGTCAGGAAATCCTCTTGGTTACCACAGTTCCTTCTCGCTCTCAGCAGCTCCCCATAGGGAATGCTCCATTTAAGGGCTTCTGGGTGGCTGCTGAGAGCGTGGAGGAGACTGTTACCTGCCATCAGTTTGCGGTGTAGTTTAGTACAGAGTTGGTTGTTCCTGACCTCAACCACAACATCTAAGAATTCGATCGATTTTCTACTCATTGTGTATGTTAGCCTGAGATTGAACTCGTTGTCATTAAGTTTATCGATTGTTCTTTTAGCGCTCTCTTCGCTGCCTTTCCATATGATGAATAAATCATCTATATACCTGAGCCACCTTATTACCCTGCCCCCAGCGTTGTCACTTTCAAGATTTTTTAGAGCCTCCTCTTCCCATACTCCTAAGAAAAGGTTTGCAAAACTGGGGGCAAAGCAGGTCCCCATAGCAGAACCAAGGATTTGCTTGTAAAGTGTGTCGTTAAACATGAACATGTTGTTATATAAACAGAATTTCATCATTTCAGTTAACATCATTGTATGTTCATGGTAACAAATTGTTCTTTTTTTGAGATCACGATGGCAACATTGTATACCCAGGGTATGGTCTATTATTGTATATAGGGAGTTCACATCCATCGTGACTAAGAGGAAGTCTTCCTCCCAGGCGATGTCTCTTATTTTCCCCAAAAAGTCTTTGGTATCTTTCGTGTATGAGGGTAGTGACATGACATATTCGCAAAGAGAATAGTCTACATATTTCAATATGTGTTCAGAGACACACGCTATGGAGGAAACTATAGGTCTCCCCGGTGGTTTGGCGGGATCTTTGTGGACTTTTGGCAAGAGGCAGAAAATGGGCAATTTAGGATAATCACACTTAAGGTAGTAGTATTCCTCCCAATGGAGGATCCCATTGTCTTTCCATGTGTTAAGCATACTCCATATTTTCACTATGCTTTCATTATATTCTTGCATGGTAGTAACCACATAAAATCTAGTGGCGCACAGTTGTCTTTCTGCTTCCTCTATGTACATTTTTTTGTCCCAAAGTACGATATTGCCCCCTTTATCTGCAGGTCGTATAACTAGATTCTCATTGTCAGCTAGACTTTTAATGATTTCACGTTGGTTTCTTGAAAAATTAGAGGATGTGTGTGTTTTCCCTTTCTTCTTGCGGAATTGCATGAGATATCTAGTCACCGTGTCGTGGAAAGCATCGATGTTATCATGTGGCATACGAGGGTAGAAGATAGATTTGGGTTTGAATTCAGTTGTTGCTGGTCGGTCGGTGATCTCACAGTTGGTTTCTAAGGGACCTAGACCTGTTGCTACATAAAGTTCTTGCATGGCTTGTAGGGTGTCCATATCTCCCACACTGAGGATGTTACTGTCTTCTCTATTCTCATTGTCAGTGGGTTCTACTCTGTGAGTGCTGTATTCTTGGTCAGGTGGTCTTGGTCCTCTGAGAGTGTGCCA
The DNA here is from genome assembly GCA_963921515.1 of Calotriton arnoldi. Lineage (NCBI taxonomy): Eukaryota > Metazoa > Chordata > Amphibia > Caudata > Salamandridae > Calotriton > Calotriton arnoldi. Next base: position 147,647 of record CAWUFW010014746.1, read on the forward strand.
TTTTTAAGTTTGAGTTTCCTCTCAAATCTGTACATGTCTATTCTAGTTTCCGGGTAGTTAAAGTTGTTGGAAGGGCAGAAAGACAAGCCTAGGCAGAGTGTTTTCTTCTCTAGCATAGATAGAGGTCTGTAGGAGAGGTTTATGATTGGTTGATTTACCATTTCGTTATCCGTTATATCTGTTTTTGGGCCAGTTGATTTGTTTCCCCATGAGCCTCTTTCCTCGTCCTCTCACTCTTCTGTTTCCTCAGTCTGAGTCGCTTTCTTCTCTGCCAGTTCCTTCCTGGCTTCTTCCTCTTCCCCTGCCCTGTTGTCCTCGTCCTCTTCCTCGTGTCCTTGGTGGTGGGATTGTTCTTGGGTTCTGCCTCCCCGTCCGTAGGAGGCGATATTCGTCCAAAAAAGTAGGCTGTACTCTTGTTCCTGTTGTTCCTTTTGAAGATGTTGTGGCTGTAAGGGAAAGATCTCCCTCCGTATCACTGCTCGTGATGGAGTTGGTTCCGCTTATGTTCCCTCTTACGTTGTCGATTGGTTCTCCTAGTGACATCGTCTCGTATAGGTGGTCGTATTTGTGGCTGTATGTTAGAATTCTACCACTCTCATAGTCGCAATGGAGTTTGCGCTGCTTGCGTGCTTTTATGTCGTCTTCGTGTAGTTTCAGTCTTGTTTTCAGTTCTTCCACATATTTTTTTATGATTTCCTGTTCCTTATGCTTCTTTAGCTCTTCTTCCAGAGATCTTAGTTCCAGTAAGATTCTTTCTCTGTCCTCCCATGCGTATTTAACCAGTATGGTAAGCATTTGTTTGGAGCTCTTGGCGGAGTTTTCAGCCCACTCTTCCAACATTTTAGGTTTGGGTGACTCATAAGAAGGGGTTGTATAAATCCGCAGGCCACGGGGTACCATATATTTTTCTATATAATCCTGTAGGGATATTGCTTCCCACCATTTTGATGTTTCTGATTTTTTAAATTTTTCCAATTTTCTTTGTTTTTCTTGCAGGGTGCTGTCTTTTCCGCTTGTTTCTTTCCTTTGTTGGCCCTTATTGGGTGCTCGTGCAAAGAGACTTTGGGCAGCCGCCCTTCTTTCAGTTTCTTCATCCATGAATTTCTACTTTTATTCTCCCGATATGCACCTGTTACTTTTCTTCTGTTTCTGTTCTAACTAAATGATGGTTTTTGTGGATGCGCTGATGGTTTGTGAAAAGCTGTTGTCTTGCCTTCCCTCCAAAGTCAGGAGGTTCCTGCTGCAACTTGAAAGTCTGTGCTCGGCGTGCACCACTGATGTGCACGTTATTAAATCTACCAACTCAGTAGGTGGGACTACAGTTGGCCGTGGAGAAGAGGGAGTTCTGACTTGAAAATGTAGGTTTCCTACTACGTGGATGTTTGAAAGGGTATACAGTAACTCACTGAAATCAGGGGTATTAGAAGTGTTCCTTTTGCCCCAATGAGGATGAAGTATTTCTGATATTTCCTCAATTTGTATCAGGAAGGTGACAGAATACAGAATACAGAGTGGTACTCTATGTATTAACAGGTTGTACGAATGTTTGTGGGGAGTACTACACACCGTGAGTTGTCATGTGTTGTGGGACAAGGAAAAATGAACGTTCGTTATTTGCTTGGAAATCACATTTATTCCCTTGGTTTTGATGTTATATTCCTGGCGTCTGCGAGTGCACGGCAGACGTTTCCCCTGTTTATTCTTTCTTGCGGAGTCCATGCAGAGCCGCTCCTGTCGAGAACCCAGCCGCTGCCCCGGAGTGCCGTGGGCCCTCCGCAGAGCCATGGGAAAAGGTACAGATTGTGAGAAGGACACGCGTCCTTCGACCCGTCTCCCCCCCCCCCCACACCTCCATCGTCGCGCAGCCCGCTAAGAGCACATACCTCTTTCCATCCGCTTCTTCTCCGTATGTTCTGTTCTCCAGATCCAGTTCTGTGTCCTCGATTTCTCGCACAGAAGTAGCCGCCGGCCCCCGGAGACTCATTTAGATCCTTTCGTGCTGTTCCCCCATGCCAGATGCAGAGGATCACAGGAGCTGGCGGAGTGTGCCGGCCGTACTATCCGTTTAGTCCCAAAATAATTCGATCACTCAAAGGCTAAGACAACAGCAGTTGTTTAATTTCACAGTTATTTTTATTTTTTTATTTTTGCTATCAAGCAAATCCAACAGAATCCCAGGGGATGGAACAGGGCACTTCACTTACGCAAAAGAGAATCCTGGCATATCATAAACCTCCAAACAAAGACACCAGGAGGACACAACCAAGACAAAGAATTAGGTATTCATCTTTATGAACCCTTTGGACCCGTACCAGCAACAATACTTCTTTGTATTCTTGTATACTTATATGTCTGCTCTTACTATCTTGATAATGCAAAATGTTTCCATTGTGAAACTGTATTTCATGTTTTTAACCTTACCGTAATACATTTATGGGTTTTTTCTCTCTCTCTTTTTTTATCACAGGAGAAAAGGAAGGGGCCGACTCCAGGATTGGACACGTCGATTCACCCCCCTACCCTTTTCTTCATCCACGTCTGCACCTGGGTGAAGGGCAGCATAAGACAGATAAGAGACACCTCTTTGTCTTTTCGAACATTTGTTCTTTATACTATTTATTAAGTGGAAGAACAATATGCACAATGGTGTCCCACATAATTCGTTCCAATGAATTTTCTAATCCACTTTTCTCACCTGTGGTAGACTCTACAGCTGATGGATTTGGGCATGGAAGGTATACTTATGGGGAGATTTCGAAAGGAACAGATATCATTGAACAATGTCACAACATGACTGCTGAATATGGGGTTCATAGTACACGTCTGCACTGGCAGAATACAACTACAACCACTACAGGGCGAAAGGTACCAGAACACAGTACTTCTCCTATGAGATCCTGCGGCGTACATTTGTTACACACCCCAGAACCCCTATCCCTACTTGATATAGATTAACCCACTTTGGGGTACATAGAACACACCCTCTGCATTAACTTGCAGCAGAGGTATTATAGAGCAGCAACATATTGGCACATCGAATACCAGGACACCATGTCTGCACAAATTTCAGCTGGTGCTTCACAAGGTACCAGCAACATGTAAACTCGTGAGATACAGACACCTAGTACACATACTAGCAGGGTACCTTTTATTTTTATTTGTATTTAGCACTTGCCAATTACTGGCTTCCAGGGGACACTATGTCTTTAGAAATGCCCTCGCATGAATAGCCATAGGCCAATTATAGTGCCAGCTACCTAGTCCAGAGCCATTTCGGCGAGTATGGGTAGTACTCTGTTACATAGACTACACTGTTTCCTCAACGCTTACACCAATGTATGCATAAAACTTTATTAACAACATGAACGGTAACAGATTTCTTGTGGCTTAACTTCCATTTGTTGTGACTGCTAAACATAAATGTAATATGTATACAGTTGAATGCTCGAGATTGCATCACTCTACATTAAGTTGTACTTGTCTGTATTACTGTTTATCACAAAATTCGAATGACAGAAACTGGATTTTACCACTCCAAAATGTATGCCATTCACGCGTCTGCACTGTGCCAGTAGTCCCTTTTTCCTTTCCATAAACCCCTATGTATTGCAATGTTTCCATTGGATCAGTGTGTGAACAAGCTCACAGTGTGAGCAAAACGCGTAACTGTGAAATTAAACTACTGCTGTTGTCTTAGCCTTTGAGTGATCGCATTATTTTGGTACTAAACGGATACTACGGCCGGCACGCTCCGCCAGCTTCTGCGATCCTCTGCATCTGGCGTGGTGGGATGGAAGGAGCTCAGCACGAAAGGATAGATATATATCTATATATAGGATATATATATATATATATATCTGGTGTAGATTGAGGCTGCACTTCCACAGCTTAGAAACAACCCAGTCCCATCAGTGTTAAAAGTGGAGAGACCCAGTCCTCTCAGTGAGCTAAGTAGTCCTTATATGCATTCACCATGAAAGGTATGACTCAGTTATGTATGTGACACCCTACATGTGTGTTGTGAGGTACTGTGTTCTGTGCCATGAACATAGTGACTATCTGAAAGACCTAGGTTGAGCTCAGTCCGCCAAGGAAGGATCTCCCTGTAATATGTAGTGCAAGTAGGATTATTCGTATCCTTAATGAATATTCTTGGTACTTTTACATCTTGATTATAGACCTAGGGACTGATTAACAGAGGTAGGCTTACACTTTTGTGTAAATATACGATTGGTTGCTATTTACAAAGGTATATACAAGTAGTATCTTTACGAGTGCGTATGATCCGATCTTGTAAAGTTCGATCTTTTTATGTGCGGAGACTCCACACTTGTAAAGATACTACTCGTAAACCCTTTTGTGAATAACAAATTATTGTAAACTTACACAAAAGTATGTTTACCTTTGTGAATCAGGCTCCTAGTGTGGGGTAAGGGAGCAGCCTTGCTCTTAGCACTGGATGAGATTCAATTTTGGCCATCCACGGCGATGGCAATACAGAAGTCGTGATCTTTTTGCATCTAATTGCTGACAATGTTTACCCCAGGGCAATGCTAGAGTAGCACTCTGAGACTGGGAATAGAGGCTGCAATGCGGTGTGGAGTACCACAAGGATCCTTGTTGTCATCTATGCTTTTTCAGGTCTATGTTTGCCCTTTGTCAGATCTGGTTAGAGAATAGTAATATAGATCCCTAGCCTGGGACAATGAACTTAGTACCAGTTGTTAATGGCAGACTCTAAGCTCTGCAATGAGGATGAAGGTCTGTATGGCAGTCTTTTACAGTGGATGAGTTGAAACTCCCTTAAACGCATTTCTAGCAAAACCAAGCTAGTCATTCTGGACAAAAACCTTGGTCCATGGGATTGTTACCTTTAGCACTTGGGCATGGGCGATACTCTTAAAGCTTTGGGAGCTGATTGATTAGGAAGCATCACAGATAGTGAATGTTGAGCAAAATCTTATCCTTTCTCTATAAGGACAATCATGTTCGGGTTGGGGTATCTTTAGTCATATCTATATTAGACCATTTCAATAGTAAATATCGAGGTCTACCTACCTACCTTGTTGCTCTGAAATTTGCAGTCAGAACTGTCCAGAATCCTTAATCATGTGTCATGAAACTGGAAAGATATACTGGCTTGAAGTTGAGGCGAGAGTGCATTTTAAATGCCTCCTTTATATAGCATTTAGGACTTTCTATGGACAATTCTACAGCCCTATGTCCTTTCTGGGTCACTGCATTTTGTAAATGTACTTCCATTTGTGTTGCCACAGGCAAAAGGGGCTCTTACTGGTGGGCACTTTCTTCATCATCTGGCCTTCAATCTGTTGAATAATCCTCCCCTGGTGCTTTGTAAAACTGAGAAACACTTGGGCTTTAGACAAGCTCTAACGATGCCCTCATTCTGTTGATGAAGTTTGCTGGTTTATCTAACTTTTTTGTCTTCTAGTGCCATGAAATCCCCCAGTGTATGCATGCGCATTAATTAAAGTAAAAAGGGTTACTGGTCTCCTGCCAGATGTTTGAGTTAAGTATTTCCCAACATTTTAAGCAGGTGTTTATTTTGTGAAGAAAATAGGGCATTCAGCTGGTATGAACTTAGAAACCAAGCATGTAAGCTTTATTGTACAAAGTGCTTAATATGGATATTCCCTGTTAGACACCTACATCCCAGAAAATCTTATACTATCATCCTTGAAGTAAATATTTAAGTATGAAATCATATTTTGAGATTCAGTGGAATTGTGTCAAATTCCACTGTATTTGAACTATAAGTGTTATATACATGAGCATGGCATATCTAATGCTGCGCTCGTGCTCTGTGAGCATTTCTTCTTCTATTGTTATTGTTTAACTAGACATGAGCATGGTTGTGTTTCATGCTCGTGTTTATTTCATATGATGCCCTGAGGGTAAGAGGGACCGTCGGCGTGTGTGCAGCATCTTTCAAATCTTGTGGGGAAGGTATAAATGAAACATGTTATGACTGTCGCGGTACTTCGAATACTTACCTACCAGAGAATTCCTCCACTTTATGGGTGTTCCTGACTTTCTACACTGGCAATAGTTGGGCACGTATCTATGTGTTTTACAGGATTCACTGCGTTGTTTATTGGAGTTCGCGACCCCTATTTATTGCAACAGTACATGGATCCACCTTTGGTTCTTCTCACGCTTTACTATTGGCTGTGAAGATGTTTACTCTGTGCTAATCGGATGTATAATTCATCTGCTATCTTTTTTTTCATTTTTTTTCATTGTTTATAAATAATGCCATTTATTAACGTAGGGTACCAATTAAATATGGTTTTTTTATTTTTTTTATTTATTAGCATTTTCAAAGACATACAATGTCCAACATGTAATTAACATACAGACCGTTGTACAACAACATCCATCATCCAGTTTTTGCAACTTTACATTGTTACCTGTAAACACATTTTCTACAGTACAGCTGTTAAACACAATTAGTCAACTTGGTACATTTGCAAATATTCAGTCAAATATTTCCAGTAATCTCTAGGCTTTGAACCCGTGGGTAGCTCCTCCTCATACGTTTGCAAGGTGTCTTTACAGTACGTCAAATCTTGGATCCATTGCCTAACCTTTGGAGCCCTTCCACTGCCCCAACACAATGATATTCTGCGTTTGGCCAGGAGTAACGCAATTACACAAAACTTGCGTTTAGTGGCACGCACATCAGGAACTAGACCCAGTAGGCATGTACGAACAGTGCATTCAACATTGATGCCCACCATAGTACCCATCATCTGTGTTACTTTTACCCAAAACTCTGTCACTGCTGCACAAGACCATGCAAGGTGTATGAAATCTGCTATTTCGGCATTGCAGCGTTGACATTTAGAATCTGTTCGTAGTCCATACCTACAAAGCCTTGCAGGGGTATAATAGGTCTGGTGAAGGTACTTATAGTGTAACATACGTAGGTTCCCATTGGGTGTTAACAAACCAGTCAGTGAGCAGGTTATAGCCCATTCCTCCTCTGTCAATGGATCATCTAGACTATCGTTCCACTTCTCCAATGCTTTGTGTGTAGTGTCCGCTATGTCTTCCTGTAATTTAACATATAGCCTAGACACCATGTGTTTAGCAGTAGGAGTTGTGATCAGTAGCTGTAACGTGGACAATTGTGGTGGCTCCTCAGGGTAGGATGGATATAATTTCTTTATCACTCCCTGTAGTCTATGATACGTAAATCTAAACAATAACGTCTGATTGCTTATGAATGAAAGCTCATCAAGCGATTTAAAAACACCATTGCAGTATAAATCCCACATGGTATCAATGCCCACTTGTCTTAGCAGACCCATGCCCACCTCTTCCTCGGTAACCGATAGTTCTGGATGATAATGTATCGGCAGTGCAGGGGCGTACAGCGGCAGCTTATGTGCCTTTCGACCCATTACACGCCAAGCACTATTTGTCGTATCTATAGTATTTATGTCTCGATTATGAAGTGGAGGCCTGCAGTGCGTTATGATAGCATTTAACGGAGTTGGTAGGGCATCGCCTTCTTCAATGGTGACATGAGTGAGGTAAGGGATCTGATGATACCAAAAATGCGCATATTGCGCTTGTGCGCATAGATAATAAAGTAAAAAATCCAGGACCTTGAACCCTCCTTGTGAATAGGGCAATGTAAGAGCGCGTAGCTCGATCCGGGCCGGTTTACCCCCCATATCAGGCGAAGCACCATGGTGGATATCCTACGAAAAACTTCTGCCGGGGGCTTAATCGGAATATTATTAAAAAGGTACAATAATTTTGGTAAGATAACCATCTTTACAATGGCAAGTCGGTCAGCCAGCGATAGTGGTAGTTGAATCCATCGCCCTATTTTATCTTCCAGCACACTAATTGCCCTGCCATAATTGGTGCGGATTACAACTTCTGGGTCACAGTGATACCAAACACCGATATATCTTACTGGCTCCGATTGCCACTCTAATGGATATTCCGTTGAGTGCGGGTGTGTAGTGTCTGTTAATGGTATAATTAGTGATTTGGACCAATTTATTTTGAGTCCAGACTGTTGCCCAAACTTAATATATTCCCTCAGTAGAGGATTTAGATGTTTCTCAGGGTCTCGTACATATAACATCATATCATCTGCATATAACGATATATGCAAAGGCCTCTGCGGGAATTGAAGCGCTGAATAGTGATGTCCCTGCCGAATCTTACATGCCAACGGTTCAAGCGCTATCGCAAATAACAACGGGGACAGTGGGCAGCCTTGCCGTGTCCCCCTAGCAATAGGTATGGCTTCAGATATGTATTTGTTGACTCTGATACGCGCCGTCGGCGCAGTGTATAGTATTTGTATCCATTGTAGGAAAATAGGGGGGAATCCCATTCGTCGTAAAACCGTGTGCAAGTATGACCATTCAATAGAATCAAATGCTTTAGCAGCATCTAAGAGAATCGCAGCGGCTTTAGTAGTGGGAATCAAGTAATGCGAAAGCGCAAAGAGTGTTCTGGTGTTATGGGCTGTTGACCTTGAGGGAATAAACCCTGATTGGTCCGGCAGTATTAAATTGGTCATCAGTGGTTGCAGTCGAATGGCAAGGAGTTTGGCTAAGATCTTGGTATCTACATTAATTAGGGACAATGGCCTATAAGAATCACAATATTCCGGGTCTTTGTTAGGCTTCAAAAGGGCAATTAACATGGCTTCTCTCAGTGTTGGCGGTAGTAGCTGCTTATCATGAGCATCCCCGTACATCTCTACCAAATGAGGCGCTAACTGATCAACAAAAGACTTATAAAATTCACATGTGAACCCATCTGGGCCTGGCGTTTTACCATTTGGTAGAGATTTAATAACTTCTGTTACCTCTTCCACTGTGATCGGTAATGACAGGTAGTCTCTCTGCGCATCTGATAACCACGCTATCACTACATCTGCTAGGTAGTCCATTATTGTGTCTGGGGAAGCTGTGGGCTGCGAAGCATATAACTTTCCATATGTGTTCATGAATTCCCTCAATATTCCCTGTGCATCATGTTGCAGTTCCTCATTTGCATCCCTGACCGCCCGGACAACCTGCGGTGCATGACCTGAACATATTTTAGCTGCCAAAATCCTACCAGGTCTACCTCCTTCACCGTAGGATCTCGCTATCTGAATCTTTGCTACGTATTTGAGTTCGTCTTCTGCATATGTTTGGTATTCTGACAGTACAACCCTAATGTCACCCAATATCTTTGTGCTTTGTGTACACTCGTATTCATGTTCCAGTGTGCGTAGCTGGTCCTCGCGCATAGAGAGCTGCCTTCGTATATCTTTGAGAATGCCAGCATTGGTACTTATGCAGACTCCCCGAATAGTAGCTTTAAAAGCCTCCCATAGCAGGCCAGGATCCTCAGTAGTGGGTTTATTGAGGTCAAAGTACTCTGTGATAGCTTGACTAATGGTGTCAGTATACACTGAATCTAGTAATGCTTTCGCATTGAACCTCCAGCTATAAGGGGGCGGTACATAGTGTGGCATAGTCATGGAAATTAGTACTGGGTTGTGATCGGACAATGTTCTGGGTAGGTGATTCACGGACCGCGTCCATAGTAATATGTCGTCAGAACCCAACCAGTAATCTATACGGGACCAACTGTTATGTTCTGCTGACGTATGCGTGGCCTCCATACGCCCAGGGTTTCGGGTTCTCCAAATATCAGTAAGACGCATATCGGTCATAATATCTTTTAATTTGCCCAGTGACCTTTTGTGAGGTTCTGCTGATGTTCCTGACCTGTCAAGATCGTCATGTAGTGCAATATTAAAATACCCCCCCAAAGCAAGGGGATGTCCGGTAAGTCGTTAATTTTGCGCCATAATGTATGATAAAATTCAGGGTCGTCTATATTTGGGCCATATGTATTAATTAAAGCGAGTCTCTGCCCCCTTAGTGTTCCCGTTATAATAACATAGCGCCCCAACTCATCCGTGATGGTAGCATCTATATTAAATTGCAATCCTTTTTTAATCAGTATAATGACCCCTCTAGAGTAGGAGGAGTATGACGAACTGTGTATTGTCTCCGCCCACCTGCGCCCGATGGGAGTGTTAGAGTTAGGTGCATTATGTGTTTCCTGCAGGAGAGCTATGTCGACTTGTAGCCTGTCAAAGTATGCAAATATTTGCCGAATTTTTTTCGGGTTAAGCCCTCTAACATTCCAAGTTAACAAGTTTAAGTGCTTAGGTTGTAACCTCTCAGTGGTCATCTCTAGCCATTGATGTCCATTGCATTAAAGTGTAAATTTTGCAGCATGCACCTCTCCCGTTTTCTAGGAAAAAACTAATGGCGTTGCGCATCTTGATGTTACTCTGGATTTCAGCGATGTTTCTCAAGTACATTGGCCTGCATAACAGTTCCCAACACCAACCCTCCCACCCACCACCCACTTCAGCATCCCAACCATGCCAAAGACATTCCCCTGAGGAAAGAAACAACATAACCTAACTTTGATTGGGGAACACCCGCTTAGGGGGTCCGCCAAGTGCACACACCTCCATCCAGCATAGTGGATGTGGTCAGGTATACATTAGTAATGCAGACTAAACATTTCCTACAACATATGGGTTACCATAATGCCCACCATATGGCTATACCTGGTTTGTACAATACGCTGTAGCGAAGTGCCCACCACACCCCCATATAATCGAGACAGTTGGCAGCGATGTACAACTTGGGGGTCCAGACAAACAACAGAGCTATAGTTTCTTCATCTGCGTGCATGGTGCAATCACAATACCATAACCCGCATAAATCTCCCTCGGCTCCCCATCCACAGACACAGTACTGTCCATTAATTGTAAATCAGCAGGGTCAATCAGGTAATCTATTCACGCAGGCTTACAGCATCTATCATCCCTGACAAGATCAGAACAAATATGTAGGGTATAGATACTCCCATCGGAAGCAGATAGCGCCCCCATTCGTGACTTCAAGTACATTAGTTAGCCATAGGACGCACCATCAGTTCTGGGTTCTGAGCTAACATAGGCTTGGCAGATCATAGGTCTGTCCTTAGCCGCCTGCAATAACCTCCGGATGGCGCTGATACCTTGAGCCTACATAGCTGCACGATTGTGTCAGCAGTTCAATCTGTTATCACAGTGCACACACATGCCTTACCAGTCCATAATGTCCGAGATCCAAGGATATCCTTCCCCCCTAAGGGCGCTTATTCCGATTCTTGGTTCTGCTCCGCTCGTTTTTGTTCTTTACGTTTGTTGTTGATTTTCTTAAGAAAGTCTTGTGCTGCTCTCGGTGTCTGGAGAAGCGTAGAGCGGCCCTCATGTGTTACCCTCAGCCGGGCTGGATAAAGCATAGCGTACTCTATTCCTAGTTCTCGCAGTTTCTTTTTCGCTGGGTTGAATTCTTTTCGCGCAAGTTGGACCGTCATAGTGAAGTCTGGGTAGAACTCCAATGCATTACCTTGGTAGTTGATCTGCTGCTTCTCTCGCGCCAGCCTCAAAATGACATCGTGATCTCTATAATTGAGGACACGGGCGATAATAGGTCTCGGAGTGGCGCCAGGCTTCGGTCGCGGGGCTAGGGATCTATGTGCGCGTTCTATCAGGAAGACCGCTGAAAAGTGTTCTGCACAAAACACGCTGCGAAGCATTTCCTCTACATAAGTTTCCATCCGTCCACTGTTTGTGGACTCCGGAACTCACGCAATTCTGATGTTGTTGCGTCGAGATCTCGCTTCTAAATCCGACACTTTATTTTTGATAACTTCCAGCAGTTGCTCCATCTCCGTGCATTTTTGGGTCGTGACATGCGACTCATCCTCCACCGCGGTGATATGATTTTCGGCCTCAACAAGACGCTCTCCGTGCTTGTCCAATTTAGCCGCCATATTGTCGACCCGTAGGGTGATGGTGTCCAATTTTCCATTAATGTCCTGTAGACTTTGTTGTATTGCCTGCAGAACACCTTCCATGCCAGTACGTGCTGCATTTTCAGTTTCAAGTTCGGTGTCCGAATGCGCCGTCGCACCCTTGGTGTGCCTTTTCGTTTCAAATGGTAGTTTGGACTGCTGCTTGTCCGGCTTCCCCATTGTCGCGTTATTAAGCACTGCAGTCTTGGAAGTAAAGTACCGGTGATTGCCTTGGTGCGCGTGTGGTGGTGTGTAGTTTACCGCTCCACAAAGAATGGCCGTCCTATTACTCGAGCCCTTCTGCCGTTAATCAACCGTCACTCCACAGCATAGCACACGACCAACCATCAGTGGAAGTGGCGCGTAACAGGTAGTGATGCGCCACTCCAGAACCGGCTCTCCTCGCCACGGAGATGGATCATCTGGTGAAAGGGCCAAACATGCAGCCACTCCGTAGACGTGACCCTCACCTGCCAGGCTCTTGGTGCAATTAGTGATTCACTGCAATCCCATCAGCCACATGCAACGAGCCGCGCAGAACAGGGGCCACCAGGACAGAGAGAACATAGATGGCACAGTCCACCCTCTTCACCACACCATGACCGAACAGTGGCAGCACCAGCTTCACGTGCAATTCAAATGGCGCCCATACAGGATTTCACAGCATGTCTGGAGAGTACGCGCTATATTTCAACCTCCATACGAGATTTGCCGCCTTTTACCTCCATACACCTCCCAGTTTCAAGCGCGATGCAGTGGGCGCGAGGGTCAAAACAGTCACAGGAGCTGGGAATCAAGGCATCGCCAGCAGGGACTTCGCATTTTAAGTCACCACAGTGAGGCAGGGCGCAAGTTGATCTCCAACCCAGGTGCCACGCTATATTGAAGCTCCGCTATTTATGGCTCCGTGCGCGCTTCATACACCAACGGTCGCCGCCATTACCGCTGCCCGCCATTTTATGCCGATTCGCGGGATTCCTCACCATAAACGCCCCACCGTCTCCATGCAGTGCCTCCAACGCACCCTGGCAGTTCAGTGCGAGCTCTTTCCCCACCTTCGCACGATACACAGGGCGTACACTCACTGCGATGTGTCCCACCTCCGCTCTCCGCGCCTGCTCCGAGTCACCCGCACTTCAGGGCGCCGCCATCTTGCACATTACAGATCACGTCGCGCGCCCGGCTGTCTTTTACAAATTATCGGCGTTTGCTGCGTGCTGCCAGTCTCCCGTTCTGCTCGCTTCAGGGCCAATACCTTCCGATCTTTAGTCCTGCCATTTGCGGCCGATTTTGTGTCCGCTGAACGCTCTTTTTTACCGCATTTTGGGCCTGACCGGCGGGGCTGTCTTAGAAGGCAGCCATTCCGCAGTGCGCCCTCTAGCGCCCCCCATTCATCTGCTATCTTCATGTGGATTCTTCGAGATATATGTACCTTTGCCCGCATTTGGTAGGTGGTCTAATGTGTCATCATTGGTGTCTACACCCATTGCCGAAGTTCACGGGTTTCCGTCGGTGTGTCTGTTAGTGCCGAGGCAAAGTCCAATTTCATGTACATCTGCTACATTCTACGTGGTACTGTGACGCACCCACAATCGTTGCGGCACATTTGTTTCTGTCATCGTTACTGGCAATCTGCAAAGGAGCATACCGTGTTGTTCCTGTCCTCTCACCGGCGAAGTGTTCTGTACCGCATGTGTTGTTGCAGATAATTGTGTGTGCACAACTTGCATCTTAACAGTGACACGCGCACCTCATTAATAAGATTTCTCACTGTCAGTTTCTCTTGTTGTTCTCTTGTACTGTGTTTTCTGCTGCAATTGGAATGAGGATGACAACTTTTTTTTAATTCTATTTTACAGAAATTTCCAGTTATAGACTGTCTTTTAGCTATTATTGTACTTTGTCTGGTATTGTTCCACCCCCTTCTTTTCTTATAGCTCCAGGGGACCCACCCATGGAGTGGGAAGCATGGAGGGTGGTATTTTTAGCGTATGTGGAGGTTTTAGAGAGGGAGGACTGTGAACCTCAGAGGAAATTGTCTTTGTTAAAACATTGCCTAGGGGGAATAGGTTTAAAATAATTTAAGAACTTACCTGTTTTAGTAAATCCTGGCAATATTAACCCTTACCAATATGCTTCTAAAAGCTACCTTTACGTTATGCTAAGAAGACTAATGTGGTCCTGGAATGATTTATATTTTATTCTAAGAAACAGAGGTCAGATGAGTCTATAGAAAGGTATGTATCTAACGTTAGCGGTTACTTGTGATTTTGAAAATATCACAAATGAGCAAGTTTTAAAGGATCAAATTCTTATGAGAACCAATAACAAGAAGATACAGGAAAGATTGTGGACTACATCAGATATGTCACTCAATGCTGCTATTGAGATAGCGAAAGCTATTGAGCACTCTGAGAAGCTTGTGCTAGAGATTGGGGGCAATGAGAAAAATTAGGTGAACATTATAGCAAAGGATGGAGATAAACCAAAGAAATTCATATCACAGAAAAATGAGACGGTTCAGGGGCCAGATTTATAGACCGAACAGCAAAAACCAGAATACATTGCACTGTGTTTCAGATGTGGTAGTAGTTTCCATTTGGGTAATTCCAAAATGTGTCCTGCCATTGATAAGGTGTGTTCCAGATGCAACAAAAGAGGGCATTTTGGCAAAGTATGTAGATCAGCTCCGAGGAGAGTGAATGTGATACAAACCCATGATGAATGTGGCACTGCATGGGAATATTGTGAACACTGTGTGGAATGTTAATAGTGAGAAATGTGTAACTAAGGGGGATATTCACAAGAAACTGTCGGAGCACCGTGTTAAGCCAAAGTTGCTAACGCCGCGCTCCGTCAGTTTCAAAATGCAGGGAAGCGCCGTTTTTGCAAGAATGTGGTGCACCCCTGCGTTTCCCCTAGTGCTGTTGCTAAATTTAGATGCCTAGTGCCAACATAGTTGTCTGGCATCAGCCAGGTGAGTGGGAATGGTTATGCTATCAAGACTGATTTGCATATGGCTGGGTCGCCACTGGGGTGGCGTACTGAACAAAAGAACAATGGTTTTAACCCAGATCTCTAGACTGGGGCTGAATGTGAGATTATTCAGCATTCTGTCCATCATTTGTTGCTGCACCACTTTTCGTCCTAAGTGGGATGGGTATGCCCGGACATGGGTCCCTTGCTCACTGTGCCACTGGATTCAAGCTAGCCTGGCTGATGAGGGGTGTTACCCCAAAACTGGTCCCAGGATGCTTGTTTCCAGTCCAGGGAGGACCCTGGCAGTTCAGACTGGACTGTTGCCATGAGGAACAGGTTCAAAACTGATTTGCATATGTCTGGGTGCAAACTGGGTTGGCGTGGTGAGCAAAAGAACAATGGATTTAACCCAGATCCCTTGACTGGGGATGAATGTTTGATTCCTTCAGCATTCCGTCCATCAATTGTTGATGCAGCACTTTTTGCCCTAAGTGGGATGGGTATGCCTAGAGGTAGTTCCCTTGCTCACTGTGCCACTGGATTCAAGCTAGCCTGGCTGATGAGCGATATTACCTCGAAACCGGTCCCAGGATGCTTGTTTCCCGTCCATGGAGAACCCAGCTTGGCAGTTCGGGCTGGACTGTTCCCATGAGGAGGAGGTTCAAGACTGATTTGCATATGGCTGGGTCCAAACTGGGGTGGCGTAGGGAACAAAAGAACAATGGATTTAAGCCAGATCTCTTGACTGGGGTGAATGTTTGATTCATTCAGCATTCCATCCATCATTTGTTGCTGCAGCACAAAATACATGAGTGCGGCATATCTAATGCTGCGCTGGTGCTCTATGAGCTTTTCTCCATCTATTGTTATTGTTTAAGTAGACAGGAGCGTGGATGTGTTTCACGCTCATGTCTATTTTAAATGATACACTGGGGGTAAGAGGGACCGTCCCCATGTGTGCGGCATCTTTCAAATCCTGTGGGCAAGGTATAAAGGTAACATGTTATGACTGTTGCAGTGTTCTCTATCTTACTGCCTATCTGTAAACATCGATCTGGAAATAAACTTGGATTGCTTACCTAACAGAGTCTCCCCATTTTATGGGTGTTCCTGACTTTCTACAATAAGGCCTTGAGTAAAATTTGGTGGAAGAACGCTGTTTCCTACTATTGCAATTTACCACAATCCTCCTCTTGGCTAGTAATATATTAAAACAAGCAGATGTGGGTGATTCTATCATGGTGGATAGCCTGCTTGTACCCCACTAACCACCTCTTTTGCAAGCAATGAAGGATGACTGGTGTGATGGAATGCTCGAACATCTCTGAGCTTATGCATTCTGTAGGAATTTCAGAATTTTTTTATTTTCCTGTTTTATATACCGCGAAGTTGGCCAAAGAGGATCGGGGCACTTTTCAAGAGCGCCATTGTATTGCAAATTGGTAGGCAGGGGAAGATTAAGTGATTCGCTCCAAATCACAGGATGTTCAGCAGAGGCAGAGATTCAACCTAGTTCCTCAGTACAAAGCTCACCAACTGAAGCCGCTTGGCCACATTCCTTCAGACCCTGAACTTTCCTATCCCAAGGTTTCTGAGCACCCTTAATGACTCCCTATGAACAAGGGGCTTTTGCTCACCTGGGAAATGGTAATCTGAGGGACAACGTAGGCACCCAGGGTCAAGGGAATTCCTAGTCTAAGTGCATGGTAGCGGGAGTGGCAATCCCAGTGAATTACCAAGCCAGAGCCTACAGGTGGGAACCTACAGGTTGGCTTGAGGGTTCCTGTCAATCACATGACAGTAGACTGACTTCCGGGCTGATGTCTGGCACAACCACATCCCATAAGTCATTCTTGTCGGGCTGGGGCCGGAAAATAGCAGGGTGGTTTCAGGCACAGGCCAGGGTGGAAGCACTGCATTTGCCTGGGTCTAAGCCAAGCCTGAGCGTCCTCCCTACATTCTGCATCCTTAACAAAGTCAGTTTTAGACCTGTTGAAACTTAGTCAGTTTACTGAATGTGGTTCCCTCGGCTGGCAGTATATTTTCTTCCACTCCCACCTGCCAAGCGTATATGGCTCTCCAGAGTGTGAACATTTTTGGCACACCTTTCTGTTTCTTGTAAAAAAGGAGATCTGACTGAACAGATTTTGTTCCAACTTGGCAGCCGAAAACCCTCAGAGATAGAAATATGCACACGGGAAGCTTGTCGCGAAGCTGTAATTGAAGATCAGCAGTAAGGAAAAATTACTTTGGAGAACGTCAAGGGATGTCAGTGCTCTTTTGACATTGATGCTACTGCTTCCACCTTAAAGTAGCAATGGCTGCAGCTGCTGTTTAATGTGATTTTTTTTTATTATAATCTAAACGTTGAAAGTGGAATAGAAGGAGAGGTGAGTGCAGGGTTGATGCCTTTGCCAAGGGAGAAGGATATGATATGAAGGCTGGGCCAAAATAACGTATTTGATTGACAACACGTAGGGGAGGATCACAAATATTTGATTGTAAGTACAGCAGTGATTGGTGCAAACACATTTTACCACCATTATCTGAAAGCAGATTTGTAGAAGTGGTAATATGTGACATGCCTATTTGTGCATATTTCTTGTGTTGCAGTTCGCTGTGGTGATGATGTATTGCTTTTTGGGCTGTGTTTTGTGTGCTACATTATCATCCCAACTTTCCTAATCAGTTGTGCATTTTCAGTGAGAACCTGGTGGTTTAACGTCTAAGGGCCACATGCATCAAAGTCAGGATTTGCGAATCCTAAATAGCGAATTTTAAGAAATCGCTATTTAGGACTCGCAAATCCCTATGCATGTAGGAATCGCAAAAAAAAATGCGATTCCTACATATTCCTTAATTGCGACTCGCAAATTGCGAGTCGCAATTAAGGAATAGCTTGGCCTAGAGGCCCATAGGAATGAATGGGAATAGGAATGAATGGGAATTGCATGCGCAATTTGCAAGTACCAAATAGGTACTCGCAAATTGCGCATGCAATTTCAAGGGTGCCAAAAGGACACCCTGTTGCACCCCTGAAATTGAGATGTTACCACATGTTGCGCACATACATGCCCCAAGGGCATGTGTGTGTGTAACATGAAACTTTGAATAATGCACTTTAGTGCATTTTTCAAAGTTTTTGCAAATTACCATCAAGTTCAAATTGATGGTAATTTGCGATCCTTAATTGCAAATTCGCAATTTGGAATTGCATCATGCATTGCATTTAGGGAATCGCAATTTGCGATTCCCTAAATGCATTCGCAAATTAAGTAATCGCAAATTTTGCGATTACTTAAATTGCGAATTTGCATTTGGGTTGATGCATCCCAAATACAAAAATACCAGTCGCAAAGGGGCAGATTCTGCGAATCTGCCCGTTTGCGATCGGTATTTCAGATTGATGCATGTGCCCCTGAGTCTTTTCTCTAAAATTTATTTATTCACATTTTTCAGATGTTAGGGCACATTTAAATGTATAAATGAAAAACCATCAGAGCACTGGCCTGATATTGAACAAGTAATATTAAAGCAAACAGCAGCATAGTAAAGTCTCGTCCCTCCAAAAGGAGGGGTAGTCCAGTGTGGGTATCATTCCCCACCGAAGTGGGGGCTGTGGAGGAAGGAGGTAAGGCAGAATCGTCCCAGGGTTGAAACATGGGGGGGACAGGTGGGAAGGATCGGGAAGCAACACATAATCACATGCTTATGACCTCTCATACATTCGTAGCAGAATGACTGTCTGGGCATGGATGGGGCCTGGTGTAGGGGTGGGTGTAGAAGGCACCCAAGGGTCCTCTTAGCGGTTCTCAGCCTACCAACCTTCCAAACCGTGCATATACATCCTATACAGAGCATTCGCTAGTCTAAACAATAAAGTCAGTCGGCTGTAGCCGGAGGGTGTGAGGATGCCCCAGGGTCAGTGGGAGCCATCGGAGACCCTACCTTCATGGGGTCTGACTCAGTCGCAGACAGCGCGGAGCCCAGGGCGGAACTGCCATCCACTTTTCGCTTTTGTACCCAGAAGATCTACCATTTCACCCCAGGTATCTAAGTCTCTTTCGCGTTTTCATCCGTGTGGACTATCCGGATTCGACAATCCTCGGCTACTGCCCAATCCAGTAAATCAGCCCTACACTTATTTCTCATCGGTGGCTCTGGACTAGCCCAATGAATTGCAGTGAGCCTTCTGGCAAGCAGCAGTCCCAGATGGGCAAACTTACTCCCTAAAAAGGGTAGCAAGATGAGATGTGACAACAGTCCTAGCAGGCAATGTGGTGTTGTTAGATCAGCTTTTATAACCATCACTCTTTGCAGCTCCCGCACTATTTCCTCCCAAAACGGTCCAATACCACAGCATGTCCACCTGAGATGTGCAAAGCCAGCTGGGGACGCCCCAGCATTTCGTGCACCCAGCAGTGTGTTGGGTACACCCTATGCAACTGCTGTGGTGTCAGGTACGCTCTTTGTAAGTAATAAAATTGAGCCAATTTAAACCTCGCGTTACTGGTTCCCTCTTGCACTTGAGCCCGGGTACGCCCCCTTTCTCTGTCCAAGAGGAGGCTCTCTAAGCCCCTGTCCCAGCTATCCAGCGCCGATGTTAAATCTGTTTGCCTATCATTTTTTAGGGCAGCTTACAGTCGGGAGATGATAGCCTTGGTGGATCCGGGGTCCAACATCACCCTCAGAGCGTTTGATTCACTAGGCTCAGCAAGGAGGGTTGTCCACAGCTCCCTGGTCATGCGGGACGCACTGGTGTATTAGAAAAATTGTCCAGGATCTGTGCCGTAATGTATGTACTCCTGCTTCCTCCATTGTCATGAAGGTATCATTCAGAAATAGGTCTCCCGCTCTCTGATATCTGCCCTTCACCCAGCATGTAATATCCATTGGAATTCTGTATGTGCGCAAATGGGCACAGCCACCAAATTAGAAGCAGCTTAGTAGAAGGCACCTTCTTTAGTACCTCGGTGACCGCTCTTTCCCAGGCTTGCTCGATCTGTTGGACTATAAAGGGGGCACCTCCCGACGATCTGCGGCCCGCATGAGTAACTTGTAGAGGTCGTCTGCTGCAGTCAATCCCTCCAGTAACAATGTCTACCAGTTGGGGTCGTGGTTACACCACAATGCTGCGCATTGAAGTAACCCTGCTAGTTAGTTACTTAAAGTCCGGAAGGCCCAGTCCGCCCTCAACCATTTCCAGGTTTAGGATCTCTAGCCGAACTCTGCTCCGCTTCCCTGCCCACCACAGAGAAACCTGTAATCTGTCCAGCCTCTGAAATAAGGAGTTTGGTAGGCTGCAGAACGAGTTCTGAATAGCATGTAGGCATCGGGGTAGTAATACCATTTTGCTTAATGCCACCCTGCCCAAAACCGACTGTGGTAGCGTGTTCCAGAACTGTATAGAGGCTGCAAAGCTTTCCAATACTCTACCCATTTTCGGTCCATATTATTGGTGTGAGCCATGCGTTATCTGCATTCCCAGATAACGGAACTGTTGTATCTCCCACAGAAAGCTGACAGCAGGGAGATCAGCCTCTGCATTGTCTGCCACGGACACCAGGGTGAAAAGAACCATCTTGTGGCAGTTGACATGAAGACCTGACACTCTCCCAAAGTTAGTCATAAGCCGCAGGAGGTGGGGCACTGAGTGCTCTGGATGTGCACATATAGCAACCACCTGTCACGTGGCCCATGAGCACGCTGCAGCTTGCCTGCTGCTTTGCTCACGTTATTACATGACTTTATTTTTGCAATAATTTCTATGGTTGTTTTCACTTGAGAACTCATCGCTGTGTTCACTCTCTGCACGTTCCTGGGACTTTGACTGAACATTGTGAGCAAGGTCGAACAACAATGTCCCTTGTTATTTTGTTCTGGCCAGGCCTTAGCCCTTAGACAAAACATATCGATGCAGCTGTTTGGACAAACGTACTTGGGTTTTATTAGAATACACGAATAGGTAGCACACACTTGGAGAGGGACCTTTCCAGGATGAAGAGCGAGACAGCACCTATGATGTAGATCTGCCATCTATAGGCTGAGGTATAGGGTCTGCTGACAAAGCCCAGAGATCTTCCAATATATAATAATACTGCTTCTTTGCAAGGGGAGGGAGGTTAGGCTCCATTGTCTTTTCATGATGACATCTCCGTTCATGATTTATGGACTAGCTGCTATGCTGACTGTATTTGTACTATGCATTTTCCTGCTTGTTGTGGCACGTATACTTCATGTTAGGGCACGTTAGTTAAAATAAATATTTTAAACTATTTCGTGTCTCTGTGATCTTATTGTGGACAAGTACAAGAATGCAAGCGAAAGGGTGTCTTGTTACCGCGATTCCTGAGAGATCTGGGAGTGTTGTGTTCTGGGGTGTCTAATCATTTGTGTATCTGTGAGTGAGTAGGAGAGCTAGTGAGACACTATAGCTAGTCGGTCCTGGGCTCATGGGTACCAAGGTGGTAGAATGACTCAGTCCCTATACAACAAGGTCCTATAATCCTGCGCATAGTTCTGTGTTTGTGCAGAATCCTTGCAACATGGCGCCACCAACGTTTGGTCTGATACTTATTCACGAGACCCCTAAGTAGCGCTTGTCCACAATCACCTCTCACCGATTCTCGGAGACATCCGTGATGGGGGGGCTTAGCCTCCTATATCTGTGTATTTATAGGTTTTTCAA
Organism: Calotriton arnoldi; assembly: GCA_963921515.1. Taxonomy (NCBI): domain Eukaryota; kingdom Metazoa; phylum Chordata; class Amphibia; order Caudata; family Salamandridae; genus Calotriton; species Calotriton arnoldi. Next base: position 169,224 of record CAWUFW010014746.1, read on the forward strand.
GCTTGAATTTTAAAAGTTTTTTTGACCCGGTTTTGCTTCCGTTTTGTTGATCGCTTTCTTTATAAACATGGCTCAACCGATCGCTATTGGGGCACCTAACCACGCAGCGGTTACAGCACACTTAACTCAATATGGAGTCCCCAATGCAGGGGCCACCTTTATTTTTGTGGTCGAGGCAGACCCAGCTTACTGCTTCGAGGTTTTCTATTCTTGGGCTACGTTTCCCTCGGTGGATGGGAATGATAATTTGTTTCATGAATACACGAGTTCAGCTGCTTCAGTGGCTTATCTTCCTTATGCATTAATTGAAGTTCCGTTGACATACTGGAAGCATACAATTTGGTTTAATGGCGCCCTTACTCACCCTCTTTCTATCGTTTGTATGGGCCCTTTATCTATTGATGGGGCCACTTAGCCGGTTTTGGCTGGTTTTACACCACATCCCAATTATCTCAATGTTAGTGTTGCAGAGCTATGTCTGTTATATACACAGTTGCTTCATATTCACAGAAGTGTCATACAGTTTGTCACGTGCTCTTCAAGCGGCTCCAGCTGGAGCTATTCCTCCCCCACCCGCACATGGTGGTGGACTTATGATTAGTTCCGTCATGATTAACTCGGTGATGGGCAAATGTCCTCAAAACTGTGATGACTTGCCATTTTGGCTTGCACAAAAATTCGAGCAGCTTGAGGCGTTTTTCCCCACACTGCTCCTGTGGAGAAACACAGGATCCTTACCATGAGTTTGCCAAGTGGTCTCATTCCGTCTTTAGCTGACTGCACCACCTGGGGGACGGTGTTTGCTACAGTGTATTGTTGCGGGGATTCTGCACCTACATGGAACTATGCGCAGGAAAACAGGACCTCGGTGTATAGGGGTGTACCAACCTACCACTAGGCATGGGCAGTAAATTCCGTTCCGCTCGCGGAATTTGTGGAATTTGGGTAATTTCGCGTTCCGCGGAGAACGCGAAATTGCCAAAAATTCCACGATCCGCGACTTCGCGGAGTTTTTTGCTTGTTCGCGATTTCAAAATGCGTGTTCCTGAGATTTCTCCCTGAGCACGCAAACAGCGTTCGCGAACAGGAAAAAAGCATCGCGAACGGGCGGAACAAGCAATTCCGCGTGTTCGCGGAACTTTTGCGTGCTCGCGGAGATTTTTTACCGTTTTGCGGAGCGTTGCGGAGCGTTGCGTAGCGCGACTACGCAAATTCCGCCCACCCCTACCTACCACCTTAGTACCCAAAATCCCAAAACCGACTAGCTGTAGTGTCTCATTCGTTCTTCTCCAAAATCACGAAGCTACAAATGATTAGACAACCCAGAACACAACACTCCCGACTGTCTCAGGAATCGCGGTAGCAAGACATACCCTTTTGCTCACTCACTCGTACTTGTCCACAATAAGAATGGTCAGAGTCACTGTTATAGTTCAAAATGTTTATTTTAACTATCGTGCTCTATAATGCAGCATACGAGCCACTACCAGCAGCGAAAAGCATAAACTTAGAACAATTAGCATTGTTACAATTCCATAGAATATAAAGGGGGACGTCATTATATATATATAGACAGTGAAAAAGGACTATAAGGCCTGACCACCCTCCCCTTGGTAAGGTGACTATTATGTAAAAGAAGTTCTCTGGGCTTTGTCAGCAGACCCCCTACCTTAGTGCCTAGATGGAAGCTTTACATCATAGGAATCGCATAGCTCTTCTACCTGGAAAGGACCCTCTCCAAGTGTCTTTTAGAATAACATGCATCCCTGTAATATCAAAGAACGAGCTTCCAGTTACGCAGCTGTGTTAGCATGTTTTGTCTAGATGCTAGGGACTGACCAGAACAGAATAACAAGCGGCATTGTTTATCGACCTTGCACATCGTGTTCAGACTAAACTCCAAGAGCAGGCAGAGAACGCAGACAGTTCTCATGTGAAAGGCACAAACAGAGTCTTGCAAAACAAAGTCTAGTAGCAACTTGCACAAAAGCAGCATCATGGCAGCTGTGCTCATGTCAATTTAGCAATGTCGACAATGACCCTAACGGCCATATAAAAGTATACACTGTGCTTTGGCACCCCCTCCATGAGCGTTCTACCGAGCGTTCTGAAGAAGGTACAGGAGGAACATGGGGCTGGTCCAGCCCTGGATTTGGGGATGAAGTTAGTAGGAATATTTCCTATTGTCTCCAATATGATTCTGGCCAACATTAATGGTGAAGCAGTTTGCTTACAAGTACATCAACGCCTGGTGGTGGTGGCGGAAGGTGATCGACAGCGACAGTTGCAGATTATCATAGCGGATGTGTATACATCTTTAGGTCGCAATGGCTTGGGGATTCGACCATTTAATCAGCAACAGTTTAAACATCCACCTGGTAAGGAGGGTTGTCCAGTCTTTCCTAAAAAGGCTTGGAACAAGATGTAGCGGCAGCAACAACATAAGCCTGGTTCTCGTGCGTGTTCACCTCCACCTGATGCTTCTGAACGTAGATATGATTTGCGTGACCGCTCTAAAATTAAGACACCAGTGGGGTTCCAGGTTCCTGATTCTCGTTCTCCCCATTCCTTTCAGGAATCATCAGATCAACAATTTGGCAGAGGAGGGCATCAGGATCGTAGACAAGGCGAGTCTACGCAAGCAAGACGTGACCTGCAGCACTAGTTTGATGTAAAAATCAAGCAGGAGGTGCGACCTCAATACCGTGCCCATTTCAAAAGAAAAAAGTTGCTGCTTGGACTGCAAAGTATGCCTCAGACGGTGAGAACCCTGCTCCTCGACAGGAGTTGGGCGGTAATCCTCCTCTACAGCGAAGCAGAGGTTACCATAGTGCGGCAGACACTCCACCAGCGTCTGGAGGCAAAAGCAACTGACACTTTCATTACTGTAGAAACAGCTGATGCACAAGTTGCTCCTCCTGATAGGCTTTATGAAGTATGCCTCCAAATTGTAGGTGATATTAAATACCCGATTAAAGCAGTCTTTTGGGAGAATCTGACTTCTTCTTATAACATTTTTATTGGCGGAGGTTGATTGGTCTCCCCCTTTTGTCCGAGCTTCCCCCAGAGGGGAAGATGTTATTCTACCAAGTTTTTCACAATACGTACCTGATGATGATAAAATGGCTTATGTCTCGAGGTGGGCATTGTCCTTAGCTCTCGCTTTATGTCGCAATCAGACGGGTTGGGACGAGGATTGGCCGTTCATGTGATTCCTTTGCGTTCTACACCACAACCCCAACCGTAATACCCAATTAAACGTGACGCAAAAGCGTCCATGAGTGTCATCTTGACTCAATTGGAATATCAGGGTGTGATTGAACCCTGTGTTTCGTCGATGAATAATCCTCTTTTTCCGATATCGAAACCGGATGGTTCATATCGTATAATTTTAAATTACAGTCATTTGAACAGGCATGTTCGTACCTTTCGGTTCAGAATACACATAGCTCTGCGTTAGTAAACAACATTGTTCACAAAAAATATAAAAACTTTGGATATTTCGAATCGCTTTTTCAGCCATTATTTGGCACCGAAGAGCCGGGATTTGACCGCATTTAGTGTGCTCGGCAATCAGCGACGATACACAAGATTGCCTATGGGATATAAGAATAGCCCAGGCATATTTGCGGCACGCATTGTCTCAATTTTATATGAGATTGACCCTGATGCATTTTCATATGTTGATGACATTTATTTGACTAATGATGAGATGGCTCCTCATCTGATGCACATGGATCGCATTATCACCCATTTTGCACAGTTAGGCTACAAATTTAATTTTGCGAAATCACACATTGCCTTTCTGGCAGTGCTTTTCCTTGGTTCTGAACTCAATAACGAAGGCAGGGGGTTGGCCCCCCACCTTTTGGAGAAATGTGCTCAATTGCAGCCTCCATCTACCCTTAAAAAATTACAGTCTTTTCTGGGCTATTTGAATTTTGGCAGGATTTACATTCCTGATTATGCCCAGCGTATAAAACCGCTCTACGCGTTGATACAACCCTCTTTTTCGTCTTCCAGTTGGCTTCTGGAACAAACAGCAATACTTAGGTCTTTGCAGTCCAATCTGCTTGCGACCCAGTTCTTGTTAACAAGAGACAATACTACTAATTTGGTAATACGGATTGTACCAGGAGCATTAGGTTTTACCTACGTAACTTTCAATGAGGGGGACACAGACCCCATTGCTTACAAATCGCATTTGTATACACCAGCAGAGATGAGTTTCTCTTGTACAGAAAAAAATTTGACAGCAGTCCAAATGGCGTTTCTGAAAGAACGCTCTTTGGCTCAGGGTAAGCTCATTTTCATGGTTTCGCCGGTACCTGCTTTAGAAGCAGTCACGAAGGCCAGTGTCCCAAATTCAAAAGCCTTGCATCCACGTTGGATACAATGGGCAAGTTCTTTGACGTCGACTGATGTCAACTTTATCTTTGACCCTTCTCTGCAAACGCAGGAGTTTTTGCAATATGAACATGTTCATCCTCCTCCTTTATCATTGCTCCCTCTTGCTCAGTACAAATGTATTATTTACACTGATGGGTCTGTGCAGCCAGCCATTGGTTCTAAACATGCTTATTCTGCAGCCTGCGCGATCATGGCAGGTACGATTGTTGATGGGTATTTTAAATCCTTCTTGGTGCACACACAGGGGCATATGTACAAGGAGTTAAGGCTGCCTTAGCTGCACTTTTCCGACGGTATTGCGGCAAGATTTTCATTGCCGTACGTACAAGCTGTCGCTAACCTCTGTTAGCGGCAGTTTTCCGGGGAAAATGTCCATTCTAAAGATCGCCACTTCTGTTAGCGATAATGACATGCAAGGGAGGCGTTCCCGTGCAAAAACGGCCGCTAACCCCACTTCGCGATATTTACAAGGGGATTCCTGAAATTTGGAGGACTAAAAAAACTGCCGCTAACTGCAGTTAGAGGCAGTTTTTTAAGACCAGAAAATAGCTGGTCTTAAAAATGGAGATAATACTTGGGGCCTCTTTTCAGCAGGTTTTGGTGCTGGACAGCGCTGCAAGCAATGTTGCTGCGCTGCCCTGCAACAAAACTACAGAGCAGGAATGCGCACCATCAATAAGATAGTTCGCATTCCTGGGCCTCAGTCATGAAAAGTGTTGCAGCGCTGCGACAAGACAGTGTTGCAACACTTTTCACTACGCCCTTCTTGCGACACCACGGATGCGCTGTATTCACTGGGTAGCACTCCATGATGCAAGTAATGACAGATACGTCTGGAATCCTGACGTATCTGTCTGCGCCAAAGTCACGCATTGCTGCGGTCGTGTCACAAGCATGACGCAATTCCAGCAATGCATGGGGCCAGCCTATCCCTGTGGCACTGCGTCACCCTTACGCCTGCCATCAGGCAGGCGTAAGGTACTGACGCAGTGCTGTCCTACAATTGTCGCAGTGAAATCTGAGGGATTTCACTGTGCCACTCCTATGAGGCCTTGTCGCGTGGGAACGCACACCCTGCGTACATCATACCTGATGCAGGTATGATGGGGCACAGGGCTTCACAAGGTCACGCATATGCCTACATACGTCACTTCGCAAATATGGCGCAACATGGTGCTAGTTTTGCCTGGTCCATTCTTGAGTGCCAGGGTGTCGGCGCAGTTGGAGATCCATCGGTGGCGGTTGCGCGCTGCGGTGTCATCGTCTGTAAGCGTTGGCGGAGTGGTGGTGCTGAGGGAGTTGATGAGACGTTCTTCGGTGGCCTTGATCCAGCTGCGAGGGGGGGGGCGATGATGGTGGTGGTGTACGGTGGGCATGATGAAGACGTGATGTATACAATGTTGGTCGGTCCAGGAGAGTCCAGTGGTGTGGCTGTAGTTGAGGTTCCCGCTGGCGGAGGAGACTTGCTCGACCGTGTGTCCTGCTATGTGGCTTGCTGCGGTGACTAGCTGCTTGAGTCTGATGTTAGGGAGCTTCCCCAGGAGGAGGTGGTGTTCTGGTCACTGGGGTTGTCCAGGTGGAACTTGAGTTCACCGAGTAGGATGTTGTTGGTGGATGGGAGAGCCTGGGGTGCAATGAGGTCTACAATGGTATCGGAGAATGGGGGTCTATGGCCTGGGGGCCTGCAGATGAGGGTGCCGCAGAGGATGGGGTTGGGGTTGGTCTGGATCTGGAAGTTGAGGTGTTCCATTTTCACCGTTGGGTCATTAGAGTGCGTGATCAGTCGGAGTGTGCTTCTGTAGGTGATGGCAATGCCTCCTCCTGGACGGTTGGGGTGGTCCTTGCGGGTGATTTAGTAGCTGTCAATGATGGCGATGGCAATGTCCGGAGCAGAGGTTGGTCCTGGCAGGCGATGTGGCATCCAGGGTTGATGCCGAGGAGGGTGCTGGCGTCGTAGCGGTGGAGTGTCCGAGAGGAAGGGTCCTTGGTGCTGAGTGCGGTCCAGGGGCAGACGGACGCAGAAGGGCTTGCCTTTGGCACGGGAGACGTGCATTACAACACAGGCATTACATCGTAATGCCTTTACAACGCAACTCCAACAACGCAGGTGCCTTTACATCGCATTCCATTACAACGCATTGTGAGGTCAGTAATGGGGTATTTTTAAGATTTAGGGTGGGTATGGGTTTCGGGTGTCGGAGATGAAATTTGGGGTGCATTATGGGGTAAAATGTGAAATTGGGGGTGTGTTTTGGGGTCAATTATGAAATTTGGGGTGTTCATTTGGGTCAAATATGAAAATTGGGGTGTGCATTGGGGTAAAATGTAATTTGGAGGGTGTGTTTTGGTGGCTCAAAGATGAATTTTAGGGTTCAGGGTTTGCTTTGGGGTGCAAGGGTTAGTTTTAGGGTTGCACTCACTGAAGTGGGAATAGTAATTTTTACATCTCCGCTATCCAACACCTTCCCCACTGTTGCAATATGCCTAGTATTAGTATGCATTTTAATGGAATGCAATGTAATGGTATGCACTGTAACTTCATATATACCTTTGGCACACCAGTGGTATGCCCGTTGCGCATGGGCGCGCAGCGGCCGCCATCGAGAAGTGCTGCGGGGGGGACTGGACAGCTGGGAAACGCTGGAAAGGACACTGGATGGGGCGGGGACACGGGGGGGTGTGTGTTAGCGGGTGTTGTGAATATTTAAATGAGAGAAATCTTACGCCGAGGCCTGGTCCCGTGTCTTCGTTGCTCCTGCTCTCCTGCTTCCAGGAACAGGAAGTAGGCAGCCAGGCTCCCTCCCCTAAGCCACTCACAATGCTGCAATGCTGCAATGCTGCAATGCGGCGTTGGGATTGGTCATTGGCGCCGGGACAAGGCGCCATCCAGGGGCTGGAGGGATGGGCATGTTCTCCATGCAGGCTGTAATGCAGCCTGCATTACGAATAGGACGATGGTTTTGATGATTTTTCCTCTTCATGCACTGCTTGAAAGCAGTGGGGTGACGCTCTTCCGCCATGGCGGATGAGCCGCCACTGGGGGTGCGTCATCTACAGGTGCTAGGCCTGGGTGACTCGACCCCCGGGCCTCCTCCGCTACGCGTCCCACCTTCTCCTTGCCTGGACATTGACACCATGGCGCAATCCGCTGCAATCTCTCCGAATCTGTGGCTCACCCAGCAGGAGCCTCAGCCAGGTGGGATTTCACAAGCCTGGGTACAGCAGTCGCCGCCAAGTCCGCTGGTGAACCTCCCGATGCAGTTGATGCAGCAGGGCCCCCTTAGGCGTGAAGTTGCAGTGCTCACTCCACACAAGTTTGGTGCAGTTCAGGGGCCTCACCCTCTACAGCGTCCGGCTGGCGCAAAATCACCCGTCCTGTGATCCAGAGAGGCGCCGCCCACCGTTGGTAATCTCCTCCGTGCACCCCGGTGTAGTGGTGGATCGTAGTATGCAATCCAGACCTCCCTATGTTAGTGCGCAGAAGCACCTCTACCATTCACAGTTCCAAGGGGCTCAAGGTGGTCTTCTCACCACAGTCAGCAACGTGTCTCCATGCGACCTGTCAGACTTCACCACCAGGTACGGGCAATCGCCGTGCCTCAATGTCTACAGCCACGGCTCATCGACTCCACAGCACCTCCGCATCACACTCCAGGCTCCAGACGCAGGTCCAGCGAGGCATCCAGGCTCTCATCCTGGTCATCCTGGATGTTGGGTGGCTTGAGGGGGTTGTTGATCTGTGCTGCACTTGGCCCTGGCTGATCCATTCTGCATTTCATTGTTTTTTTGCCTATTTTCCTATTGGAGGTCGACTGATAGGCTATTTTTTCCAATAGAGGCAAAAAAACTCACGTTGGGCTGACTAACGTGCATTTTTTTGCCGCTAATGGGCCTTTCGTTGCTTTTCGCCCGCTAACGCCGGAATTCCTATCTCCATCACGTTAATGTTAGCGGCAGTTTTCGCCGCCGATCCCTGAAGCTATCGCCATGTAGCGACGCCTTGTAAATACGTTGCTAACATGGCGATAGTTTTCAGCGGTACGCGACGGTAAGAAAACTGCCGCTAACTAGCGTTAGCGGTAGTTATCACCAATCCTCGTACATATGGCCCACAATCTCTTGGAGATTGCACTGCTTAATTGGTGGAGCTACATGCTTTGGTTTTGGCTCTTGAATTTGCTGATCCAGCGGTTCCTACACTTATTGTGTGCGATTCTTTTTACTGTGCACAATCCTTCAATGACAACTTGTTCTTCTGGTGACAACATGATTTTCGTGATTCTAAAGGCAGAGCAATTAAGCATAAAATGCTTTGGGTCCAGGTGGCCGCACTAAAGGAGCATTTTCCACTCACACATGTTATCCATACTTTGGGCCATCAACGTGTGGGAGCACACGCTGTTGGTAATTCAATGGCTGATGAGGCAGCCAAATCTGCAGTAGCCACTTGTTCAGAAGCAGCAGTCACTAGGCCTATGACTAAAATTGATGATGATATCTTAGCGGCTATAGCTGCGATGAGGGAGGGAACAGAGTTTCCCCAAGGTTTCCCTTCACGTTATACATACCACTTGTCAACTGATCGAATTCCATTTATGACTATCCCATCCATTGGGGATCGACTGATTCCCAACGAGGACCGCAGACTTTCTTTAATCGTGGCTGCACATGAAGGCGTTGCTTCTGCACATGCCGGAGTGACAGCAACTATTTCCCTTTTACAGCAACATTTTTGGTGGCATGGTTTATACCAAAAGGCTTGTAAATATATTATTTCCTGTGACATTTGTCAACAGATTAAGCCTTCAACTGTTTCACGTCCACCCCACACTCAACTGTACATTTCGAATCAACCATTTGGTTGTATTTATCTTGATCACTGCGGTCCTATAACGTCGGATAATGCTTTTAAGTATATCTTGGTTGCAGTGTATTCGTGCACTAGATTCCTTTGGGTTTGGCCGCAACATAGTGCAGACGCTCGGACTGTTATAAAAGATTTGCGTGTCTTTGTGGAGACATTTGCCTGTGGCACCTTCCATTCTGACCAAGGTCCTGCTTTTGCTCTAAGGCTTACCGAGATGCGATGAAGTCTCTGGGGGTGCAGGTGCAATTCTCGTCTCCACATCGGCCTGAGGGCAGTTCTGTTGTGGAGCGGTGAACCGTGACTTAAAGCAATCTTTAACAGCGAGGGTATTAGGTACTGGTCGGGGGTGGTTGACTCATCTATACGTAGTTCAATGTGCACTTATTAATCTCCCTAGAAGATCTCTGGGTGGGTGGACCCCATACGAGATGCTCTTTGGCATTAAAATGTTTGGGCCAGACCTTGATGGTCTAGATGTTGTGGTGGCTGCCGCAACCTTTGACATACATAATCATTGTGCTATGTTACAAGGTCTGCAAAAAGCTTGAGACTCACAAGCTGAAGCCCATTTGCCCTCTTCCACGGATGCAATGATGCCTGTTTCTGGCTGGCTTCCTAAAGTTGAAGATCTGGTGCGAGAGAAAGTGGAGAACAAAAAGAAATTTGGTCCATCATGCCGTCCACCAGTCAGAGTCCTTGGTTTAAAAGGCACCCGTACTGTGATTCTGCCTCCAGTTCCTGGTTGTAAGGGGAACCAATACATTTCAATCGAACATGTCAAGCTACACCATATGGCCGATACTGAATTGTAGGCCAACAAGCATTCCATGCCGGGATGTTTCTCTGAATCTGATGGCTTCTGTTTCCTCAACATCTCCCCAGCAAATGGAGGGGGAGATGGAATCTTCAATTGATTTGTTGCCTGTTTTACTGTCTACATCTACAACGTTGGATAATGAGTATGCTTCTCCTCCATTCCAAATTATAATTGACATTCCTGAAAGTACAAGTCATTCACCTCCGAATGAAGAACGGCCCCCATTGTTTCAGCTGGGGTCAAGTGTTACTATATGGATCGTAATAGTTTTTCTTCTACTACATCATCATCATCATCTGTGGCAGAGCCCCCTACATGTGTTGCTCTTTTTATCTCCTGGTTCAAGAAGACTTACCTGATTTCGCCCTGGACATACGTCTGGATGGTGCTGATGATGGTGTTCCTCTTCATGTGGATTGGGTTCGTGACTGTGTTTTTCCTGTTGATTAAAGGCCATTACTTGCCTGAACGCTCTGCTGTGAATTTGGTTAACGGAGTTCTGGCACCTCACACTTCATCTCATAAAATGAAAAGAGATCAAGCCCTAGTTAATATTTCGGCATTCCCAGTTGTTGATGGTATAGTTTGGGATAAAGTACCATTCGATATCCATGGCCCGACCGAGACTTTCAACATTCCATATGTATTTTGCTTCTCTTTAGGAGATGTGGTCTTGCTTGGAATACTTTCAGATGACTGGGATGTTAACGCTCTGTATTCATTGTTTTCAGATTTAAAATATTATACTGCTTTTGACACAGGATTTGTATATGAATTCGGCAAATTACGGAGATTTATTTTGTTATCAGCATTATGGCCATCATTTCCTACACAAAACCAGTACTCTGAAACCATTTTTTAATTATACCCAGTGGGAACATTGATTAACCCCGTTACAAGGAAGCTCACAGACCCAACGGAGTAAATTTATGTATTTCACCGGTTAAAATCTTTCTGATCCTGCGTCCTATTTTTATAGACTGAATATACCCAACCGATCCAAATTTATGCGGACCCACACTAAATTAGTTTACGACTTGTCCTTCATAACTGATTTGTCGGTGAAAGGTTGTGATTTTTGGAAGGACACTGTTGATTTAAAATCCATTTGGGGTACCAAAGATTGGCAAGTGCAGGGCACTGAATCATTGCATCACGCGTGTCTGATACCGTCGCAACTTATTTTTTTAAATAATACGGTACAGCAGACTACTTGTTTTGTTTTAGCCACGGCTAAAATTCTAAATTCTCCCTCCATTCCGTTATTGGCTGCTTATGACACGTGGCAAACACACACAAATTACACAATTGAGGATTAACTGTCATGTTTCTGAATGGCTCTCTCAACTCTTCTAATATAGACCCTTGGGCTGGGTATTGTGGCCAACGGGCTCAAACGCATGTCAATTATGTTTTTGAATACAACAAAAGGGTTTACACAGAGTAGACCTGATCCTCATTTTCCCCATTCCCATACTGTTACGACGTATTCTGTGGGTAAATTATGTCAACAATGGTTAGAACATTCTACATTATCATCAGTGAAACAACATCTTTCCCTTTTATCAGGTGACATCGATCTGGCTGACTTTCTTTTAGGTCCGAAGTCCCCACGAACAAAAACGTTTTGTTTATGCAGCATATAATGAATTTTGGAAGCTATCACAGATGGAAGCTGCGGTCCGTTTGCACCAAATTGACCAAGATAATTTGGAAAAAGTTCTGGCAGTTGTCGATAACATCATTAATACACTGTCTTCTCGTATATACACTTTGGATAATATTGTATCATCAGTTATTGACATTGTTCAACATGAAGTCTCTGTTTTATACAATGGTCAGAATTTGAATGCTTCGGCACTGTTTTTACCATTAAATTTGACAGATAAACAGAAATTGATGTCAATGAAGGACGCAACATATATAATGTCACATATTGAAAAATTAGAGCAGTTACCATTTTCTGTGGCAGAGACTGATTCGGTTGTATGGTTAATACATGGGGTAGTTCACTGCCTATATTTCTCTTTCAGTTTACGTCCCTCATGAAACCCTTTCCAGTTGGAAGATATGAGCCCCTCTGCAGTAGCTATATTCATGAATTATGGTCCCTGCCTTTCAAGTTTCGGTGTCAACAAATGGATAAGGAGGTTTTCCTTACAGGGGAGGACTGTGATTCTACGGTAGGACACTCCCTAGTCTGCAAAGAAGTTAAGCTTCATGGAGCCTGCAACATCTCAGCCCCTAATTTAGCTTGTTTTTTTAAAAGGGACCCCACTACCAGCTATTATTCCTGCACTGACTTTGCTTTCAAACGACAGTAATCTTATTTTAAATACCCACGACTGCTGCGGCTTACGGACAAGCATTCCGTATATAGTAACAGTTTCACACCGTGTTACATGTTGCAGCAATGTCCTGTTTCCATCCCCGCAAGGGATTGTAGATAGTTCGCTTTGGGCTTCCATTCCAACTTTGAAAACAGATTTCAATAAGCTAAGCAGACTCAAAGCGCTATTGTTTCAACAAGAAGTGGCTCTCACATCAGCTCATGAGACCTTCGAATTGCAGGTGGCGAGAACCGCAAGTGGGATTAACTCACTGCTAAACACGAATCTTCCCCTCCATTTTGGAGAATTAATTCACCAAATATTTAATGCGTCTGATACAGAGGGCCTTGCCCACTTTTTCAAACTTGTTGGTTCCAGCCTTGTCGCCTCCATTCAGACTATTTTTGGAGTAATCTCCACTTTTATCCATTCCATTTTTTCCAGTTCCTTCGGAGGGTTTCCCATAGTACTCCTGTTGGTTTACGGCATACTTGTACTACTACTGTTGCTGCGCAATAGCTGCTTGATCTGTGGTGCTGCCAAACCCGGTCCAGCTGCAGCTGTACCATGAGCGGATGCGGCAGCTTTTTTACTTGATGCCGTTTGAAGCTCTTAACATCAACTATTGGCTGACCTTCCATTATGCCTACTTTACCTGCGTGCAACCTGTGTTTCACTGCCTCCGGTGCCCTTTTCAATGGGACCTGGATGTCTGCCTGTCCAATACAACACACGCTGCCCTGGATTATGAACTGTTAATGGGTCCATTAAAGGCCCATGACCAGGAATGTTCCATGGGTAGGCACCTGGGGTACGATCCTCTACTTGGACCAATGGCAGACTTGAGTACCTGTGCTGGTGCACAGCGCCTCTTGGATGGCAGTTTTATCGAAGTTAACGCAGGGTGCCCTGATATGCTCCTAACGGCCTCTGGATATGAGGAGCATGTGTGCTCGTTCGACTTACTTAATTGGATGGCATATCTTTTTACTATGAAAGGTTCTGACAACATACTGGAGTTTATGGCATTCCGCTTTTCTCCCAACAGTTCGACCTCCTGAAAAGTCGCTGTGAATGGATATGTTTTGAGTACCCAGTTGGCTTTTTTTAATTTGAATAATTATTTTTTTTAGGTCCACAAATATTCTAATTTGGATATTAGTGCGATGCTTTGCCTCTGCTTACCTCTGATTTTTGTTTTAGCACAGTGCTAACTAACTGTCCAAGGGGAGGGTGTCACATGGCCCATGGGGACATTGTTGTTTTTTCTAAGTTAGCATGAGCACGCTGCAGCTTGCCTTCTGCTTTGCGCATGTTATTACATGACTTTATTTTGGCAATAATTTCTATGGTTGTTTTCACATGAGAACTCATCGCTGTGTTCACTCTCTGCACGTTCCTGGGATTTTGAATGAACATTGTGAGCAAGGTCGAACAACAATGTCCCTTGTTATTTTGTTCTGGCCAGGCCTTAGCCCTTAGACAAAACATAATGATGCAGCTGTTTGGACAAACATACTTGGGTTTTATTAGAATACATGAATAGGTAGCACACACTTGGAGAGGGACCTTTCCATGGAGAAGAGCGAGACAGCACCTATGATGTAGATCTACCATCTATAGGCTGAGGTATGGGGTCTGCTGACAAAGCCCAGAGATCTTCTAATATATAATAATACTGCTTCTTAGCAACGGGAGGGAGGTTAGGCTTAATTGTCTTTCCATGATGATATCTCCCTTCATGATTTATGGACTAGCTGCTATGCTGACTGTATTTGTACTATGCATTTTCCTGCTTGTTGTGGCACGTATACTGCTTGTTAGGGCACGTTAGTTAAAATAAATATTTTAAACTATTTCGTGTCTCTGTCAGATCTTATTGTGGAAGAGTACAAAAGTGCAAGCGAAAGGATGTGTCTTGATACCGCGATTCCTGAGAGATTTGGGAGTGTTGTGTTCTGGGCTGTCTAATCATTTGTTTCTCTGTGAGTGAGTAGGAGATAATTGAGACACTATAGCTAGTCGGTCCTGGGCTCATGGTTACAATGGTGGTGGGATGGTTCAGTCCCTATACACCAAGGTCCTATAATCCTGCGCATAGTTCTGTGTTTGTGCAGAATCCCTGCAACACACCCAGTTCTATCCTCAGGTGTATGGGTAATGGCTCCATGGCAAGTGCAAAAAGGAGCGGGGACAGTGGACATCCCTGCCTCATTCCTCTCTCAATATTGAAGGTGTCGGACACAATCTGTCCGGTGTGCACCCTTGCTCTGGGCACCTGATACAGAGGGCGTACCCATGTCAAATAGCCCGGACCCATACGCATCCGCCTCAGCACCTCCAACAGATATTTCCAGGATAGGGTATCAAATGCCTTCTCAGTATTCAGGGCAACCGGTGCTGCCTCCACTTCTGTCTCAGGTCTCGAGCATCACATGAGAGAGCCTCCTCATGTTCATGCGGGTGCCTCTTCCTGCCATAAAGCCACAGTGATCCCTGTGTACCAGGTGTGTAATCATACAGCTCAAACAGAGCAAGTACTTTTGCGAGAAGCTTGACATCCACGTTAAGCATGGACAACGGCCGGTATGAACCATGATCTGCGGGGTCCTTGCCAGGTTTTAAGAGCATATTTATCGAGGCCTCCTGCATGTGGGCCAGTAAGGCCCCGTTGGTTTGGACCTCACATAGTGTCTCCAGCAGGGCAGGAAGCAGGGAGTCAAAGTACGCTTGGAAATACTCAACCGGGAGAGCATCGGGTACTGGGCATTTGCCGTGGGCCATGTCCTTAAGCACCTTTTGCAGTTCCTCCAGTTGTATGTCTTTGGCTACCTCCTCTGACTGGGCCTGCATTAGACAGGGAATCTTGACCTGATTTAAGAAATCTGCCACTACATGTCAACCTACTTCGCGTATACTCCTGCCAGGTGGTCCCACAGTATGGAATTAATTGCTGCCTGCCCCAACGCTTAAGAGAGAGAATCATTGATGGTTGCCTTTCTTGCCAACATGCATTCCAAACTGTCTTCCTCCCTGTGTAGCCGTTGCCTGTAATCCTGTCGCACATGACAATCCAACCTGTCTCAGGTGGTCGCCACCCGCCTCTGTGCCTTGATCAGTCCTGCGTCTCCAGTCACCCATCCCACCGACTGTTGCTGTAATCTAGTAAGCAGTTTCTCCCCCTCTCGTAGCTCACGCTCCAGCTTTTTCCTAGTACCATAGACCTTGGTGAGGCTTTCACCCCTGACAACCACCTTCAGTGTGCCCCATTCTATACTGCATGACCCCACGGAGTTCCAGTTGGATTCAAAATAGCCTTGCAGTGCCAACTGCATGTCTACCTTATATTCAGGGTCCCCCAGAGACTCCGGTCACAACTTCCACTGCAGGATGTCCTGTCTGCATCCCCTCAACTCACATTCTAGCATTATGGGGACATGGTCAGACAAGAAACGCACTTGGTATTTCCTTCCCTGAACATTCAACATACAGTCGCTCTTCAATAGGAAGCAGTCCTGACGGTTATAAGCCCAGACAGTTGGCGTATAACAGGAGAATTCCCTAGCTGTGGGGTATAGGTCCCTCCAAATGTCTACAAACTGCAGCCTGGCTATTGTCTCGCATAAGCACTCAACCATGTAGGACTTCATACCCTGTCTGGGTGGGAGGGCCTGACCAGCTGACCATCCATGACACAGTTGAAATCCCCTGCCCAAATGATGGGCATTCCGACATAGGGCAGGAGATTGGTCTCCATTGTTCTACACAATTCACTGTCATTGTTGTTGGGTGCATGTACATTAAGGAGGCAGAGATCTCCCTACCATCCAGAAGGCTGTGCAGGAGCACATAGCGAGCAGCAACATCTGCAGTGTGCCTGCGCAACTAAAACTAAATGACCCCGGACGCCACCCAAATGGACACTCCTCTGTCATAAGAGAAGTGCGTTGAGGAATAAAGTTGCCCTCTCCATTTCTTTTGCAATTTTTGGGTTTCACCATCCTAATAAGTGTGTTTCTTGTAGTAGTGCGATGTGGGCTCCCACCTGTCTCAGATAGGAGTGTGTTCTATACCTTTTAACAAACGACTTCAAGCACCTCATTTTTTCACATGAGGAATTGTATGCATTCTCCAATCTAGGGCTACTGTAAGTCACTTTGTTACCCCCACTGCCATTCCCCCATCCCACCCCACCCTACCCTCCACCCGCCACTCACATGAACAAGAGCAACTCCCCACTGCATGTAAATAAATTCAAACCCGCAAATGCCCAACCACCACCCACTCTGGGTAAACACCTTGAAGCCTAACGAATGTCTCCCCAGCCATGTGTAGCAACACCCACCCAAAATAGCTTAAACAAGTGCTATATCAGTGTGTGCTGGCACCCACCCTGTATCCAACTAACAGCACAAGAGACATCCAAGGGCTGGGGTGCAGTTAGGCGAACCCTATGGCAGCCTGGTGCACAGTCCACCCCCTCACATATCCCTATAGACCCTGCACCAATCAATGACAGCTAAAGCAAGGTAAAAATGAAAACAGTGAAAAGGAGGGGAACAATGGGGTTGAGGAGTCAATTGTATCCAAGGCCCAATCAGTGATGCAGCCCCAGGGTGCCCTGCTCCACCCCATTTATGGCATATATCTCAAGCCATGTCTCAATGTTTTTTCTAGTTCAAATGTCGTTCTCCCCCAGTGGGGGCAGAGGCACCATCTACAACAACAGTACCTTGTGGGTTGGGCACCCATCACAGGGTCCACCCTCTCAACTCACCCGAACCTGCCAGCTATCATCTGGTGGGCAGAAGACCTCCTGCGACAGTTCTCGTTAGACCAAGTCCCTTTCTGACCCTGGGATCTGCGTATCTCCCACCAGATCGACCGATTCCACTAATGCCCTAGATACCTCCCTCTCCTCATGCTGTTGCTCCAAGTCCAGGGTGCCATCCTGACTTCCACCACCTTTGCACCAGAGGTAGGTCATTGCCTTTGTGTGCTTTTCCTCCTCGATGCAAGCACTGTTCTCCTATCCCTTCGGGACTCTCCGGGGCCACCTCTCAATGTTGATGCCGGGATTCGGTCTCCACATCATACCGCCAACCAGTCCAAGGTGTCTTTGTGGGTCATAAAAAAGTGTGAGCGGTCTTCGTGTGGCACTTTCATTTAGCTGGGTAAAGCAACATATTAGTGAGACCCATTGCTTTCAGTTTCTGTTTGACAATGCTAAAGGTTTGTCCTTGTAATTGGGCAGACCTGGTGTAGTCCGGGAAGATGCATATAGTTTGGTTCCCAAAGGAGGGATCCCCTTTTCAACGCAGTTCCTGAAAAATAAAGTCCTGGTCCCTGTAATTAAGGATCTTTGCAATAACTGTCCATGAATGGGCTCCAGGGCGCGGAGAAGAGGGCAATGACCTATGTGCCCTCTACACCACAAAGAGTTGCAACAGCCTCACAGTCGGCAGTGCCGTTTTGATCCAGTTCTTCAGAAAGCCTTCTGGGGTACCCCCCTTCTGCCCCGAGGGAACCCCACAAAATGTAAGTTGCATCTACGTGATCGACCCTCTGCATCTGCTGCACGAGCCTCTAGCATTTGTGAAAGGGACTCGAGAGAGGCGACCGGGGCCCTCAGCGCAGCTAGCTCCTCATGTATCTTGGAAAGCTGCTGTTCTGTTTCGACTGATGAAAAATCTAGTGAACCAGCACCAAGAAAAGCAAGTTGACAATACAGTATGGGTTTATTACAATACTGCAGTGAGGATCAGTCACAACAGGAGAAATCAGTTCACCTCAGGTGAGATGCAACTTGATGTCTCTCCTTTTAGCTCAGAATCAGCTCTATTTATTCTTCCAAACCACAAAGGAAAAGGTCACAAGTTGAACATTGACGTAAGCAATGTTCAGACAGGACATACAAGATAGCATCAGTAGATGTAGCAATTTCTCAAACAGAAGTGCATGTAGGTGGGCCTAGCCTCACCTGATGAGTGTGGAAACCCCCCTGTGGGTTTCGGTTCTCGGCTTCTAAGCAGAGCAAAGATATCTTTATTTAACTGCACAGCGCATGGTTATGTCCTGCTCAACGCTGATTGGCCAAGCTTATCTGACCTTTTGTATGTGGTTTCTTCCATTAAGCCGTCTAGCCCGTTAGGTGTGAAGCTGTGGTTTCTGCAGAGGCGAGTGACCAGCTATCTGACCTGTAGGTGTGATCTCGGCAGAAGCCTACACATATGCATCAGTATGTACTAAGGCAGGATGTGCACCTGGCATTTCTTCCTATGTAAGCGTTCAAGCTTAAATGTGTAAGACACCGCAGAGCTTCAGAGGAAGCAGGCTCTTATGTGATTAGCAGATGGTAACCTATTTTTGCAATTTCTACACTTAAGCGCTACTGGTTTCCTGAGTCTGAAGGAAGATATGATCTAGGCTTCATGCAGAAGCTCAATTTGCTAACCGCAAGTTATTTCCTGACCTTGCAGGCTACCTCCTGACATTTCAATGAACTGTGTGACCTGGTTAATTCAGCTAAACACATTGTCCTTTGTGGCATGGTATTTTTGAACTATTTCTTGCAGAGGCCTAGGCCTAAAACTGCTCCTAACTTGAAACCTTTGCATGGGAGTTGCAGGCCTCAGCTCTGTGTGTGTTTGGATATAATGTATCCTATTTTTCCCCACATCACCGACCTCTCTGCCACCTTGCGTAGATCAGTTCTCAGCAGGGTAACGTCCAGCGCCATGGCCTCGATCTTCGCCTGCACCACAGCGCTGTATGCCTCAATGGTCGCTAGGATCTGGGTCGCCGTTGGTTCCTGTGGGTCTCGGGGCTTCTCGCTGCCATCTGCCGGCAGACCTCTGCCTGCTCCCGGGGCTGTGTACTGATCAATCTTTATTTGCACTGCAGGTTAAGCGTCAAGCAATCAACCACTGGGACCTGGTTGTCATAAATAGTCATCTGTGCCTCCTCTTCAGTGATAGCGCCAGACTCTCTCTAGTACTGGCGTCCACTAAGCCCCACTCTTAGGCCGTTCTCTGCGTGGCGGTGGAGTTACTCTTCTCACGGCGCATTAGCAATCCACGTTCCCCACTCTCGCCGTTCGTAATTCAATCAGCAATCCTCACCAGGGTTGGGAGCACGGGCGGTGCAGTCCTTCCCTCATAGGTCTCCTGAAGGGAGAGGGGACAGAGCATTACCCCACCGTCAGCTATCTGGGGTGATTAGGGCCATACTCCTTCAGGCCTCTGTCTTGGTGTAGTGGGGCAAGAAATTGGGGTTCTCTGGTAATGTCCAATGCAAAGAACGCCAGGTGCTTCAGGATCACGCTGGGTGCCCAACTATGCACAGTAGTCTCACTTGTAGGGGGAAGGGGCCACAGTGGCACTGTCTCCATTCAGTGCTCTGTAGTGATTTCGGGCACTCAGTGGGCTCTCTCCTTCTGGCTTGCCCAGACAAAATGCTTCAATCAATTATGGGTGTAGGGCCCTCTGACATCTAATAGGCCCAGTGGTGGTTCATTTAGTTATAATGTTAGCTGCAATGGGACCTGGAGCCCCTCCATCTCCACACATACCGGGAAGTCCGTGTTCCCCCTGCGAGGCGAGGCTGCTGATTCTCAGGCGTTTTTGAGTGTTCGCATATGGCAGCACTGGAAGCCTCCCTTGGTTCGGGCGAGGGGGGCCGAGTGCTATTGCCGGGTGAACCCCCCCCTGTATCTCCAATGCAGCCCAATCTGTAAGCTGGAGGCCCAATTATTCACTGGAAGGGTTCCTGACATCGTGCTCCTCTAAGCGGTTCCAGCCATCACTCAGGCTGGGGTCGTTGATCTCCTGCTGCCGGCCGGCAACCCACTGCAGTGCAGCCGGGCGCCACCTCTGCTCAGGGGGAGGCAAGCCCTGCTCTTAGCGGCACCCTGCAGCTTGCCCAATCCACCTCAGCCATGGTCCCCGATCCCACCAAGGCCTGCTCTGCACCAGGACACTGGCCTCCTCTCTTTGACAAATGCTCCAGTACAGTGTCGCCAGTCGCCTGCAGCCCTCCACGGCCCAGGCAGGTAAACGGTCTGTCCTTGGCAGCGCACAGCCGATACTCCGCACCGAAGGAAGCCGCTCTCATTGAATCTCCTTACCTCACCCGGCCCGAGGTCTCTTTGCTCTATCAGGCCGTCCTCGCCTTTGTCGCAGCGAGGACGCTGTCTTCGCACAGTGACGAGACTGCTGGACAGAGCGCAGGCAGAGGGTTCAAAGGAGGCAACCCCCATGTGTTTCTCCTTGCCAGAATGGGGGTCAAGGGCTTCGCAAGGACCCTGGATGCCAGGATGCTGCATATATAAAAAGGCCGGGAGCACTTTAGTGCTGCCAAATGGCCATCTTGCCGGCCATGCCCCCACCTAATTCTAAGTCCATTTATGGATGCCCTATCCTTCTCCCATTGTGTACCGTAGCATGTTTCTCATTCAAAATCTATTCCCGGATGCCACGGCTGATAAAAACTGGCTTACGATTAAATTTTGTTACTACGGAAAAATCAGAATTTTTATATTCTTCCACTAGAGTTTTTTAAATGCATCTCTTGTATTTTTGGATGCAGTCTTTCCAATATCCCTCATGTGCACCATGCAGTGTTCCATATAGTGCTTGTTCATGGTATTGATTTCGCCCCACCTTACCACTTTCTACTTAGTATATACCATGTACAGTGCGCTAGATGACAAAGAACCAACTGTTATTATAGTATTACCATTCCATGTACAGCAGAGGCGCTCAGCATAGGTCCAGAAGAAGTGGATCAATGCCATATTAGCAGGATACCCACAGTAAAATACTTTTTGCATGAAGTGAATTTAAATGGACATCATTTACATACTTCGGAAAATATGCCCTTTCCAAATTATGAGGGAATTTATCTATAATAATTAAAACAACCAGTTTAAATCAGTACACTCATTATCTTTATGCTGCAGAAGGAGGCTATAACATATTTATCCTAAAAACTCTGGCTAAACCTACCTTAGTCCTTAATTACATTTACTACAGTATGTGTTTCCATAAAAGTATTGTACTCTAGGCATAATATCTACTCCCTAATGGCTACCACATGTCTTTATCCTGAGCACATTGACATTTGAGGGCTTTTGAAGGCATTTGAGGGATTTTTTAGTAAAAGATTTTTGATATTATAAATTATATTTAAAAAAAAAGAATCGTCCTCAAGTTATTTCTGTACATAGCCTTGTTTTCAGCATCTAACTGTCCTTACCTACTTGCCACTTGAACTTTTTTTCTGATAGTACTTCTAACTCACTCCTTCACCAACATACCCCTTTTTACCTTCACACAGTTTACAGATGCCAGCAATTACAACTTTTCCAACAGCGATCCCTAATATCTAGCTCTGAGCTAGTAAAACAAAATTGAAAAGATGGAAGAAGAGTTCTAAATTTTTTTATTCTAGTAGGTCATTATGACCTTGAGCAGAAGCCTGCCTTACTAGAGTCAAGGTTTAAGTCCTCCTGAAATGAGATTTAAAAGGAAAACTTATGATCTTCAGTATGGCTGAAAATTTCATATGGACCCGTGCGCCCTATGACTTCCATGCATTTCTATAATTTCCACTGTCTGTCCTCTGTCACTATGCAAATATAGGACTGAACAGTGAATTTACTTTCAAGGGCCTTTAGTGATTTATGCTAGTATACTAAGGGGATTAAAAATGAGTTGATGTTTTTTATCTTGGGTTGTATCTGCAAGGTTCCTTTTCTATTTGCTGGATTTGTCAAAGTGTATTTCCTTGTTTGGCCTTACAGATAGGACAGAATCCTAATGCTTGCCCAGAAGGCACTAGGCTGAACCTCATAAAGGAGGAAGAGATTTCTGACTCCTGTGTTGACCACAAGCCTCAAGTTAAATCTTGGCGAAGTTTGACTCCACTCTTAAAGACTGTCATCTGTTGATAAGATATGGAGACTGATGATCAAAAAGTGTACCTGCATAAACAGCTTAGTCAGACATTTGTGTGCTGCAAGTACAAATTTGCTGAAAAGTCACTGACAAAATGTGAAGCAAGCATTTTGTTATTTGCATGAGGGCATGTTCACATGGAAATGGGGCAGCACCACACTACTATGGATGCAGGTGCAAAAGGCCTCAACAGAACTGTACACCTCCTCCCTTTGAGAGGGAGCACAGAGGATGACACAATGCAGCCTCAGGTAAAGTGCCTGCAAAAAAATGGCAACACAATAGGAGACATTGATGAAGAAACAAAGCTTGAGTAGTTGTGGTAGAATTAGCCGCACTCTGACTAGTTCCCAGTAATAAGGTGCTCACTCCCAGGGCCAACCACACTTGTACTATAACTCCATGTTGATACCCATAGGAGACATGCAATGGGTGTCTCAGCATGCAAATACTGTACCTCTAAAGGGGCCTTGAAAGACTCTATGATAACAGCTGCATTCTTATGGGGTCTTGAAGCCCAATCGAGGATCATGCAGACACACAAAGCAGTGGTTTGACCCACTGCTCTGCTTCCACTTCCAGTTCTCTCTCCAAAGGATTCTCTAACACAGTGAGTTAGTGTGGTTAGTGTTTATACTGGAAAGAGAATTTTATTTTTGCTAATCGCACACAGTCCCGATGTGTACTCAATGAGCAAGTGGCCAGCAGAAACTGGGGCCATGCACTTATTTGTAAATCTGTACACTGGGGTGTGGGTGAAAGCAAATTTATAAGTGAGGCCTTCCAATAGATTCCCCACCACCTGACAACAGACTGAAGGCTAATATAAGCAGGCCATGGGTCAAGAATCCTTGATCCCAAAAGGTCAGCATGTGATAGTCCTTGAGTTGGAATCTAGCAATAGCCACAATAAAAACTACATATTTAGCTTCCATGCACATGCCTGAGGGAAGAGCATATTACCTTTGTGTGTGCTGCTGTGTACTGTGTACCCACGTATAGGCAAACTTGAATGCCATTGTCATGGCCAGGACCTTTGTGAATTCCTGCAGTGCTGACCTCAACCCTAAGTGAAAAACATGGAATTGATAGGGTTCCAACAAATTTACAAAGCAAATGAATCCATATAGATTATCTTTTTCACTGTGGATCTGGCTCTTTGATAGTCATACCCCACACTGTAGACTTGTTTTTATGAGTTATTTTTTTCTTTCGACCAGAGCAGAGGCAATAATTATCCCTGTTAGACACTATGGGCCATATGTAGGTGGGCTAATACCGGTCGGTAACGGCCGAAAATCGGTAAATCTCCCGTTACCGACCGGTATTTAGCCCTTTGCGATGTAGGAGGCCGGATTTAAGGAGTCGGTAATTTACCGATTCGTTATTTTAAGGAATCGGTAAATTACCGATTCCTTAAATCCTATGTAGGAGCACTCAAGTGAGTGCATTTTTGGCTTAAGGATTCGTTATTTACCACCAACTACAAGTTGGTGGTAAATACCGAATACCTTTAAAAAGCAATTTTGTGCTTTTTAAAGTGCCATGTAGCAGACATACATGCCCTTAGGGCATGTATGTGTGCCACATGTGCACACATGCACGATTCAGGGTGCAACAGGGTGTCAATTTGACACCCTGCCACCCTTGAATATGCTCTCCTATTACCGATTCGGTATTTACCGAATCGGTAATAGTGAATGGTTTCCATTCATTCCTATGGGCCTCCAGGCCCATAGGAATGAATGGGAAGGTATTCCTTATTACCGATTCGGTAAATACCGAATAGGTAATAACGAATATTATCGAATCGGTAAAATCTACCGAATGTTTACCTACATTCTATTTACCGATTCTTAAATACCGAATCGGTAAAATTCGGTATTTAGGAATCAGTAAAATTACCTACATATGGCCCTATGTTTGCTGTATCCAGTCCCTTAGCAGTTACAGATCTAAAGAAGCCTTCTAGGCTTGGGCTTCTTCTGCCAACACGAAAAAAATGTAATAACTTGTCCTGTTACTGATGTAAAGCCCCTAAGGTCTGGCTCGCCTGACTCTATTTTATGTAGGCACCATCACCAATTTAAACAATGGATGCCACCATTTTAGACAATGGAGGTTGCAATTTTAGACACTAGGGGGCATATTATCAAGAAACGGCGTTAAAATTATCGCCGCTTTAGCGGCAGAAAACTTCCGCTAAAGCGGCGATAATGGGCTTGATAATATGCCCTTGAGAATTCCAATAGAAGCCCATGTTCTGGTGTTAACATGGGCTTCTATTGGAATTCTCAAGGGCATATTATCAAGCCCATTATCGCCGCATTAGCGGCAGTTTTCTGCCGCTAAAGCAGCCATAATTTTAACGCCGTTCTTGATAATATACCCCCGGAGGTCACCGTTTTAGACAATGGAGTTCGCCATCTTTCTCAATTTATGCAGAATCATTGTCATGTCTGCCATTTGACGCAGCCGTTGTCTGACCTTATCTTTCTAAGAACTGTCAAAGTGTCAAGTCGTTCGACTAATGGCATAGATATAACACCTGATGTGACATCAGTCTGGGTCAAGTGTCTACTAATCACCCTGTCAAGGTCAAATAAGAGCAGCTACAGACATATAGCCAAAATAGCGCAGTCTGAATTGATTTCCTTTCACCTTATATGTGTATGAGTGGGATTATGAAGAAAATGACAGGGATCAGTTGCCTCAATGGCAGTGGGCAGAGCTAATGGTAAACTATTCTTTACAGTGGGTCCTAGCGCTTAATTTAAGAAGGAGGGGAAAAGATGAGCTAGGGAGGAGACGATGGAGAAGGAAATTAGAAGAAATTGAAGGAGCAAGGAAAACAAGATGGGTAGAGATGAGGGAGAGGATAATAGAGTAAGACTGAGGAGTGAAGAAGAACGGAGCATTATAAGGAGGGATGAGGAAGAAATTGGAATTATTATGGTTAGGAAAGAAGGAGTGGGGGCAAAGAAAAAGATTAGTGAGCAAAAAGCAGATGAGAGAGGGGAAAGAAGATGAGAAAACAGCCACAAGGTTAAAAAAGCATTATTTATGTATTCATTGGGAGATAGAACTCTTCCAAATGCTCCTTGAAGTTGTTGTGCTTGCTCTGCACTCAGTCATTCCTTTCAGAATAGGGTGGTATAGCAAAATGTGCCAGAGCTGCCTTTGGTTCCACAGGACTGGCTGCATAGTACGTGCAAGCATAATTAGTTTAACTTTTTGTGCTGTGGCTCACACTTGCCCCAGGATGGGAGAAACATCCCTGCTTCACATCATGGAAGTTTGGGTGATGCGCTGGTGGCGATTCCTTGTGTTCCACTCATTGTTGGTCCTAAGCATGCTGGCAAACAGCCGTTTCCCAAGGAGGCTGTGAATGGCACTGACTTTAAAAACTAAGCTTGTTCTTCTAAATTAATTACATATGGGGTGCTTGGAGAGCTCTGTTTTCTAATGATGCTGATCCAAACCTGCATTGCAATTCTTTAAGGCACTGTTACATTTCATTTATCTGTGCAGAAAATCCAGATTTACAGTAAAAGTTTGCATGCAAGATGTTTAATTATATGTAAGACTGGCACATGTCAAAGTTGTTTTCATGGAGAGTATTAAGACTACTGTGTTGATGGCATATAGCAGGATGGGCCAGAATGTGTCAGTATTTTTTACTAGCAGCACAGGTTTTGTATGTTTCCATCAGTTTTAATTTTTTTGGAGAGAACTAGTACCCAGTTTGATGATATGATGATCGTAGGGCAACGCATATGTGACGTCATTTGTTCAAGATCCCTGGTGCTATTTAAGTGTAGTGTGTTCCCTTAAGGCAATAGGAGAGCATCCCACATTATTGCACATTGAGCCCACACTATTAATTTATATATCTTATTGCTCTTTCACAAACTTATTTAGTGAAATTAGCTTTAAAATGAATTATATGCCCTACTTTTTTCTAAATTTTCCCTACCACCCCCTTATTTCAGTTCGGCTTGCTCGCTTTGCTCACTCAGTTGGTCTAACTCACCTCCAAGGTTTACGCCTGAGCACTTTGAAAAGTCACCAGCCGCCACTGATAAAACTGTGCTCTAATTTTCTGAGAATGTAACACTTTTGATCATACCACAATGAGTTTACAGTTTTAAGGATTTAATATGTAAAAATGGTGTATATATAAACCTTTGATTTTGGGGGTGAGACAGAACTTTTCTGAAGACTTTCTGATGCTACTAAGGCTGCTGTCTGTTTCTTTAATGATTTTGCTGCTCATTTGAAACTTAGAATTATTTTGATTTTGCACTACATTCTGTATGCTCTATATGCAAAGAGCCTTCCTGGCGAAGACTTAATGCAATCTCCGCACTGCATCTTTTGAATTTTTGCAATGAACATTCTTAATTTATTTTGCTGATCTAGAACCCAATTATTGAGTCAGTCCTTATTCTATTTACTATATATTTGATGTGTTGGGAGGTGCTTTACTTTGGGGACACAATGCCTCATGAAACTGAGGTTTAACTCCGTCACTGATTCATCAACCCTGTGTGCGTTCTGTTAAGGAAATATTTTGGGATGTAAAATGTTCGGGTTTTCCTGTGCCCACAAAGTTCTGGCTTGTGTGTAGTATGTTTTCAGAATGTGATATTTGTCTCCGCTCCCTATTAAGAACCATTGATTTGTCATTGCTTGGAACTGTAGCAGCTATCTCAATGAGCGTGCTTCGTTTATGAAGTCTAATTATCTGTCGGAATTACCTTGTCCACCATCACTACACATTTCTCTTAGTTATTCTACATCAACCCCAAACCTTATACTTAACCACACCACCTACTCTACCCTAGCCTAATCCTGAACCATATCTTTGGCCTAGACCTTACCATAAGTCAGAACTAATACTGCCCTTGAGCATAATCATAAACCTAAACCTGAGCATAAAACTTAACCTTACTCTGATGAACAGTAGTCCTAACCCATCACTACCAGTAACCTTTAACCTACCCCAACCCGTAACCTAACTCCAACCCTTGCTTAGACTTACCATTTAACTTATCTTATTAGATGTGGTTATATTTTAATTGTAGAGGATTTCAGGTAATGAGGGTGCACAGGGAATTGTGTTGACAAGGTAATTTGAATTTACAATATATTGAAGAGCATACATCTTAGATGAAATAGCATTTTGTGTACCTTACAAATGCTAATTAACAATAGCAATAACTTTTAGCAAAGAAAACACGTTATTACAAATGGATTATATGTAAAAAACAAATAATGCAACTAATGCTTTGATATAGGAAAAAGCTGATGCAATCAATAGCCCATATTGTAAATAGACTAATTTATGAGAGCCCTTTTTGAATGATTAAAACACAAGAGATGTGTAATGAAGAGAAGTGTCAGCTGCGCTAGACTGCATGCGAGCAGTCAGTAGTCAAGTATTTATAATGGCTTGGATCTACACTAGTTAAGTGACATCAGCTTGACAGGCCTGGGCCAGGGATGGCACAGTAGAATGCTGAGTGCAGGCTGACTGGATTTGTGTGAAAAAGTAACAATTGGATCAGGAGGGGGCACTAGCTGGTCTTTCGGTGACCTGAAGAGGTCTATGGACATCAAAGATTCTAGGGTCAAGCATATTTAAAGTATTACTTGGGGACATTCATATGCTTCACAGACTCTACGTGTCATGACCCGTGCTGATCAAGCCTACCTCCTTTTACGTTGGATGCCTCACTGCAAGGCAAACTACAATTATTGAATTATAGATAAATTAGCAGGATCCATCTTGGTTTGAATGACAAAGCAGTATCCCAAAGTTGACGAATGACAGATGACAGAGTTGGTGAGATATTTGATGGACCCAAAGAGTTTAGGAATTGTTTCTCATAAATAGGAAGGATTTTGTGGTGTTCTCGTGTATGTAGTTGGTGGTAAGGGCAGAACATTCTTGGGAGGTGCTTGAGATCTAGAATGTTGAGGGTTCCATGGGTTGTGGTTATGTAAATACTTCTCTGGGGCTGGCACCTTGACATAGAACTCCTTTACACTTGAACTGATAAAAATATCCTCTCTCCCCACCTCTGGGAAGCATTCACCGCCTACATTTTCAAAAACTTCCTGGGATAACCTTTATCTTGAATTTGCCTCATATCATCCTACTGGATTTCTTTCTTCTCTTTGCATGTTTAATAGTGACTCTACCCCACCATACCTAACCCTTCTTTACCTACAGAAACCACACAGAATCTTCTCTTTGTCAATCTCCCCATTCTTCTAGCCTGTGTTCCTCTCATGTCTTGGGAAGTGTTTATTGTAAGTGCTCATATACCCTGTTTTAATGTTAAGCGCTGTTAGAAATGGGGGTCTCTAGTTGGCAGAGGTTTGCACCCTGTCCAAGTAGGGACCCTTATTCTAGTCAGGGTAAGGGAGTCACACAGCTAAGATAACCTCTGTTCATCCCCTTGATAGCTCGGTACGAACAGTCAGCTTATCTCAGAGGCAATGTGTAAAGCAGTGTACACAAACTAACACAGTGAAAAGACTACAAAATGAGTCCACAAAAGTTTAGAAAAATGGCCATTAGTTATCTGACAAACTACAAAAATCCAAAATACACAATTTAAAATATCACTTTTAAAAGGTTAAGTAAGCTCAGCCCATACAAATCTATGGATGTGGTTGTTTTAGCACAAAGTATCTTAGATGCATCAAAATCAAAGATGAAAACAGGCACAGGGGAGGTGATGCACCGGAAGACAAAAGTGATGCGTCAATTTCTTAATCCCACGGAAGGTGAGGCATTAGTTCCCTACTGCTAGGCAGGTGAATTGTTGCATCGATTCCTTACTGTGAGGGGAGGTGATGCGTCGATTTCCAGACACGCAGCTTCAGTTCCTTACTGCTGGGAAACGTCTATGAAGAGGCAGCATCGAAGGACGATGCGTCAAATATCCAGACACGCTGCATCGGTGCATGTGCTGTGTCAATTTTACAGCCGCCAAGCAGGTGCTGCGTCGATTCTTCAGCCGCGGTGCAAGGACTTCGCGGAGTCTGAGCGGGGTGCCACAGACGTTGGTGACACAGTCCTCGGGACTCACGATGCGGTGATCTTTCAGCCGAAAAGCAGGCGATGCATTGATTCTTTTTCTGCACGTGCTGCGTTAACTCTTCAGCCATACTACAGGTGTTGCGTCACTTCTTCAGCTGCACAGCTGTGATGCATCGAGAAAACAGGCTCTGTGAGTCGATGTGTGGATTTTCTCACCAGATTTACTTCCAAGGGCCCAGGAACTGGATTTGGTACCACTTGACAAGTCAGGACTCTCAGCTGAAGAGCCCAGGTACTGATAGGTGAAGTCTTTGATGGCTCTGAGACTTCTTAACAGGAGGCAAGCACGCACTAGCCCTTGGAGAACCTTGGAAGCAGGATGTAGAAAGCAAAGTTCAGTCCTTTCACTCCAAGGACAAAAGCAGCAAGCAGCAGGCCAGCACAACAAAGCAACAGGTAGTGTCAGTCCCTCCTACAGCATCCAGCTCTCTTTCCAGGCAGAATGTCCTTTAGTCCCGAAGTGTTCTAATTTGAGAGTCTCAGAGGTCCAATACTTATACGTCTTTCTGCCTTTGAAGTAGGCAAACTTCAAAGGCAGTTTGAAGTGCACAAGACCCTGCCTTTCCCTGACTTTGCTCCAGACACACTGCAGGGGGGTGGAGACAGCTTTGTGTGAGGCCAGGCACAGCCCTATTTAGGTGTCAGTGATACCTCCTCTCACCACTCTAGCTCAGGAAGGCCCATCAGCCTGGTGATGGCCCATCAGGATATGCAAGGCACACCTCGGCTCCCTTTGTGTGACTGTCTAGAGTGAATGCACAAGAGCCAAGCTGTAAACTAAGCCCAGACGTGGATTCTACACACAGGCAGAGACACAGAGTGGTAAAGCAAGAAAATGCCCACTTTCTAAAAGTGCCATTTTTAAACATGCAATTTAAAAACCAACTTCACCAAAAAATTTATTTTTAAATAGTGAGTTCAGAGAGCCCAAACTCCAAATTTCTATCTGTTCCCAATTGGAAGATACACTTGTAAAATGTTACAATGCAGCTCCAATAATAACCTATGAGAGGAATAGGCCTCCTGTTGAGAAAAACGAAATTAGCAGTGCAGAGACTGCTCTACTGGAGGTCACTGAGCATATCAAGGAGAAGCTGGACCAGAGGGGAAAAGCCATGCTGATTTTATTGGACCTTTCTGCGGCTTTTGATACCGTTCCGCACTAGACTCCTAAACAGGCTACAAGACTGCGGAATAGGCGGCACCGTTTTAAAATGGTTTCCCTCCTTCATAGAGGACAGAAGCCAGGAAGTCTGGACCCCCTCCTTCGCTGCCCCATTCCCAGTCTGAAAGTGGGAGTTCCGCATGGCTCTATACTGAGCCCCACTCTTTTCAACCTATATATGTTGAAGGCGCCACTTGGCCCTTGGCGCCACTTGGCCCTTGGCGCCACTGGCAGAGGCGTGTGGCGCGAATATTATTTCTTACGTGGAAGACACGCAGCTCCTTCTTACCTGCGACAAGGGAGCTGACTTTGAGGGTGAGAAGATCAGTACCTGTCTCTCGAAGGTTTTCTCGTGGTTGAGGAAGAATCAGTTAAAATGTAGTCCAGAGAAATCTGAAGTTATCTTTTTTGGCTCCCCACCCGTGGACGAGTGGAAACTCTGGTGGCCCTCGGATATGGCACCTCCTCTCTCTGCTCTAAGCTCTGTCAAATATCTGGGCGTCATGATGGACAGCTCCCTCTCAATGAGATCTCGGGTGCAGTCTGTAGTTGGCTCCTGTTTTGGGCTCCTTCGGATGTGTTAGACTTGGCATCTTTTGGCGTGTTTCCCCTGACTTTTTGCTTTCTGACCTCCTGGTTTTGACTCTGTTTTTGCTGGTGTAATGATTCTGCGCACTTTCCTCACTGCTGTCCAGTGGGAGAGTGCAAGTGCTCCTGTATAAAATGTGTTATGGATTGGTGTTTCCATGATTGGCCTATTTGATTTATGTGTCAGTACCTTGTAAAGTGCACTGAGAGTGCCAGGGCCTATAGATCAAATGCTGTTGGTGGGCTGCAGCACTGGATTGTGCCACCCACGCAAACAGCCCGTAAAGTGTAACTCTGGCCTGCCATTGCAGAGCCTGTGTGCAGCCTGGGGCTGCCATGTCGACTTGGCAAGTGCACACACTTGCAAGTCCCTAAACCTTCCCTTTTCTACATGTTAGTCACCCCTAAGGTAGGCCCAAGGTATCCCTGTGGGCAGGGTGCATTGTATGTGAAAGGTAGGACATGCCCTGGTGTGTGTGGCATGTCCTGATAGTGAATTACAGCCTATTTCGTTTTTCACTATTGCAAGGCTACCTGTTCCCCATAGGCCAGAATGGGCAGTTAGATTATTACATTTTATAATCCTAACTGACCCAGGGAACATGGTAGAAATTCGAGTTTAGTATGCCTGGACTCAGAATGATAAAATGCATCTTTTAGTGAAGTTGGTTTTAACATTCTGTGTTTGAAAATACCACTTTTAGAAAGTGGGTATTTTCTTGTCTAACCATCCAAGCCTGCCTCTGCTAGGTTGTGTATTCCATGTCTGGAGTGTGAGTGACAGGGGCTGGGGGATGCCAGGAGACAGGTGAGTCAGCACAGGGCTGAATAGCAAGATCTACATGTAGATGGGTGGGAGGAGATGCACCTGGGACCTGAATAGGGCTGGGCCTTCCCTCCACAATGCTGGCTCCACCTCCTGTGGTGCGTCTGATGTCCCTGGCCTGCACTGTGAAAGGAAAGAAGGAGACTTGTCAACAAAGTGCTCCAGGACTGACCAGAACTGGTTTGGACTAGGCAAAGGCCTCTCTGCCTTCAGAGGACAAAGAGAAATTGAGGATAAAAAGGGGGACCCAAACCCCAGAAAATTGGAACTCTTTGGGATCAAGAAGACTGCCAAGAAGAAGAGCTGGAGAAGCTGTGAGGAGGAACTACCACTTTGCTGTGTGCTTTGCTGTGTTGGCCTGCAGTGGCTGCTTCTGTCTTGGGCAGTGAAAGGACTGGAACTGAACTTTCTGCAATCTACTTTGTGAGTGTCTCCAAGGGCTTGAGGTAGAGCTTGCCCCCTGTTCAAGAAGTCTCAGGAACAGCAAAGACTTCAAGCCTGATGCCGTCTACGACGCCGTGTCCTGAAGGCACCGCAGAGGGCACCGCCGCAACGCCGCACCGCGACCCTGGTCTCACTGCCGCCTGCTGACGCCGCCACCGAGCCGCTGCTCGCACCGTGACCTGCGGGCACCGCACTTCGCACCGCCTCACTTCACGGCGACGCCGTGGTATCCCCGATGACGCCGCTCCACGCCGGACTCGACGCCGCTGCTTGCACCGTGGTTCGGGGGCACCGCCCGTAAGTTACACGACGCACCGCCCTCATCCCGCACCGCAGCCTTGGCCCACCGACGCCGGTGCCATCGACTCCAAGTTCGTCAGCCGACGACAGCGCTGCAGCTACGACGACGCCGCTGCTGCACCGTGACCTGCCAGCCCCGTGACGAGCACCGCCTTCATCTCACACCGCGACCCTGGTCTCACCGACGACGCCATCTGACGCCGCCACCGAGCCGCTGCTCGCACCGCGACCTGAGGGCACCGCACGCCGCACCGCTGCACTTCGCACCGCAGCACCCGACGCCGGCTGACGCCAGCGCTCCTGACTTCAACAGAGAGGAGAACGATCTGCAACGCGTGTGACTTCGAGGGCCCCGACGACGACGCACCGACCTCCGGAACCGACGCCTGCGGACGCCATGTGTTCGGAAGCTCACCGCGAGGTCATCGACGCCCTGCATTTCTGAAAGGTACTGTTTGCGGGTCTTCCCGACACCGTAGCTGACCCGCGACGCCGCGGTCAGCCAGAACTGTTTGGATTTGTTTGTTCACGACGCCGTGATAGCCCTGCACGGAGCTATCGACATCATCAAGGAACTGTTTTTAAGGACATTTTGATAACAGAAGATTTTTAAAGTACTGTACTGTGGATTTTTATCGTATTTGGTCTGGTTTTAAAGTATATAAAAATATTGGATATTTTTCTAAACTGGTGTGGTGTCAGTTTGTAGTGCTTACATTGTATTACTGTTGGTTATGTGCAAATGCTTTACACACTGGGGCCGATTCTGATGCGGGTTGGAAAAGCTTCCCGACCGAATCGGTTGGGAAATGGTGTCCGACCCACTCGGATCGGGAAAGTCCGACCGGCGGAGTAGGATGCATCCGGATGCTTCCAGATACGATTTGGTTGAACTCCCATTGACTTCAATGGGAACATTTGTTCCTAACCGCATCAGAATTGGGCCCTCGGTCGGGAAGACACGTTCCCGATCCGATTTGGAAGGAGCAAATGCCGTTAGGAGGCCTTCCTAACCGCATCAGAATCAGGCCCTCGGTCGGGAAGCTTTTCCAACCCGCATCAGAATCGGGCCCTCTGCCTCTAGAATAAGCCTGACTGCTCGTGCCAAGCTACCAAGGGGGTGAGCAGGGGTTATTTTAGGAGTGTAACTCCCTTACCCTGACTAGGAAGAAGGGTCCCTACTTGGACAAAGGTGCAAGCCCTTGCCAACTAGAGATCCCATTTCTAACAGGATGCTTAGAAAATTTCTCCCCATTTTGCCTCTTGACCATAGGAAGACCGTAGTCCAGGCACTGATCATCTCCAGACTGGACTATGTCAACGTCCTGTACCTAGGCCTCCCTAAATATCTACTTAACTGCCTACAGGTGGTCCAGAATGCAGCCGCCAGAGTGTTCCTTTTGCTTAAGCCCAGGACCCATATCTCCCCACACCTCAGGGCTTTACACTGGCTCCCTGTAAAAATGAGGATCAGTTTTAAGGCTCTGGTACTATTCTTCAAGGCCCTGCATGGAAACGGTGCAGAATATCTCAGAAGGAGAGTCACACACTATGTGCCGCCAAGAACCCCGAGGTCCTCCACACTGAGCTTGGCATCCGTCCCCAGGATACGCCGCGCCCGTTCTGGCGGCCGTTCCTTTTGGTTCCATGGTGCCCACGCCTGGAACCTTCTACCACTGACTCTTAGGAAAGTGACCGACGTTGCTGCTTTTAGGAAAATGCTTAAAACCTGGCTTTTCCGTAATTAATTCCCGTTCTCCAGCTCCTAGGAGCAGCGGAGGGTTTGATAGTCTTTTGAGCACTGAGACACTCTTTCTGAGTAGCTGCACGCTCTATAAATGCTCTTTCATTCATATTTTACTACAAGGACATGAAAAACACAACAGTACATGTGCTACCTTCTGAATACATTGCAACTTGCCCATGGGGCTACGTTGGGCCTACCTTAGGGGTGACTCACATGTAGTAAAAGGGAAGGTTTGGGCCTGGCAAGTGGTTGCACTTGCCAGGCGAACATGGCAGATTAAAACCGCACTCACAGACACTGCAGTAGCAGGTCTGAGACATGTTTGCATGGCTACTCCTGTGGGGACACAATCAGTGCTGCAGGTCCACTAGTAGCATTTAATTTACAGGCTCATATAGGATCACAGGCATCAATACCTTGCGGCTGTCCATCCCTTTCCCTCTCACAGTCCTGAAGAAGACCCGCCACTGATGCATAATAAGCTGCGCTATTCCCAAGGGTCGAAACGTCGACGTTATTGTCACCCTAGTCCATGCCACCTCCTTGCCCCGAATGTAAAATAATACCTGGGTCTTGGATTCATGTATAAACAAATGGACAGGAAGAAATCAAACTTGTAAATACACTATTTATGTTTCACTCATGTTGGTTATGCTTGTATAGCACCGTTGACTTCACATATCACCACAAGTCACCTATCTTGCACTATAGTCACCACTATTGCGCCGTAAAATTAATGTTTCGTTGACAGCCATATTCATTGTTTGTTGTAAGCAACAAGTTAGTAAATAACTTTACTTTTGGCAAATTGCCTTGCCTTTGTGGTGTGTTTGCTTTTCTCTCCCATGGTTAAAAATCACTCGCTAACCAACTTTGTTATATGCTTTTGAAAACTGAGATTTTGAACTGTATTGTATGCACCAAGCAAAGTAATTGTTACTTCCTGACAGAACCACTTGTTTCATATATCATAAATACCCAGGTCCTGAGGGACACGGGGTTACCCCATTATTGCTAATAATTCTTTCTGACAGCACCTGCCTTGCCTTGTTTAAGGATTTCAAATTCTGAATCCATTTCTTTGTGAGAAAGTAAAACTATTGACCTTAATGAACAGGTCACGCTTAACCAACCTTTGTTCAAATGGTTCTGGTGCCTAAATACCAATCCTCCATATAACCTGAGTGAGGTGAGTCAGCAGCCTCTACCAGACCTCTCTCTACACAATCATTAGTCAGCTGATGGAGGCTGTGACCCACTCAAACCCACCCCAGACGATAGCATTGCATTGTTAGTTCACATTGTTTTCTCTGGAAGCATTTTGGTACTTTGTTTAAAATGCATAACTCCTGAACCCCTTACCAATTTTTGCCATTCAGTGTCTTTTTTTCATTTTATTTCATTCCATTTCATTCCTATATAAATGATTTGGGAATTTTATCTTAGTTTTTCACTTTAATAGTGTTTTGGTGCTGTTGTTCACACACCTTTTGAATCTTCTGTGGAGAAGGCCTTGCTGTTTGTTTGTGGCATTCCATGTTGAGTTTGGGATTCCTCACAGACAGCAGGGTTTACTTCTAGGCAATAGGTTGCTAGAATTGTGTTGATCCTCCGCCAGAGCTCACATCAGGATTTAAGCGTCTCTCTCCCATAATTTCACAATCCAGTTTCCTACATTGTCATTTTAGAAAAACAGTGGAATTTGATTGTTAGGTTAGCTCCACAGATGAGGTATAGTCCCTTGTTTAATGGAATACTGGCTAAACTTATGCAATAGTTTCTCACACTCCCCTCTCTTCATGAGCTATAAACGGTTAAGCACAGCCGTTATTGATGCTCAAACCAAAAACCCTCTCTGTGGTCGTCTTTCTGGAATCCATCCTGACTGCCTTCTAGGATATGCCATCTGTCGTCCCCGGTCCCCAACTTTAAAAACCTCGGTGTGATGTTTGACACACATCTCGCATTCAAAGATAAGATAAATCATCTGATCTCATCCGGTTTCTTTTTGTTGAAAACGTTTACCTGTCACCCCAAACGAGCTGCAAGTTACTGTGGTACTCTCCCTGGTGCTATCATGTTTGGATTATAGCAAAGTCATCTACTTAGCTGCCCCACAAGTTCTTTTTGTTCAATACATTTTTATTAATTTAAGAAAAAGATATAAATAAGATATTACAACATGCGATACATTCAAATAGAGATTTGACCAATAAAAAGTACATAAGAATAAATAAAAGCAATGTTATAAATAATGGATATATACGAATACCCTATTGTATTAAAAAGATAAACATAGAGATTCAAATATTTCATTTGTATTACATAGGAGAAAAAATAAATCATCACAAAAAGACATACAAAAAAAACACCAAAGAAAAGAAGGAAAAGAGAACAAAAGAGAGGGAAAAGAAGAAAGATAGATACAAGAAAAAGGAAGAAAAAAGAAGAAGAAAGCGGGATTCCAACCTTAAGGGAAGAGAGGGATCAACTAGAGATCGTAAAAGGATATTGATCTATCAGGCCCTGAGACGCTAACTGCATATGTCTATCAAGTGATCTCCAAACACCAGAAGAAAGATCAGGGGTATATTGTCTTTCCTCCACTGAAGTATGAGCTCCTCGAAGAAACGATACCCATGCCCACCATGTGTGATAGGAGAGAGAATTAAAGGATTTCCATTCCGTCAAGATAATCTTAACAGCTATTGATAGCAGCAAATCAAGGAGTTGTAAGTCTAACTGGTCTAAAGGAAGTGGAGATGGAGCAGCCCAAGGTCCCAATAGAACTAAAGGCAAGGAAAGCTCAAATTGGATATCAAAGATTAACAATAAATGTTTATGGATCAACTCCCAAAACGGTTGAAGAAGGGAGCATTCGAAAAACATGTGTTGATATGTGCCAGCAGCACTCTTGCAGCTCCAGCATCGATCATCATCTTTAAGTTTGAGTGAATACAAACGAGCCGGGGTCCAATGAAGATGATTGATGGTAAAAAACTTAGATTGAATAAGAGAAGGAGCAATTTTATTACGTAGTGAGAATTTTCCAATGATTTTCCAAGTGTCCGGTGTAATATGCTTAAATATGTCCGCATCTAAATGATGTATCCATTTACGCTGCGTAACCGTCAATTGTGAAGGTGGGGTGGTGAACAAGAATTTATATATCCTGGAAGCCACATGCCCTGCCTTATGCCACACTTGTAAAAGAGAAATAGTATGTGAATCCGGATGATAACTCCCCTTGGACACAGCCACCTTTATTTTGAGAAAAGAGTAGAAATCAATATTATTAAGATTGTGTGATGTAACCAACGATGAAAAAGGTAAAGGCTGATGATGATCATCATAAAGATGTTTGACCAATGTGATACCTTTGCCAGCCCAATAAGACCTTGTCTCTACGTCCACCTCCATCTTAATTTTGGGATTAAACCACAAAGAAGACCATCGAGATTTATGAATACGCAAGGAAACCCTCCTATCAATTACTTGTAATGCAGATATGGTATCGGAAATGATACGTCCAGAGAAAGGTAAAGGTAATGTAGATGCAGTCATCAGAGCAGAGATAGATAAGGGGGAAGCCAAATGTTGCTCAATATATAACCACGGTGGAATATATCTAGAATCAGAAGAATACCATAGCGCACCCTGAGATGCTAAGAACGCCACTTGATAAAGATTCCAATCCGGGAAATTGCACCCACCCATATCATAAGACTTCCATAATCGCTTATACGCAATTCTAGCACGCTTATCACTCCATTAAAAACTTAGAGGAGATCACGTCCAGCTCATGAAAAAAGATGAAGATAACTTGATAGGGAGCATAGAGGATACAAAGTTGACAATAGGAGTTATCATAATTTTCAAAGTTTGCAGACGTCCCCACCAGGAGATAAACTTAGGCGACCAGGTCTCCAACAATTGCTTAACTTTAGCAATGACCTGAGCCTCATTATATGAGACAGTCTCTAATAAGTCAGGACAGAACCAAATCCCTAGATACTTAATCCGCTCAGCTTGCCATTTAAAACCAGCCTCCCCCATATGAGAAGAAAAACATAACCGATTAAGAGGGAACATTTTGGTTTTATCTTTATTCAGAGTATACCCTCAAACCAGAGAAAAATCTTTAATAATATGAGAGATAGCAGGAATTGCCCTTTCTATGTCCTCAGAGAAGATAAGCACATCATCCGCATACGCGGCCGTTTTAATGGTTTGTGTACCAAATTGAAAGCCCCGAATGTCTTGATTCAAATTAAGTAGACGCAGAAGCGGATCAATAGATAATAAGAACAGAAGCGTCGATAATGGGCAACCCTGCCGGGTGCCCTGGCCAAGACCAAAAAACCGACGTAGCTCCATTAATTCTAATATTAGCTTTAGGTTGCGCATAGAGACATTACCATTCCAATAAACACGTCCCCCAAATTATGAGACTGGAGCACAGCTTGAAGAAAGGGCCAGGAAACCTTGTCGAAAGCTTTCTCAGCATCAAGGGCGATGGCTGCCGACGGAGAATTAGCCAACTTTGCTTTCTCTATAATATGACAAAGTCCGGATATTATCCCTAGCCAGCCTTCCCTTAACAAACCCAGTCTGGGAGGGATGAATAAGTGACAGAATATGGTGTTCCAAACGTTTGGCCAAAATTTTAGCGAAAATTTTCGCTTCCATATTAAACAGAGAAATGGGACGAAAATTTTTAGGATCGAAATGGTCCTTCCCCTCCTTAGGGATAACCACTATAGTAGCCTCAGTAGCCGACCCCGATACCCTCCCTGAGGAAACAAAGTGATCAAAAACATCCTTGAGATGTGTGATAAAGGACGATAGGAATTTCTTATAAAAATCAATAGAAAAACCATCAGGTCCTGGAGCCTTCCCTGACCTAGTAACCTTAATGGCTTGAATAATTTCATCCGAGTCAATTGGTTTACTCAGAGATTCTATGTCAGTATCAGCCAACTTGTGAGTAGGAATGGAAGCCAGGAACTGCTGACACTGAGTAAAGAAGATTGATGGATAGGGGTATAGAGTTTACAATAAAAATTACGAAATACTTCCAGAATATCTTGTCTGAAGTTTCCTAGCACCCAAACTATCTTGGATACAAGAAATCTGCGCTGATCTAATGTTGGAATCCTGAAACTTTAAGGTTGCCGCCAACACCTTACCTGCTCTATTTTTTAATAAAAGGCGTTTAGATTTTTGTGTTTGTACACCAATGTGAGCCCTCCTAGTTAAAATAGAGTTATAAGAATATTTAAGATTTTTGATATCTTGCAGTAGCATTTGTTCATTAGATCTTCTATATAGGGACTCCTTCTGTTTAATACTATCTGCCAAAGAGAGGAGCTCTTTTTTAATAGCCGCATTCCTTCTTGCCATTATTTGAATAATGTTACCTCTAAGCGTGCATTTGAAAGCATCCCATAAAACAACCGGGGATGTCACGGAGGCCGCATTCTCTCGAAAGAAAGTGTGAATAGCTACATTAAGTGTCTCTACCTCTTTATCGTCATGCAAAATTTCCGTATTTAAACGCCAGGTGCGTGGCCCACAACTATCCATGAAATTAGAAAGAGTGAAAGAAACTGCTGCATGATCAGAGACAACTATAGGGTGAATGGTCGCATTTGTAGTATGTTTTAACAAATCATCTCGAATCAAGAGGTAATCGATGCGAGAAAAACTAGAGTGAGGAGAAGAAAAAAAGGTAAAATCACTACCAGTGGGATTATGCATTCTCCAGACATCAGAAAGCCGTTGGGAGGAACACATATGAAGCATCTGTTTATGAGCTCTAGGCGGACGAAATTTAAATGCAGAATGCCTATCTAGGATAGGGTCCATTGGAAGATTAAAGTTACCGCCCACAACCAGCTTTTCACCAACAGAAACTTCAGAAAGTTTTTGGGATATTGTGCGCCAAAAAGATGGATCATCACAATTGGGTGCATAATAGTCATGATATAAATATCAGACGACCCATTAGATAAACGCGTAAGTAACCATCTACCATCAATGTCATGTTCCGCAGAAACAATAGACAGACCCGAAGTTTTAGAAATTAGTGTCACCACCCCATTTCTCTTACCAAAGGCCTCAGAACATGCTACATCCAGAACCCACTCCTTTCTCAACAATAAGGCCTCCTTATAAGCCACCTTGGTTTCTTGCAGTAATACAATATCAGTAGCAAGATTTTTACAATAATCCAACATTTTTGACCTCTTGACTGGGTGATTCAAACCATGTACATTAAGTGAAAGAACATTTAAACCTGTCATAGATACAAAGAATTAACAGAAAAAAGAGTATTCAGTGGAAAAAAGAGAACAGAATGTATTCGTTGCATTAGAGGAAGATAGGCATAAGACATCAAGGCTGGAGTCCCTAGACAGAACGATATCAAGAAGAAATAAGACAAGAGTAGAAGGAAAAGAGAAACCAAAAGTGAGAAAAACCAAAAACCGGACAAACGAGAAGAGAAATCCCACCTGGGGAAGTCCATAAGAGACCACAAACATACAAGAGGGAAAACATGAACGAGCAACCATAGAGACCCTTAATATTATAATATAATGTAATGAGAAGGAACCGGCAAGAAGAAAAACAACACATACATATATAACAATTGCAATAAAGTAGATAAATAACAGCACAACAATGTTGGAATAAATACCGGAAGTCCATTAGTAAAAAAATACTAAAGTTATCAAACATGTAAAACAACATCCATAATATACCAAATTCATGTAATAAACGACATGAGGAATAAGCAGATGTATATATGTAAGAAATTGTAGGCACCTAGAGAAATTTATAAATACATATAATACTATTATCATTGAATGTCGAATCAACATATAACGGCTAACAGTCAAAGAGACGATATTATGAGACATAAAAGATAGTGGAAAAGAAAGGACTGCCTATACAAATCCATGGAATACCTGTGGAGAAAAAGAAAAATTAATGAGAACCACCACCCGCATCAAAAGTCTGAAATGGAACCATTTAATCTCTTCAACATCTCTCCAACAATTCATACCTGTGGAGAAAAAAGTTAATAAAAGACCCAACCCACCCTAGCTAACCATTATGGGCAGCCCCAATATGCTAACAGCTACACAGATATCTAACAAGCACAAAACCAATGTTCAGGAACACCATTCAGCGAATAAGGTAATACAACACTTGAGGAAGAGACGGGATCTGGTCTGAACCGTACATGAAGACAGGAAAGAGACACTAAAAACCATTTAGATCAGAAAAGATGAAAAAACAAGTGAGAGGGAAAAAGGAAACGCATCCTAATCCGGTGAAAACAGAAGGAGACAGAAAGGACCTAGTATGGCCCAAAGGAAGAAGCATCCTCTACAAAAAACGACCCCGTACTAAGGCAAAAGAACCCTCACCCTGCCAAGTAATAGGTATACACATAGGAGAAAAATTGGGAGAAAAGTTTAACCCCCTCCTGGACCGTACACTAAAGAGAGAAGCCCCCATAAACTATAAATCCAGTGATACAACCTGTAAGGAAAAAACAGATTATTACACTAAAATCTAAGAGTGACATCACCTTGTCATATATACAGGTTAAGGAAGAGGGTCCCCCCCCGCCCCACCGGAACCGCAGTCTAAAAACCTGTGAGGAAAAAAGGTAACATAGAAAATCTCAACTCAACTCAAGAGAGGAAAAAGAAACCACATTCAAGAACTAGAAGAGCCTGAAGGAGATTCTGAATCCATCCTTGACTCAGACTGATTGTCCAAAAAGGTAACCAAATCGGAAGGTTCATAAAAAATCTGAGAGCGACCTTTGAAAGTTATTCTGAACCGTGAGGGCCCAGCAAAGGAAAAGGGAATGCTCATTTCCAACAGTCGTCTTCGAAGATTCAAGAAACCCTTTCGCCTGATGACAGTATCTCTAGCAAAATCTTGGGAGATAGCAATCTTGTGACCCTCCCAAGTAATCACTCTGATTTTCCTCATCTGAGCGAGAATCCGCTCCGAATGTTGATGACGTAGGGGTTTGAAAACCACAGGTCTGGGATGTGGCGAAGACTTAGGACGAAATGAGGGAACCCTATGAGCGCGTACAATTTCAAAGTCTTTCTGAAAAGAAATGTTCAGAACCGCAGGAAGCCATTCCAACAAGAAGTCCAGCATTGATGGAGCAGCTTTCTCTGAGTCCTCCGGTAGACCAAAGATACGTAAGTTACTTCTACGGTTCCTGTCTTCCTGCTCGGTAAGATCCCTCCGTAAAGAAGCCATGGAACGCTCCAGACTTTGCACATGTTTAGCATGTTTATGTGTGATATCCTCAACACCACTGATACGAGACTCTGCATTCGAGACACGCAATGACAAACTTTTAAAATCATTCCTAATTGCCGCCACTTCTACCTGAAGTAAGTCCGTATTTGTTTTAGTGCTCTGTGCAATATCATGGACAGTATTCAAATGCAAGAGAATCGTGTCCAGAGTAGTAGTGGACTCCTTTGAGGTTAATTCCGGCGTAGGAGACACTTGTTTGGCTCTTTTAAGGTTACCTTTGACATCTTTGTCCTTTGAAGAGAGACCCATGTTGTCTGCCATTGGGATACTGAGGAATAAATAAGAGGTAGGTTCCCCACTGTAATTTGACTTCACTAGCGTCGCAAACCACACTCCAGAAAAGGAACCCAAAACAGGCCACAGCCAAGGAGAGTCAACGTTGAGCAGACTCTGAGGTGATCATAGACAAGTGACATCAGCAAACCATATCTCAGCCATCACCAAAGTACAGACTAGTGCCCACATGGCTCCGCCACCGTGACAGAGCTAGTATGTCACGAATGGTAGCGAACAATGACCAAGAGCCTTAATACAGACACGTGCCAGCCGGAAGAGAAATTGCCATGTATAACTTTGGGCGGAAACTAGTGTAACTCATAATCCAGCCTCAGTAGAGCACCCACACTGACAAGACATATTTCTTCTCCTGACCAGAGAACATGGGGACTTTGAGTCTCTTGTCAAAAAATAAAGCCCTTGAATCTTCTGGCAGAGAAAACAGCCGGCATATATCTACGAACCATGCGCTTCCTCAATAAAGTATTCCTCAGCCAAAGCGCTCTCCACACAAAGGAGCAAAGTTCCAGCTGATATTTTTCCAGAAAACGCTCACCGCTCTCACTGTAGTGGCTGAGAAGGCTGAGAAGGCTCCGGCGTTAATTCTCCCATGTTCCTCGCACCGCCGCCATTTTAGACGCCGCGTATGAGGAGATGACATCCACGGAGATAACCACAGCCAGGAACGCTAGAAATGCGTCGCAACTTCTCCTCCGGTTGCTAAATACATTCCGCTGCCGAATTCCTGGCAGGGAAACGGCAATTAGGGACTCCAACACCTTAAAAGCCGACTGGCCTCACAGCGCCGTGTCGGAGCTCAGAGATTTGCGGCCATCTTGGCTGCGCGTAAGCCACGCCCCCCGCTGCCCCAGAAGTTCTAATAAAAAAGCTTCAGAGGCTGCAATTTGCTGCTGTTCGGCTCTTTAAAAAACTGAAAAAACATAAATCTGCAAGAAATCGGCTAAAGGGCTTCATTGGCTGCCAGTCAAGAGCAGAATTGCCTTTAAATCTCTTTGTGGCAAATAATGCCCTTCACTCAACTGGCCTGAAGACCTGTAAATCAAAATGAGATGGTGTTCTCCCTATAAATGCCTACGTTTAGCTTCATCTAAGACCATGGTAGTGCCCAGGATTCATAAAGCTTCTTGGGTTGGCAGAAGCTTTGTACATGCCACATCCAAGCTTTGGAACCAAATGCCACATCACCTCAGATTTCAGGCAAACTTGTTCACTTTTAGTAAACAGTTAAAAACCTGGC
The DNA here is from genome assembly GCA_963921515.1 of Calotriton arnoldi. Taxonomy (NCBI): domain Eukaryota; kingdom Metazoa; phylum Chordata; class Amphibia; order Caudata; family Salamandridae; genus Calotriton; species Calotriton arnoldi. The sequence goes on from CAWUFW010014746.1 coordinate 213,680, forward strand.
TTTTTCTCATCCTTACTAGTTGTGGCTTCCTACTCTTTCCTCTGTTCTCTGTTTTTAACTGCTGCAGTTCTTGCCTCCGCACCAAGACGCCCTTCTGGGCAATCGTTTGCGCTTTATAAATGTTATCTTATCTTATTGCAGCCCACATTAGAAATTTTGCAAATATTAATTTATAGTCTGTGGCTAACATGGTCTTAATATATTATGGATTTAATGTGATATTACATACTTTTTCCGGTAGTTTAGGCCAAAACACAGTACCAAACCTTGCAACACTGCCTATTTCACAAATACTTGCCAACAGCTGACTGCAACTTAAAAAGTTTGAAGTGGAGTGATTGCCCTGAGACCTTACATGCAAGCCTTCCTGCATCTCAACACCATTGTTTTATTGCAGATTTACCATGTTACCCCAAATCAATCAAATGAAAGCTATCTTGCCTTTCCAGCTATAAAAGATACTGGGCCTGATTCACAGAACTAACTTACGTCAAAATCCTAAACTTACAACAATTTTGGTATTTACATAATGAACTTACACATTTGGGTATTCACAGAATGAACTTACACATTTGGGTATTCACAGAATGAATTTACATATTTTGGTATTCACAGAATGAACTTACACATTTGGGTATTCACAGAATGAACTTACAACAATTTTGGTATTCACAGAATGAACTTACAACAATTTTGGTATTCACAGAATTAACTTACTCATTTTGGTATTCACAGAAGGCATTTACTCATCAATGAGTAAGTGCCTTCTGTGAATACCAAAATGTGTAAGTTACACAAAATGTGTAAGTTACACAAAATGAGTAAGTTACACAAAAAGTTACACAAAATGTGTAAGTTACACAAAATGTGTAAGTGTCTTCTGTGAATACCAAAATGAGTAAGTTTATTCTGTGAATACCAAAATGAGTAAGTTCATTCTGTGAATACCAAAATGGTAGTAAGTTTAGGATTTTGTCGTAAGTTAGTTCTGTGAATCAGGCCCACTGTGTTTTTTCTGGTGTGACAAACACCATAGCAATGAATGCTCTAAACCAGCAAACTCCAAGGCGATACCACTGGGAAAACATGACTTCAGCTGGTTGCACGTAGTGTTAATAGTAGTGTTTCAGGACTTGAGTCCTCAAACCTTTTCGATAAGTACAATTGCAAGCCAAAATTCGGATGCATGGTCTGTTTCCCATATTTGTTTTAATGAGTTACTAACTGAGAAGACTGTACCTAAGTCGACAGATTTTCCGCTGTTGTGAGTATAGGTCTAAGGGGCATATTTACAAGGAATTGCACCACTGGAACACCACTTTTACCGACGTTCTGGTGGCGTATTGCCCTGCACCATATTTCCAAAGTGGTGTTAAGCCACTTTTTGTGGCTTATCGCCGCTTTGAAAGTATGGTACTCTTTCACGCAGGTATCTGCGTGAAAGGGGCGTGCAATGGATGTTGCTGTGGGCGTTGCACTGCAACACCCATTGCTTTTTGATGCTGCCCCAGATTTACAAGGATCTGTAAATCTGAGGCAGTGCCAAAAACTAACGCCATCCAATAGCAGGTGTTAGAATGGCACAATTCTGCAGCATACATAGAAAGAGCAAAACACCATTAATTGTTTATGTTCAGGAAGGCGTCCTTTCCTGCATAAAAACAATCATTAAATAATTATGTTTTGCCACTTCTATGTGTGTTGCAAAATGCGGCACACATAGAAGTAACATTGTCATTATTGATTGTTTGTGCAGGAAGGGACATCTTCCTTCACATAAACAATAATTTCCTGCAACACAAGCACCCGTGCACTAAGGCGCAAGGATGTCAGTGTTGGCGCTAGGCACCTAATTTTAGCGCCAGTGCTAGGGAAAACACAGGGGTGAACCGTATTGTTGTAAATACAGCGCATCCCTGAGTTTTGGAAATGGTGGAACGCGGCGCTGCAAAATTTGCTGCAGAGCCCGCTCCGCCATTTCTCTGTAAATATGCCCCTAAGTGTGGGATTATGGGTGTTGGTGGGTAGTCATTGGGAATGTCATTCAGATTGTAATGTCAGGGCTATTTCCCAATGGTTTTAAAACAAAGTAGTATCCATAAAAATACCAGCGTCAGTTTGCCGTTGCCCCAATCCCATATATTTTAAAGAGACATAATTAGAGGGATTTCTCTGCATCACACATTATTTTCCAAATGGAATAAAACAAGAGGGAAAAATGCGTACTTTGCCATTATCCTTAACCATAAACCAGTGGATTGACCACCTGTGGATGATTCTGAGGTGTTGCTTAAAAGCAACAGGCACCTCGAAATCTATAAAAAAAAAATAGGTATCTCTACATAGAGCTGTTTATTTTTTGTGAATCTAGAAAATTCATTAATCTCTGCAAATACTAGGCAAAGGTCTATTACACGTAGAGCAAAGCATCATTTTAAGAGCTTGAATTGAAAGAGCCCATGCCTGATCCACACCTGAACCTGCGGCTAGCCCCACAGTATATTAGCTTGAGTTTGTCAAGAATCCTAACAGAAGTTTCGCTGTGGAACGCGGCATGTTTCACTGATGAGCATCTAGAAGCAGATCAAGTGACATACTCTGCTATAAAGATAAGAGTGTTATTTCATGATGTATATATCATTATTACAGGAACATTCTGAACTCAGACTGTGCTTGTAATAAGAAAATGTCTTTAGTAGGTCTTTGAAATATCACATGTTAGAACTAAGACAAGTCACACTGTCCAAGGTTAAATGGATCACCTTCAGACACTTCTGCCAATATCCCACCTTCATGACATGTTACATTCTGGATCTTATGATTTTGATGTTGTAAATTAGAGCTACACAATCGATGCCTCACTACACTCCCACCAACCACTTAGGTCAAGCAAAGTAAACCTGATCATGCAGGCAGGCAAAACAAAAATCCAGTGCTGGTCAAAGGCATGAAAAATATCATGGGTCTTCTTGGCTACGGAAGAAGTAGGAGAAAAGTTAAGCAAATGAGGCACAGATCCATATATATTATAAGAAAGAAAATGCCAGCAACATACTCGGGAAATAGTGGAAAGAATGTGTGGGATCCTTTAACAAAGCCTAATACCAGGAAAACCGTACATGTATGATAAATAGGCAACCATGTGATTAGCCTCCTTTGGTGGAATACCTGTATAATTGTGTTTTAAATCGATAAAATACAACATTACTAGCAGCTTTGCATGAGGCCTTTTGCCGCTATAAAGCGATGGAACTCCACAGTGATTTGTAATATCCTTATAATATGCTGTTGGGAATACTTCCATATATAAAGTAAGGATCCACATATTATGTGCATAACATACTGTTTTTTATTTTCTTATTATAAGCACGTTTTGAAGTAAGAATATATCTGTAAATTGAAAATAAACCATTACACACTTTTAATAACTTATTACAAGCAAGTACAGATGCCCTCCACGTCACTTTGGAGCAGGAAGCCTCTTTGACTCCGTTTTGAGACAAGGGGCTTCAATGGTGGTATATGGGTATTCTAATGCTACCACCCATGGGTTTTGACGCAAGGCCCTACCTACTAACATTTGTGGACAGGGCTTTACCTGCAGCAATCTCAAATCCATGCTTTGCTCAATAACTTGCCAAACACTTATACAGCATGACTTTGCAAGTTCAATACTTCCCCAGTTTGCAAACACTGGCCACCTTTTTAGCTATCTAATTTACTAATACTGGCCACTTTAATTTTAGTACCTGGCCTATTTTCTATCCGGGTTCGACCCTGTCTTTCCATCTCCATGACATTTTGGTAAATATGCCCCTCTGCAGGAGAAATATGGATTGATTGCCAATGGAAGTCTGCACACCTTCTCCCTCACACACTGAGAAAGAAGATGTCTGACTGTATCATCTGCACACACAACTTTCCATCTTGTGGAGAACACAGTTGAAGCACTGCATTATCTTACCAGAATAATGTAGCATCGGGTAAGAGGTAGGAGGCAGGAGTGAGAAGGTGGCATCTACAGACACCCAGGCTGTTCCCCAGAAGCAGCACTTGACGATACATAGCACAGAATAGCTTTGTCATATGTAAGCCTAATGTAATTAGAAAGGGAGGAGTTTAGGAAACATCGATTACTAGTCAATTGTCTAGTCCAGTGCTTCCCAAACATTTTAGAACCATGACCCAAATTTTAGAATGGCAAACTTTTGCGACTCACCTATTTTTAATAGACGTGAGGTGGGTGTATTTTTAATGTAACCAAAGCATCACCTGGTAGCACATTGTCATTTACAGACAGCACATTTTCCATTGAAATGGCTACTAAATTTGCTCAGACATACAGTTTTACTGCTAACACTATATTGCACACAAATGATAATGTGTGGAAATCGGGTTTCAGTCAATATTTATCATTTGTGTATCACCAAGTAAAGTCTCTTGATGTTTTTGATCCTAATAAAGTATTTTGTTTCCATCGCAATTCAGAATTACAAAAATGTCATTATTTTTGATTTCCTAACCCACTGAATGTTTACAGTTCATTTACAGGTATTTACATTTGTTGTGTGTTACAAAAATTGACATCCTACAAATTTCTTTCACATTCCCCAGCTAGATTGTCACATAATTCACTTTAGTTTACATTCTCTGAAAAGCGGGAGGAGTTTGTAAACACCAATCCACGTGTTAAAAAGATAACCAGCAATTTCACAGAAGACACAGCCTGACTTTTGAACTCTGTCTTTTAAGTGCAGCAAATAAATACAGAATTTAAAGGCATCTTTATTTATTGCTTGGACTTTAACGACCCACTAAAAATCGAATTGCACCCACCATTGGGTCGCAACTCAGTTTGGGATCCACTGCTCTAGTCATCATTGACGTCTGGGCCATTCCTGCATTTAGTGGCTATCATTTCGAAGATGACTGTAGCGGAGCCACACAGCTGCTGCGTTTGCATGACAGGGCAGTAGCGGCCGGTGTGGGAGTGCTGACGGGCGGTGACGTGGGCGGAGGAGGGCAGGGTGGGGGATAGTAAACTACGGATTTCAAGGCCGCACTGAGGTAAGTAAACAAAAAAAATATAACGAGTTTCGTGTGCGTGCGCTGCATCGCCAAATGCAAAGCAGCGCACGCAACGAAATTCGTTTTATTTATTTTTTGTTTACTTACCTCAGTGCGGCCGAAATCCGTAGTTTACTACCCCCACCCTGCCCCTCCCCCGCCCTGCGTCACCGCCCGGCAGCACTCCCACCACCGGCCGCTACTGTGACAGGGGTGCGTTCGGCTCTCCCATTGTGCTCATGGTGGCTACAACCAGAGGTCAGAATTCCACACTCAGACTCACTGCATGCTGAACAAATTCGACAGCAAGTAAATTTGGCAGCCTTTCAGCCATTGGCCTTTAATTGAATTTCACCACAAAGCCCTGGCACTAGATGGAGTGAGGAATGCTGAGCAGCTGCCTAATGCACGTGTGCAGTAAACAAACTGCGGATGTGTCCTCATCCATTACATGCCCACATATTCAAGTTGAGACTGTGCCAATTGCTGAATATAGTACATAAACACCGGTGCCATGCTGTTAAAGGGTATATACCGCAGACGTCCACGCTGTTGATAATCAGCATGTTGGCTGCCAGCTTTGATGACTGCTGGCCTCAAATGCTGCTCGCAGATGTTGAACAGGGAAGTCATTCCTCACTTGCTCATAATGGGCTCTGAATTTTTGGAAATGATTAGTTCCTGTTCAGTCCATTTTTAAACCGGAGTTTGTGAATTCTCTGAAGCATAACCCTCTAATTGGGCCTTCAGGTTGTTTGCTAAGTTTCAAGTAGGACTTACATGAGCCTGCTTCAGCTTGAGAGCTAAAGAAGGTAAGTGAAGCATACTGCCACAAAGCCACATGGGGGATGCCAAGAGTAGACATCTAACAATTTGCCTTTTAACTTGTTGTAAGTATGTCATGACTCCAGTGAGGCAAGTGGGCAACCATACAAGACTAGGGGCACAACTTTCTCATTATGGCCACACACCAGTTGTATCAACGATAGCTCTCCATAGGCTGTGTTAGTTTTCACACAACACACTCAAAACTATCACAATGGGTCCTCCTTGTCACACTATTACAGCATCCCTAGAAATGTATAAGATTGGACAGCCCCCAGCTTTGCTTTACTAATCTTGGTGAATTATTGCCCAACCGTAAGATTTTAGTGTTTAAGAGTTACTTAAAATTTTGCCTTCGCATTAGTTTGGCAATTGTGTGACATGCTTTTGCAAGCCAATCACTGTCTTGCCCTTTATGACCAGCAGAAGTAATATGTTTTATTGTATGAATGCAAATCATTCACAATACAAAATAAAATATAAAGAGAAATTTGTTCATTAAAAATATGCATCCAGGGGGGCGTGGTTTCGGCGCCGCGAAAGATGGCTCCCTGAGCTTCGTGCTCCACCACACCAGGACGTGTTTGGAGCCGCGAGTGCGTTTTTTCGCACTCCTTGTCGACGGAATGCATCGCATCTTGCACCGGAACATGCCGGGAGTCGAGTGAGGGGTTTCAGAGAGTAAGTCGCATCGCGCTTCTCATCATTCCCTTCACACGCGACTTTTCCACATGCGGCCGCCATTTTGAAGTCGCGCTGCCGCTTCCAATTAACCCCGTATGAAGCAGATGTAAACCTCCTTTCTCTCTCGCATCAGTTATGCTACGGACACGCTAACACCTGCAGTATGGTTCTCCTCAGGACACTAATAACTCCGTAAGCTGTCTTTTTTCTCTGAATAACTTGTTTACTATAACCTCCGTGGTCAGCATATTCTCCTCAGTGTTTCTACCAACACTCTGCTTTACTGACCTATTTTTGGACTTCTAACTTATTACAATGCCTGCTCAAATCACCCACCCTCCCACAATGTTGCCTTGATATTGGGTGTTTTCCTCTTCCTGACTAACTTCTCAGCGTTCATTACCTAACTGGATGTATTAAGTACAGTTTTGCCATTGCTGTTTTCCTACGCCATTTTGTCAATGTATGCTTAGGTCATTTCTCATTTTTCTTTGGAATCATTGCCTAAGCTTACTGTGGTTTGCCATTCTCTTTTATGACAACTTTTACTCAGCACGAGGCTCCTTTTTTATTGTTCTGTCACTCGCATATGGGCAGGCTACGCAAGCCACAGTTTGTTTTTGTTCCTAAAACTTTCTGCACATCGTCATTTACACAGTCTTCGACTTCTTCAACGGCGACTCCTTCTTCCACTGCAGGTATGGCTGGAGTATCTTCTGTTCGTTCCCAAGCATCGCAATCGACGCCTCATAAATCGTCTCCTCCTACTTCCACTCCTAAAAGACTGAAACAAGACCCTCCATCTCCTGATAAATAGTCTCCTACTATTTCTCTGGAACTGTTATTGGAGGAAATCCGCGCCTTACACCCGTTTGTGGAAGAAACAAATAGTAAGATGCAATATCTGGAAGAAAAATGGTCTTCAATGGAGAACAGAGTTTCTACAATGGAGCAACAACTATCATCGATCCAGGATGATTCTCAAAGACTTTCCTCCCTTGAAAAGGAAGTCCGCAAGCTTCAACAACCCACCGAGGACTTGGAAAATCGTAACAGGAGGAACAATTTGCGTATCTATGGTTTGCCGGAATCTTTGGAAGGAGAAGATCCTGTCACCTTTTTCTCTTCCTTTCTGCCAAAATTACTTGAGATGCCTCCTTCAACAATGCTGAACATTCAGAGAGCCCATAGGATTGGTCAACGTCCTTCACTCTCTTCTCCCTCGGTCAAACCCCGGGGTGTCATTATTCTCTTCCTGAAAGTCACTGACCTGCTCTCTGTTCTTTCTGCAGCTAGAGCCAAACGGCAAATTTCTTGGCTAGGTCAGAGAGTCTTTTCTTTCTCAGGATGTTTCCAATGTTACAGCCGTCAGACGAAAAGAGTTTCTTAATCTTCGTCCTCCTCTTCGCTCAATGGGTGCTCGCTATGGACTTTTTCACCCCTGCATCTTTAAAGTTACTTTTCAAAATCGAACCTTGTCCTTTGAAGAACCTGCAGAACTCAAGAAGTTTATCCATTCTCATTCTTCGACCAACATGGATACCTCTAATCCTCCTACGGGATGATATGTTCTACTCCATACTATCAGGACTCGCATTGTTATCGTAATGTTAATATATGAGTCATCTTTGCCCATGTCTTTATTTGTTCCCTGTTCAGCTTTCCCTGTTCGTTATTTGGATTGACATGTTTATATTCTTATTCCTATTATTTATCTCTGTTGTTATATTATATGTATCACATTCAAATTTGTTTATATCCTCGTTTCCTTTTCTCATGTTATATTGGCTGTCCTTCGTCTCCTATTGTTTCACATGACTTATTATTTTCTGTTATTTTCTTCTCCACTATTATTCTTCTATTCTACTTGCCATTTCTATCATTCATATTTATTGTTTGTGCTCTCAGTTTGCTTTGACATATGTTCTCCATTTATTCTTTATTATTTTCATGCCCTCTTAACTCCCTTTTTTATCTTCATACAGGTTCGTTTTGTCATGTTTATAGTTGTTTGATCCGTCTGCACTTTCTTATGTGTTCTGGTGTGGTTTGGACTCCCTGATTCGGGTGTCCCGTCTTCCGTTCGTCACCATTGCCCCAGCCTTCTTTTGTTCCCGCTCTCCCCAGGTATGTTCTTCTTAGTACGTCCTTTATGGATATGTACTGTCTCTTCTTACTGCTCTCCTTTGCTTCCTATCTTCCCTTTTTCTTCCCTAATTTTCATTCCCTATTCTGTATCTATTTCTTCTTTCATTTTTCTATTAATGCATATTTGGTTCTGCATAAAGCTTTACTGTTTTTACATTCAGAGTTATTTCCTGGAATGTGAAAGGTTTTAATAACCCTATTAAGAGACAGAATACTTTCGCACCTCGCCTCTTATAACCCTGATCTAGTACTTTTGCAAGAGACCCACCTCACTGAAACTGATGCGTTAAAATTAAAAAGAGGCTGGTGGGTACAGTATTATTCTCCCCTTCTACTAATAAAAAAAATGGTGTCATTACTCTATGTCATAAGAAACTGAACTGAAAGCTCTTATCTCAAGAAATTGATACTGAAGGTAGATGGTTACTAGTTAAATTGTTAATTAATAATGTTCCTTTAACCGTTTTTAATGTTTATGGTCCTACACATCCTGACTGTTCCTTTTGGCCTGTTGTCACGCAAAAATGTGTCCAATTTCAGGATGATTTTTTCATATTAGGAGGTGATTGCAACCTAGTTATAGACCCATTTCTTGATCGTCAATCTCAAGCTCGTTTTATTTCCACTAAGACCCACAAACATTTTCTCGACACTATTTCTCAAGCACATCTCATTGATTCTTGGAGACTCTCCCACCCTGACTCTTTGGACTTCTCTTTTTTCTCTCCTCCCCACGCTTCTCTTTCCCGCTTGGACTATATCTTTCTTTCTCAACCCTTATCTCAAAATCTCCTCTCTTCCTCTATAGAACCTATTGTTATCTCTGACCATGCCCCAATAGTAACTGATCTAGATTTGCTCCCTCCACATCCCAAATCATCTCGTTGACGTTTCAATAACTCTCTCCTCTTAGATCCTCTCTTCTCCTCTTCCTTTCGCTCATTTGCAACTGAATTCTTTGATCTTAATTGTGCACCCAACTCATCTCCACATATCATATGGGACTCCTTTAACCCTTTCCATGCTCATGACGAGCTCAGCTCGTCACGACCCCACCCGCGATCGGAATGTCCAGCATACAAGCGGAATTCCGATCGCGGTCAAGGGGTTAAAGCTACTGCAAGAGGATTTATCATTGATTTCGTCTCAAAAAAGAAGAAACGCTTTCTTCAGCAACGTAAAACTACCTTGGCACATATCAAGCTTTTAGAACACAAATTTTACACTTCCCCGAAACATTCTGTTCTACCAGAACTCATCCAAGCTAAATTTGCTTTTAATAAAACTGCTACTGATAATGCGTCCTCTGTGCTTTTGCGTAGTAGCGCTCGCTATTATGGTGCTCGTAACAAAGCAGGGAAGCTTTTGGCAAATTATCTCAAAACACGTAAAGATCGCACCCTCATAGATGCTATATTTTCCTCCAACGACTCTCTTTTACACAAAGATCAATAAATACTTAATGAATTCAAACTCTTCTATCAAAACCTTACACTCCTGAATCTCCTCCTTCTTCTTGTAGCATTCAGGAATATCTTGAGAAAATTCCTCCCCCCCTTCATCCCATCTTAATCTTCTTACTCTTGAATCAGACTTGTCCCTTACAGAACTATCCAACGCCCTAAATTCTCTCACTAAAGGGAAGACTCCTGGCCCAGATGGCTTTTCTGTTGAATTTTACTTACACTTCTCAGATCTTTTACTGCCAAAACTTCTTGCACTTTTTCATTCCTTTTTTTAGCTGGTAGGACGGAAGGTACCTTTCAGGAGGCAACAATTTGTTTAATTCATAAAGAGGGTCGAGATCCTAAATATTGCAAGAATTATCGCCCGATATCTTTGGTAAATGTTGATTATAAGTTGTTTGCTAAACTGCTTGCTCTACGTCTAGATCCTCTCATGCCCCACCTTATTGGGAAAGAACAGTGTGGGTTTGTCAAAGGTAGGCACACTTCTGATAACTCTCGACTTTTTCTTAATGTCCTAAACAAACTTCCCTCTATCTCTACTTCTCTAGCGGCTATATCAGTTGATGCTGAGAAGGCTTTTGATAGAGTGGACTGGTCCTTCTTATTTACCTCATTACAGTGGCATGGGTGTGGTCCTAAATTAATTTCACTTATCTCTCTTTTATATTCTGCCCCTAGGGCCTCAGTATTAGTTAATGGTTCTATTTTATCCTATTTCCCTCTTCAACGCGGAGTTCGTCATGGTTGCCCTTTATCCCCTCTTCTTTTTGTCCTAGCTCTTGAACCATTTTTGTCTTCTATCCGTAACAATGACTCCATTTCTGGTTTTTCTTTGGGGACCAGCAACTTAAACTTTCCTCGCATATGCGGATGATATCCTTTTATTTATTTCTGAACCTGACACCTCTGTCTCTCCTTTGCTTCATGAATTTGACTCCTTTTCCAAGGTCTCTGGTTACAAGATTAACTCGGACAAAACAGAAATCCTTCCCCTTACTAAATTTTGTCTTCCCCATTCTTTTTCGTCCACCGGTTTTGCCTGGAATGCTTCAAAAATTAAATATTTAGGTATATGGTTTTCCAACTCTATTCTTCTTCGATTAAGTTAAACATGACTGCTGTTCTGTCTCGTATTGATAAATTACTCTTCCTGAAATCCCTTTTTTCTTTCTTGGTGGGGTTCGATTAGATTCAATTAAAATGATGATTGCCCCTATTTTAATTTATATACTCTCTATGCTTCCCATCCACATTCCCGCTATATACATGAAACGTATTGATTCTTGTCTTTCTAAATTTCTTTGGAAGAATAAAAAAGCTAGAATTGCCCTTTCTTCTCTTCGTAAGACTAGATCTAATGGTGGCGTGAATTTTCCAGATTTTCGCCTTTATCATAAATCCTTTTCTCTTCGTCAAGCCTCGAAATGGCTCGTACCGGAGCATTCTCCTTTTACTCCTCTCTGGCTATCCATTGAGCAAACTTTATTATTACCATTCTCTCTCAAGGAAGTAATAGCTTTTTCCGTTAAAACTTCTCATACATCCTTCCCCCTGTTTAGACATACTTGTTCCCTTCTGAAGCCTTTAGTTTTACCTAATCCCCTTTCTCGTGATGACTTCTTGGATTCTCCTATTTGGCATAATTCTCTTATTCTTCTCAATAACAGGCCCATTTTCTGGAATTCTTGGAGGGCAAAGAACATCATTTGGGTTAAACACCTTTTCAATGGCCTTTCGCCATGCTCTTTTCCCGAATTTCAAGCCTTATTCCACTGTCCCCGTTCCTTCTTACAGAAGTTTACCACTCTTATGGCAATTATTCTAGATGTATACTATTCTCTTCCCCCCTCATCTCCTAGTGAAGCCCAAAACTCGCTTTTTAAACTTCTTCTCTCCTTACCCAAAGCTTCTCTTATATATAAATATTACTTAGCCCCCAATCCATATCGAGTTAAATCCAAGTTGGAACTTTCCTGGGAGTCTGATCTGGGATGTGAATGGACTATCTGCTTCTGGGACAAACTTTGGTCTAGATCTTTAAAAATCTCTCGCTCTGCCTCTCTTGCTCAATCTATGTTTTTTCTCTATCATAGGCTTTATCTTACCCCCTGTCTCTATTGCCCGGTTTTTCTCCTGATTGAGATTCTAACTGTTGGACCTGTGGTTCTTCTGACGCTAACCTTATGCATCTTCTTTTTCTTTGTTCCTCGGTTTCCAATTTTTGGAGATCCCTTTGGTCCTATATCTCTCGTATCTTTAACCTCTCTATCTCTTACTCATTACCCCTATTGTTTACTGGAAGCCTCTCTGACTCTTTATACCCTCTCATAATCATGGTCTTTTTGATCTCATGCTCGCTCTAGCCTTTCAACACATTACCCTCAATTGGAAAACTCTCAATAATCTTTCTACACATCACTGGTGGAATAGCCTTTGCCACTTTCATAGACTTGGGGGCCGATTCCGATCTGGGTCGGAAAGCACTCCGACCGATCCGGATCCGGATTGTTTTCCGACCGAGCCGGACCTCTGCAGTCCGACCGAGTACGATGCGGCTGTAAGCTGCCGGACTTGGTTCGGTCGGACTCCCATTGAAGTCAATGGGAGCCGGTAGTACGACGTGTACATGGGCTCCCATTGACTCAGCATGGTGCACGTTGCGCACTAGGGGGCCCCCTGTAGTGGGTACACGTTGGTGCCATCCGCACCGTACACGCATGTATAGGGGGACCCGTGGAGTCCCCCTGTGTCCGACACCAGTACGGCTACGGGTGAAGGGGGTCGGCGGCACGGACCCCGAAGTCCGCGTCCGGGTGCTTTTTCGTGTCGGAGGCTCTGACTTGATCCGGCTGTCCGGATCGTGCATCGTACTGGCTCGGTCGTAAAACGTCTCCATTGCGCGCCACTGATCGAGTGCGAACGAGTCAGACGGAGCGGTTCGGACCCGGAAACGAGTCGGTCGACGATTTCACGTTCGCTTGCATCGTACTTGCTCGCTCGGACGACTGTACGAATCGGTCGGAAACACAGCCTCCGACTCAGATCCGGTAAAGCCAAATCCGATTCGGAGCCCTACCGACCGAGATCGGAATCGACCCCTAGATGTTGCCTTCGCCTCCTCCTGTAAACCAACACTTAGTAGAGAGCTTTTTTGGTTGCCCTTACAACTTATTTAGATCAGATTGTTTTTAAACATAACTCCTCCCTCAATTCTGAAAATTTTAAACCTCCTTGAATACCTTCTCTCTGTTCTCTTTCCATATCATCCAAGATAAGTTGATATATGTTGTTAATTGACCAATGGCTTGTTCACATTTCGTTGTGTTATGCAATGTATTACGCATTCTTTTTTATATTAATATGTTATATTTTCCCCCCTCCTCTTTCCTTCCCTTCACTTCTTCCCATCCCTTTTCCATATAAAACCTTAAAATAGCTTTTATTTCTTCTATTGTACTAGCCATATATCTTGTTATAACTATGTTTCAATATTCGAATCTGTTGCTGGTATTTTTGCCTACTTCTGTTTATTCAATAAAGCTTTTTCAAACATAAAAAAAAAAATATGCATCCAACCATAGAGAAGAAAGTCTTCATTTGCCTAGGAAAACATAAAAATCGACTGATGTACAAATTAACATCTAAATTTGCTTCACAAATTGTCCTGCATCAGTTTCAATAAATATCGGAAGAAGTAATTTCCTTCTCAAATAAAATAATTGTGGACATGTACCTTTGCCTTGCACAAAAGAATTATCATGAAGATTACACATACAACATAAACTGTGAACCCCGCCAGGACCCTTCAAACTGCTGAATTGGGATGAAAAATTATTTGCAGGGTAAAAGCTTGTTTTTTACCTTGGAAATTAAATTAGGGTCAAGGTAGAGATGTCCTCTCTTAGAGCGTGAACCCTAAAAATAACCATGACATTTATATTCCAAGGAGTTCTTTAAGTCCCATTCATAACCTCTAAAAAATACATTTAAAAACAGGCTTATCTACCAGCTGACACTGACAGATTACCCGTGACCTCTAGTGAATGCAGTTGATTATCCCTAATTATCATGTTGATGGCGTTTATGATTGGTTGGAAAGAGATGTTAATTGAAGAAAACACTTCCCTGTAAAGTAAAGATTTTAGGGTTTCTTGATTAGAGTGAGCGCAATCACAATAGTAGTTAATTAAGTGATGTTTGTATAAAATAGTAAAAAAAGGAGAGCCACATTCAAGACTATATTGTGGGTGGAAGGTCTTAATTTTATTTATATGTGAAGTGACTGCAAAAATAACACACCGAGTGTTGGTATGTTTGGGCTGGGAGAGCTGTAGATCCATTAAGTAAGACAGACAAACGTTTGTGGCTAAGCACACCAAGAGAAGGGCCTATAGCCCTGCCACCAAATTTATTAGAAAACCTCATAATAGCAAATGTCATTTTCTGGTTTTGTGTTTAAGGTTCGAGGAGTGCAGGTCCCAGCGCACTCTGTTCTAAATTATTAAACACAAATAAGGATAGTTTGCAACTTGTTCCAAAGTTTTTAGCCTCAATTTTCCATGAAAAACATTTTTTTACAGCTAAAGCACTATAACTTTTGTTTTTGCCATGTTTTTGAGATGCTATTTATTTGATTATATTGCTCAAGTCTGTGAAGGTGACGTTTAAACCTGATCTGGGTATTGATAGAATAACTAACTTGTCAGCATAATACAAATTATTTAGGGCTTTATAACTAGTACGGAGGCCCATAGGAGCGCCATACTCGCAGTGGTGGTCCGACCACCGCCACACTGAGGGCCCACCCGCAGTATTACAAGTGTGGCGGTGGGACCACTACAGGACCGCTGCGACCGCCGGGGATCCAGGGTTCTGCATTGGTTGTGCAGTGGTCAGGGAGATGTAATATGCTGGCAGTGTTGCTGCAGCACAGCCAAGCATATTACAAGTTGGCCTTCTACCACCCCATTCATGGCAGTGAGCCCACCATTAAAAAAAAAAGGGTGGCAGTAAGGCAACAAGGGGGGCCTTAATAGGGCCCCCTGCCACTCGTGGTCCTGGGTGTGCATGCAGGATTTGCAACCCCAGTTCCTGCACCTTGTGGCATGTATGCCACACCATGCAGGAAGGTGCACACGCCGCTCTGATGGCGGCGGTCTGCATGTTAGGCTCTTCTATGCGCATACCAGACTGCCGCCGTCAAACTGCTGCAGCACCACCCTCCAAACCCCGATCGAAGTCCTAATCTGGCTGGGGCGGGCGCACTACAGCTTTGGCAGTCCTACAGCAGACAGCACGGTGGTGCCGCCGCTGTGGGACCGTCAAAGTCATAATAAGGCTCTTCGGGCCATATGTATCAAGCTAAATTGCGATTGCAAACGCTGAAATTCACAGAATTTCTGCGTTTGCGATCGCAATTTAGCTGTGCGCAATGTATGAAAGTAAAACCCACTCGAAAAATAAGGAATCGCAAAATTTGCGATTCCCTATTTTGCAAATGCATTTAAGGAATCGCAAATTGCAATTCCTTAAATGCAATGTAGGAAGCGCCCAAGGAATCGCGAATTACCACCAACTTCAGGTTGGTGGTAATTTGCGATTTCTTTGATAAATGCACATTTTTGCATTTTTCAAAGTGCCATGTGGTGCACATACATGCCCTTAGGGCATGTATGTGCGCCACACCTGCACCCATGCTTATTTCAGGGGTGCAACAGGGTGTCCTTTAGACACCCTTGCATCCTTGAAATTGCGAATGTCTCCCCATTCATTCCTATGGGCCCTTAGGCCCATAGGAATGAATGGGGAGGTATTCCTTAATTGCGAATCGCAATTTGCGATTCGCAATTAAGGAATATGTAGGATTCGCAAAAATGTTTGCAAATCCTACATCGCGTTTTGCGATTCTCAAATGGCGATTCGCAAAAAATCGCTATTTGAGAATCGCAAAACAACATTTTGATACATATGGCCCTTACAGGCACATGCATCAACATTTTTTGCAAGCGCAAACGGTGCGATTCGCAAAAATCTGCCGTTTGCGCCCGCAAAAAACGCCTTTTATGATGCATCAAGGTGTTCATTCATTGCGATTTCTTAAATTGCGATTGCATTTAAGGAATTGCAATTTGCGATTCCTTAAATGCAATGCATGTACCCCTTAAAAAAAAAGCGAATTCGCTATTTGGGGCCTCAAAATACAGAGAAATTACTCTGGTCTGTATTTTGCTAATACCTTGAGAAAAGCACTAAAGTGCATTTTTCAAGGTTTTAGGTTATACACACACATGCCCTTGGGGCATGTGTGTGCGCAACATGGGTGCACATCACAATTTCAGTGGTTCAACAGGGTGTCATTTTGACACCTTTGCATTCCTTGAAATTGCATGCACAAATCTGCGAGTACCTATTGGTACTCGTAAATAGCGCATGCAATTTCCATTCATTCCTATGGGCCTGTAAGCCCATAGGAATGAATGGGAAGCTATTCCTTAATTGCGACTCGCAATTTGCAGTCGCAATTAAGAAATGTTTAGAAATCGCTATTTTAATAGCGATTTCTACATGCATAAGCTTTTTGAGAGTCCCTAATTGCGATTCCTTAATAATCGCAATTAGGGACTCGCAAAAGCATTTCTTGATGCATGTGCCCCTTAGTCTTTTGCCTCCTAACTTTGGAACTAGGCCATCCTCATAATTCAACATCTGCGTGAGATTGGATATATAGAGAGAAAATAAGAGCGGGGCTAGTATACTGCCCTGTTTCCTACCACTGACTGTCAAAGTCTTCAAGGATAAACCTCTACCATTTGATAGTTTTATTAGACCCCAGGTAGACGTGTGGAATTCTATCAGGAAGTGCCGCAGAGTTTTATCAATCCCCATGACTGCAGTGTGAACCACAGAGGATTTTTGTCTACCTTGTCGAATGCCGAAGAGAAGTCCACAAAACGTATACAAAGTTTACTCCTGCTTGGATAATGCCTACGATTGATCAATCAGTTTAATGCCACACTTTGTCAGTGGTGGAGCAACCAGGTCAAAAGGCAGTCTGAGTCAGCCTCAGCAAACCACGTTCACATGCCCGTTCTGATATGTTACCCAGAAAGAATTTCGCAAACAATTTACAGTCTAAGTTCAATAGAGCAATTAGGCGATACTCTTTTGGCCCTGAGCATGGGCCACGTTTATAACGTGGTTGCAATATTGAGCCTTTGCAGGAGTCGGGGATGGCACTGTGGTTGTTATTTATTTTAAAATGTGCTTAAAATGCTGTGCCATAAAGTCGGGTTGTCCTTAGGTCCGGCAAATGAGATGCTGTTCGGACCAGGAGCCCTAGACGAGTGACTGGGTTTTGTTAATGGCAGCACATGGCTTCTGGATATCAGGATATGGTTATTATCGCACACGAGTCACTGAAAATTATTAGACTGAAGTGCAGAATATAGGTTCAATATAAAAGGATCCCAAACGTCAAATGTAGAGTTGTGAGTAAAATTATGAGAGCAACAATTAATGCCGGAGCCAGTCATGCCTAGCATCTCTGTTTTTTATACTGTTTGACAATTGAATGCGGAGATACTTACGTGACTGTTTCTTAATATCACGCAGTGTTGTCGGTACTCACTTTTCAGTTTCTTCACAAGGGCCTCACAGGTTATGGAGATGGGAGAGTTTAATGATGCTACGCAATGACTTCCTGAGTTTAACATCAATGTTTAACTGATCAAATCTAGGCTGATTATTACCTGCTGTTTGATGTTGATTGATGGAATTGTCAATGGAAGAGAAGTTTTGAAAAAGACTTACAATAAAGTTTTCCCATATATACGACAAGCGTCCCAGCCGTTACTTGAGGCGGCAGTAACTTGCAAAGATACATTTGTCTGGAAATTCCAAGATTTTAGGGAGGCCAGACGATTGACTAAGTGGGGCATCCATTGAATCTTTCTATTATTTACAATAGTGAGAGAACCACTCAGACGGTTCTGTGTACTACAATGCCAGCAATATTCCAGGAACAAATTTTGAGATAAGCGTTTTTGAGAGTAGATTCCGGCGTTGCTGAGTCAGGACTCAGGAGCGGATCTTGTGTGAAGGGAACTGGAGAGGGTGGATTAAGGCTTGTTATATAATTTTGAATCATTGTTAAACCACACATGACTTTTGGAATGCTTGCCCCTATACATGCTAACCACTAAATGATCGGCATCATTTGAAAGAGAAGCCTATGGATACTTAGAGTTAAGGGTTAGCCCATTAGGTTTTGTAGAAGTGTACTGTTCCCGAGAGGAACTTGATGATAAAGTTTTTTATTGGGTCTTAAGATTGAGGGCTTATACATTTTTACCACCTTTTTTACCAGGATTCCTATAGACCGAAGAACTGAAAGTTTCACAAATACTTTGTTGACCCAGGACTGAGATGACCAGGAAAATCATGTTGTGTTGTTAGTTAATGAGTGACTGGTTAATCCTTAATAGATCAGTTGATTGCACATTAATGAACTTGGGATGAAAGGACAATATCCTCAAAATATTAGATCTGTTTAAAAGTCATGTGGGCCTTCAGAACAGTTCAAGGAAGTAAAATCAATTTGTGTGTTGATCCACTCACCAGATTCACTTGCATTAAAATACAAGGTATAAGGATTGTGGAAAATCTCGTTAATGGATGGATCAGTCAGACGAGTAGTGGGGTCACAATTCAACTCAAAAGACAGTCAAATGTGATTGTTTAGAGGAGCTTTGTGGTAATTGGTTGGTATTTAAATCAGCTGTGGCTATAATACCATCCAAAGACTTTTTGAGCTGTAAATGTTTTATGAAAAGGTTATCCGTATGTGCCAGCATTTTTGGATCAAGTTATCTTATAGGACATATTTGGGTTCAGATTGAGCACAGGTTTTAATGCTATTATCCCTGTGACTGCACAATTAACAAAATTGATTGAACCATTTTCATTGAAATTCATTTCATTTCCTTTTGCTAGAGTGTTGAATTCCTAAATTCATTTTTCACTACTGTAAGGTCTACTTCTCCCATAGGATAACATTGGGCTACCTTATTACATTTTTTAAGTGTTACCTTTTGATTGGAAACAGGGAGAAATTTAATGTTTAGACTCAAATGAATTGTAATTTAAAATCCACTTTAATGGTAAAGTCTGATTTTAAGTCACAATTCTGAAAATGCAACTCTTGGAAGTTGGCATTTTCCTGCCCTAACCTTTTTTCGTCTCTGCCAGTGTCCTGGGTAACATGACTGTGAATGGCTCTGCTGTTGGATTTCTGTATTCAGGCCAGACAGTGAGACAAAGGGGACTGGGTGGATAGCGGTTCCTTTCCCCTCTTACATTTCAAATGGCTGCCTCTAGCACACAAAGGAACTTCACACTAGTCGTTTGTTACCTCAGACGTCTTGGAGCCTTGATAGGGGAAGAGAAGAACTTTAAAGAACCAGATGTGGGGGCAGCCTAGAATATTTCCCCACTTCATAGGCTGGCACCAGATATAAATATTGGACCCTCAGAACACTTCTTCAGTATACTTTTGAACATGTGGACATTGCAGAAGGAGGACTGCCTTGTTCCCCAGAAGACTGCCCTTCTTCTTGAGGCCTGCCTCAGAGGACTGTCCTGATACTACCAGAGGATGTTCCTGCTGCTTGAGGCCTGTCTTGTTCCCCAGAGGACTGCCCTGCAGCTTGGGGCCTGCCTTGTTCCCCAGATGTCTGCCCTGGTGCTCTGTGAAAAGGAAGACTAGACCTGCTCCCTTCATCCCATGCTAACCTGAGTGACTCCAAGGGTCAGTTGGCTGACCTCCTGTTCTGAGCTTCCGGGACACACACTCTCCAGAGGCCTCTGCAACTGCCCAGATGACTTGCTGCACTGGACCTTCCTGGGCCTGCAACTGGACCTGCCTGAGCCCTGTTGGCCTCTGCTGGTGTGAATCCTTGGACCCTTGGCTGGCATCGGAGAGAACTCCTCTAGCGTAACTGAAGGTTCCATCAAATCAGGTGTAAAGCGACGCAAAGCCTCGCATCACAGCTTTATTGGAACCAACGCCTAACGACTCGAAGCCTCGTAAAGCAACACCACGCAGACCTCCCAACAACGACATTAGGTACAATTCTCAGCAGACCAAAGTTGGTCCTATGCACAGCCTACATTCCATCGCTGTTGATCTGAACTTGTAACTCTGTCCCGGTCCAGAGCAAGCGTATACCCATAGTTAGTGCTTTTTGCTTCTTGCTGCTATTTTTACTGAGGGCCTGATTTAGATGTTGGTGGATCAGGTCCTGCCGTCGCTTTTTTAGTGGTCTTGCCGCCTGCGGTCGTTAGCTGTCGCCTGCTCAATTTAGATGTTGGCTGGTATCTAAACGGAAGACCGCTGCGGTCCCGCTGACTCCGCCAGGATCTTTCTCCCGCATCAACGACGTCAGACGACGATGTCAGAGGAAGAAGCTGCTTTCGGAGGGTGTCCCACCACGATTCCCACCGTCCACATTACCATGTGCCCTTCCGTCGAGGCAACTGTGGCAGGGTAACCTCCAAGCTCTAGTTGGCCGAATCAAAGAAAAAGAGAAAAAAACTGAAATTTTTTCGGGATCCCACCACCGATTCCTTCTTGGACGCCATTGTCCAGGTCCTTCCTGTGCTGCTGCTACTTGACCACATTGTCACCTGGATCTAAGGCAGGCTTTTGTGGTGGGTGTGGGTGTACATTCAATGGTGTTTGTATGTTGTTGGAGTGCAATGCTACATCTGAAAAATGTGTGCAGTACACATTACCTACATATACATATTGACAGATACATGACACAAAAGTGTATTGTGATGAAAATAAGTAGTACTTACCTGTCTCCACACCGAAATGGCTTGACTCCAACGGGAACTTCTAAATCGGCTCGGCACAAACCCGCCACGCATGTGTGCTGCACTGTACAGCACACATTTGAAGACAAAAAAGATAAAAAATTAGGCTATACCTAGTATTCTGTATTGGAAGGGCACCCTTCCAAAAAACAACCTATGCAAGAGTCAAGCAGACACCCTTGCACTATGGTGGAAAGGTGTGTGCGTTGCGTTGGCTGCCTGATTTTTCATCAGCGCTAGGGAGACAGCGTGATAGTGGCATATGCTTGTAGATTTTGGGCTGTAGTACACTATGCAGTGCATTTTCCTTGTTTGTGCTTGGTGCACCTTTGAAAAGGTGCCCTCTGTGAAAACAAGGAAAGTGCACTCTAATATATTGAATTCGCTTCCTCCAGGGCAGCCGTGAAGTTTCGCTGCTTTGAAACCACCACTCCGTGTTTCTCTGTGCAGCCGGCAACCCACCTGCACTTTTAAGAGGAGTGAGAAACCCCCTTGCTGACGGGTGCAGTGAGTGACTGCACCCTCCTGCAAGGAGATGACCCCCTTCAGAGGGCTGCCATCAGTGGGCACATTGTCAGTGCACCTCCTGACAGCTTTGTCCCCGTCAACAAGAGGATCAGCTTCAAGCTCCTCACCCACGCACACAAGGCACTCCACAACACCGGACCAACATACCTCAACAGACGACTCACCTTCTACACCCCGAACCGCCAACTCCGCTACGCCGACCTCGCACTCGCAACCATCCCCCGCATCCGAAGAGCAACCACCGGCGGCAGATCATTCTCCCACCTCGCCGCGAAGACCTGGAACACCCTCCCCACCCACCTGCGGCAGACCCAGGACCTACTTACCTTCAAGAGGCTACTCAAGACCTGGCTATTCAAGCAGTAGCAGCACCCTACACTCCCCCTCCAGTGCCTTGAGACCCTCACGGGTATGTAGTGTGCTTTATAAATGCTCTGATTGATTGATTGCCTCTGCGCCCACATCTATAATAAGGCACGGGTGCAGAGCAAAGAGATTCCCTCATTTGCGTGGGGCCACGCCCCCACAGTGGCTGCCGGCATGGATCTGGGGTGGCGGGCCGAGGGGCCGAGGGGCTAAGGGGGTGCAAAAAGAGAAAAATAGACTTACCTCCTCCCCACTCATCTCTTGCGTCGTCACTCCTCCGTTGGTCGACCAGGAAGCAACCAGGCTCCCTTGAGCCAACCACAACGCTGCAATGCAGCATTGTGATTGGTCTGAGTGCCGTAATTCAGTGCTCAGATGGGGACTGGGGGCCTGGGCATGTTCTCCACCCAGGCTGTAATGCAGCCTGGGTGGAGAACATGCTAAGTGAGCATGACTGTTTTGTCAGCTGAGACGGCCGGCCAAAGCGTTATGCGCACTTCAGTGTGCCCGCCACTCCTCCCCTGCTCTGTGAGCTGAGCAGCCCTGCCCCCATGCTGCTGCAGCAGGAAGGAACAAATACAATGATAATAACATTGTTATTATCATTTTATTTTTCCTTTCCTTCACTGCTGCAATGCAGTGGGGTGACGTTCCTCCGCCTTAGCGGAGGAGCCACCAACTGCACCCCATGCAAAAGAGGGATCACCCGCTGATGATCTGGTGCTATATGTGTGCCAGCACTATCTGTATTACAGAAGGGGACGCATATTTGTCTGCGGTTCTTTCTGTAATACCAAAGTGCCAGGGAGCACGCAAAGTAGGCACAAATGACCGTTGCGCACCTGGGGCACTTTGTTTAATACAGTCCATGGAGTCTTATAGAGGACTTGCAAATACATTTTATTCCTCAACATTTATGGCACTTTGCTTGCCGGGAAGTGTATTACACTATGTGGCGCTTTTTCCTTGTTTGCGCTGTTGCAGGGATTCTGCACATACACAGAACTATGCGCAGGAAAACAGGACCTAGGTGTGTAGGGGCTGAGCCTTTCTACCGCCTCAGTACCCAAAATCCCAAAACTGACTAGCTATAGTGTCTCATTCGCTCTCCTACATAATCACGAAGCTACAAATGATTACACAACCCAGAACACAACACTCCTGACTCTCTCAGGAATCGCGGTAGCAAGACGTACCCTTTCGCTTACTCACTCGTGCCTATCCACAATAAGAATTGACAGTCACTGTAATAGTTCAAAATGTTTATTTTAACTATAGTGCTCTATAATGCAGTATACGAGCCACTACCAGCAGCAAAATGCATAAACCTAAAACAGTTAGCATTGTTGCAATTCCATAGACTATAAAGGGGGATGTCATCGTATACAGACGGTGGTTAAAGGACTACGGGCCACATGCATCACAGAAAAAAACCGGTCGCAAAGGGGCAGATTCTCAGAATCTGCCCCTTTGCGACCGGTATTTTTGCATTTGGGATGCATCATCCCAAATGCAAAAATCGCTATTTAAGTAATCGCAAAATTTGCGATTACTTAAGTGCGATTGCATTTTAAGGAATCGCAAATTGTGATTCCTTAAATGCAATGCATTAAACAAAATAATCTAGCGATTTCGCTAATAAGAATCGTAAATTACCATCAATCTAAAGTTGATGGTAATTTTCGATTTCTCTGAAAAATGCACTAAAGTGCATTTTTGAAAGTCACATGATGCGCACTCACATGCCCCAAGGGCATGTGTGTGTGTAACATGTGGTTAAATTGTAAATTCAGGGGTGCAGCAGGGTATCCTTTTGGAACTCTTGCACCCTTGAAATTGCATGCACAATTTGCGAGTACCTATTGGGTACTCGCAAATTGCGCATGCAATTTCTATTGATTCCAATGGGCCTTTAGGCCCATAGGAATGAATGGGTAGCAATTCCTTAATTGCGACTCGCAATTTGCGAGTCGCAATTAAGGAATTTTAGCGATTCGCTATTTTTGTACGAATTCCTACATGCATAGACATTTGTGATTCCTTATTAGCGAATCCTTAATATTCGCTAATTAGGAATCGCAAATGACATTTTTGGTGCATGTGCCCCTATAAGGCCTAACCACCCTCCCCTTGGAAAGAAGCTGTATTATTATATTATAAAAGATCTCTGGGCTTTGTCAGCAGACCCCATACCTTAGTGCCTAGATGGTGTTTTTACATCATAGGAACAGAATAGCTCTTCTCCCTGGAAAGGTCCCTCTCCAAGTGTGTTTTAGAACAACATGCATCCCCATAATATCAAAGCACGAGTTTCCAGCAGTAGCAGCTGTGTTAGCATGTTTTGTCTAGCTGCTAGAGACTGACCAGAACAGAATAACAAGGGGCATTGTTTATCGACCTTGCACATCGTGTTCAGACTAAACTCCAGGAACAGGCAGAGAACGCAGAAAGCAGACGGCTCTCATGTGAAAGGCACAAACAGAGCCTTACAAAGTAAAGTCATGTAGTAACGTGCGCAAAAGCAGCATCATGGCAGCAGAGCTCATGCAATGTCGACAATGACCCTAACGGCCATATGACAGCGCTGGGTGCACCTTTTAAAAGGGCACCCTGTGCAAACAAGTGGAGTGCGCTATGCTATATTGAATGCGCTGCCCCCAGGGCAGCTGCGAAGTCGTGCTGCCCTGAGGGCAGTGCATTCAAGTGAAATATGGAGCTGCTTTGAAGCATCCGCTCCGTGTTTCACTGTGCAGGCAGCAACCCGCGTGCACTTTTAAGAGGGGTGAGAGATCCCCCTGCAGGCGGGTGCAGTAAGTGATTGCACCCACCTGCAAGGGGATGTCAAGGGGGTCCATAGGGCCCCCTTCACCCCCTTCAGAGAGCTGGCATCAGGGGTGCACTGAAAATGCACCACCTTTTAGGCACAAATGATGGACGGAATGCACAACAAATCAAACATTCACTCCAGTCAAGAGATCTAGGTTAAATCCATTGTTCTTTTTGCTCACCATGCCACCCCAGTTTAGGCCCATGAACATAATAAGCAACCTCATCTTCATTGACACTTTCAACAGAGCATTCAAACTTTACCTCGCAAGAAAATCCATGAACGCTCCAGGAGGCAATGCTCCAGCTTCCAAGCCCCATGTTGCTGCAAGGAGTAATCTGGGAAATCCAAGTGGGTGAGGGGGCTGGATCACCAGTGGTTGCCCCCAAAGACTGCCAGTACTCTCCATTATTGTAAATAGTGCATTTCACATTATCCTGAAAACCTTCACGTCTTGCAGGATTAAGCTGATCACTCTGATCGTCTATCCATCGTCTGGCTCGCTGAATGTAGGACAAGCTTCTGGACATATTGTCATCGACCCAGTCAAGAAGCTTGGCAACCTGTTCCTAGGTCGAAGGCTCATACCATGTTCAACATAACATGTATTTATAAAGTGCACGTTCACCCTTAGGTATCTTGGCACTGAATAACAGATGTTTATTGTTAACCAACTCAATGTTACACATTTTATCGACCTCAGATACATTAAAGGCTGAGTGAACCCACCGGGATTTGAACCTGTGACCATGAGGTCGAACATAGGCCCCTGCAGTGAACATATTAGTCCACTGGGCCAATAAACCGGGCTTTTAAGAACCATTGGCTAGTTGCTTCTTAATGTTTGGGAGATTAGAAGCCATCCCGGAGGCCCATTTTTATCAACCGTTTTTATTCATAAAAGCATGCAAAATGTAATGTGTGTGATTTCTGCCTTACTACAGATTTTAACAAAGGCAGCGAGTTCCAAATCAGTTCAAGTAACAGATGCCAGGCTATCAATCTTGTAACCTACAAAGAGACATAACTGTCATGTACAATTGTTTTACCACCTTCCCAATTTTATCTACAACTATAACTTTAGCTACCACCCATTCAGCCGATGATGATCAGATCTAGCTGCACTTCAAAAACCAAGACCAATGACGCGCCCCAGAAGGCTTCCTGGCTTCCATTGAAATGTGCAAGTGAAGGAGCACTGTGAAACCGAGAGGCTCAAACAGACACCATCAATGCAAGATAAACCCTTCTGTAACCTCAAACCAAACCCTATTGGAGTTTAGCTCCAAGTAGAAAAGCGATAAGCCAAGAGGTCCTCGTCATCACATCTATGGCAATAGATATATAGTATATGGTGATAGTTATCCAAATAAGGTCAACATTTCCCACCACTGAATCCTACTCCTTGTCGGATCCTTTTCTCCCTCTTTTTTTCTTCCTTTAGTCTGCTAAAATCTTCGTGATTTATCGAAATTCTGCATCAATAATCCTTGAATGTGATTTAGGGATTTTTACAGCTAGCAATTCCAGCAACTGTGCAGGGATCTTTGTTATTCTCTCACTAAAATATAATTTTTATGAGGAGTCCTTTCCATTAATTGATGAAAGACTATTTTTGGCCCTGTCTGACACGTCCCGAGGTAGCACCCTAAGACTACTCGCCCTACTGAGGGAATAGTCCTAAGTGGCTACTACATCTGTCTTGCATTTTGTACCTCTGCACTGCCCTACAACAACAGACTATAGGGATTGTTAATGCAATGCCAGGAACAGAAGGTTAACCGAGATCTCATAAGCCTTCTCTGTTTGTGACAACATTTCCATATCTATCAAGACCATCCCAAAGCTTCTCCAATTTAGGAAAGAGTTGAAGACGCACCTCTTTAAAGAACACTACATCATAAGGCATTAACAGTCCACAACTAGATAACTCTCCTATCACTAGTTGACTTTATGCTAGACGTTGACCCTATACAGGTCTCCGCTGACTTTTGGCTGGGTTTGGGCTATAGAAATATGACCTATATGTACATACATACATACACACATACATATATACATACATACATACATACATACATACATACATACTTTGCATACTTGACTTGGAACCAGCACACTTAAGGGCCGATTCCGACCACAATCGGAGGCTTTCTGACCAACACGGTCGGTTTGCGGTCCGACCGGCAAATTATGATGTCGGCGGTCGGAGCGTGAACCGGTCGGTCAATCCGACGCGGTTCTGACCAGCTCTCGGAGTCTTCCAGCCAGTCGGAACCGCACTGTAATCCCCTATGGACGGCGTTTCCACCGTTGGGATTACAATGTCGGTTTGCCACAGCCTTTCCGTGCCGGCGTTTCCGACATGGAAAGGCTGTCGGAAAGCGACTTTGGGGACTCCTAGCAGGGCCCCTTTTCCTCCGCAGCCTACGGTTGGCGGCCGAGGGGGTACTTTGGGTGCCCCCCTGTAAATCCATGCACTGTGTGGCAGGCACCATGGGGTGCAGATTTTTACACACACCCCCATTTCTTTATTGGAGCTTGTATTACGGCTGGTTTATGGCCTTAACACAGGCTCCCATAGAGAAATGCGAGTATCCGACTGAACAGTGTTCACCGCATCATTATTAGGCGGTCGGAACCGCCGAACAGAGGTATGTCGGTACCGAGACGGTGTTGGTCAGAGGCAACTCCGACCGACATCGTAATAAGTCCCTTAGATTCATTGTTTATAGAAGTAAACAAATCTAAAGTGAGATGCACACTTCACTGAAAAATAAATATTGCTATCCTCCTTCCTCTCAGTTGCACCACTCATGACCTCAGGGATGGGATCTGATATGAAGCTCTGGATAACTTTAAATATTTATTTAAATACAATGAACATTTTTCGTTTAGTAGTAATTGTGGTGGAAGCATTGTTTTAAATTCTCAATTTTTAAAGTTCTTTTAAGAATGAGCAGGCTTCCAGTGAGTGCTGGTTTCCCTGTCCGCTGTCCTAACAATTAAGAGTCTACAGACCAATAATATTATTTTGAGAACTCCTACTGCACTGCGCAGGCGCTGTGACATGGAGGAGATGTGGTGGCATCCTCACTGGCTGGGAAGGAGGTCAGTGCGTGGTGCCTGCCCTTGCGTTGAGTGGCAGTGCCTTTTATACAAGTGCCTTCTGTACCACTGTGGTATCCCTGTGGCTGCACACTGCATCCTTGGCTCAGGCTTCGAATCAAGGATGAGCTCCCAGCCTGACACATGAAGCATGAGTGTCCAGCTGCATCTCTTCACCAGCTGGGTATTGAGACATTGCTTGGTGGGTTGCAGGTTACTGTACTGTCATTCATCAGAGAGTTCCTGACTACCAGCTTCGGTGTGCCAATATGTCATTATAAAAGGAAGTATATCGACCATACATGTCTGCTGCTCTTATACTTAAACTGTAATATTCAAAGGTTTGTAATGCATGTGCACGAGTGTCCTATGAGAGTGAAACAGATGTAATTAACTATTCAATTCAAGCTTTATTTCGATCACATCGATCATAAAAGCCAACCACAATATGTACAATATCTTAAAACACTAAAAAGTAAATACTTGTTTCCGGTCCAGGGAGGACCTGGCTTGGCAGTTCGGGCTGGACTGTTCCCATGAGGCACAGGGTCAAGACTGATTTGCATATGGCCAGGTCTAAACTGGGGTGGCTTGGTGAGCAAAAGAATGATGGATTTAACCCAGATCTCTTGACTGGGGGTGAATGTTTTGATTTGTTCTGCATTCCGTCCATCAATTGTGTGTCTTTGCTTTCTCGCCCTAAGTACGCCAGGTATGCCCAGACGTGGGTCCTGGGCTCACTGTGCCACTGGAATCAAGCTATCCTGGCTGAAGAGGTGAAACCCCGAAGCCGGTCCTAGGATGCTTGTTTCCGGTCCAGGGAGGACCTGGCTTGGCAGTTCGGGCTGGACTGTTCCCATGAGGCACAGGGTCAAGACTGATTTGCATATGGCCAGGTCTAAACTGGGGTGGCTTGGTGAGCAAAAGAATGATGGATTTAACCCAGATCTCTTGACTGGGGGTGAATGTTTTGATTTGTTCTGCATTCCGTCCATCAATTGTGTGTCTTTTGCTTTCTCGTCCTAAGTACGCCAGGTATGCCCAGACGTGGGTCCTGGGCTCACATTGCCACTGGAATCAAGCTATCCTGGCTGAAGAGGGGTGAAACCCCGAAACCGGTCCTAGGATGCTTGTTTCCGGTCCAGGGAGGACCTGGCTTGGCAGTTCGGGCTGGACTGTACCCATGAGGCACAGGGTCAAGACTGATTTGCATATGGCCAGGTCTAAACTGGGGTGGCTTGGTGAGCAAAAGAATGATGGATTTAACCCAGATCTCTTGACTGGGGGTGAATGTTTTGATTTGTTCTGCATTCCGTCCATCAATTGTGTGTCTTTTGCTTTCTCGCCCTAAGTACGCCAGGTATGCCCAGACGTGGGTCCTGGGCTCACTGTGCCACTGGAATCAAGCTATCCTGGCTGAAGAGGGTGAAACCCCGAAACCCGGTCCTAGGATGCTTGTTTCCGGTCCAGGAGGAGACCTGGCTTGGCAGTTCGGGCTGGACTGTTCCCATGAGGCACAGGGTCAAGACTGATTTGCATATGGCCAGGTCTAAACTGGGGTGGCTTGGTGAGCAAAAGAATGATGGATTTAACCCAGATCTCTTGACTGGGGGTGAATGTTTTGATTTGTTCTGCATTATGTCCATCAATTGTGTGTCTTTTGCTTTCTCGTTCTTATGTCAAAGGCCACTAGATTGTCAACCGTGTCCGGAGAGGCCATGGTGAGGCAGACATAGTCGGTATTAGAACCCAAGGGAGTGTACATTTTTCAGGGGTGGGCGGAATTTGCGTAGTCGCGTTACGCAAATCCTCGCGAAATTGCTAACAAATTCCGCGAGCTCGCGGAACTTCCGCGAAATCGCGGAATTGCTTGTGCCGTCCGTTCGCGATGTGTTTTTGCGTGCTCGCGGGGAAATATATCGCTAACTTGCCCATGCGGTCGCTAATGGCGCGGCCATCTTGTTTTCACTTGTCCCGCCCGCTCGCGATGGTATTTCCTGTTCCGGGTCGCGTATTGCATGCTCCCGCCCGTTCGCGATAAGCGTTTCCTGTTCGGGAACGCGTATTACGTGTTCGCGACGCTTTTTGCGTGCTCGAGGGGGAAATATCACGCGAACTTGCCCATGCGGTCGCAATGGGCGCGGCCATCTTGTTTTTCACTCTATTTCTATGGTTCTGGGCCTGCTTTTCAATCCTCCCTCTATCTTTCCAATCCTTTGTTTCTGTAAACTTATTTTGGGTCTTTTTTGTTTATTATCTATCTCTCTATTTTCCTGATTCTATATTTTGAGTTTTTCTCTACTTTTTGTGTGTTTTTAACTACTTTTTCACACTTTTTCTATTACCTGCTTTTTCATTTCTTTTACTTACTTTATTTAATTCCTACCTTTTCTTTTCCGTCCCCCGCCTACCCAGAACCATGGCAAAGGGCCACAGGGCTCGAGTCGGAGCCAGAGCCGCGACCGCCTTCCTTGCGGAAGACGGCGCCAAAGAGGGGTGCAGGCACGGGCCTTATTTAATGAGGCGGAGGCGGCCGCACTGTTTTTTCGTTCAGCGCCACCTCCCCTTAACCCTGGCAGCAGGCGGCAGGCCTGGGTCCGGAGTACGGGCTCCGGGAGGCGTCGGCAGTGGTGGGGCAAGGTGCGGCGGGCAGTGTTTCGCTGCTCTGGTGTCCGGCGCACCCAGAATCAGCTGACGCACCGGTGGTCCGATATTCTGGACCGGGAGCAGGACCTGCTGGACCTGCTAGGAGTGGAGGTCCCGGGGCTTGGTGAGTAGCTATTTAATATTACTACTTTGTGTACTTCTGCTCTGTGTTATATATTGCGAATATTTTTTTCTCCGACCAGCAAGAATGCTGCTGCTTACATTGCAGGTAAATGACGTTTAAAAATCTGTGATTGTTATGACACAGGCGCTCGACGCTACTAATCTTACTTGTTTGCAACTTTGCGCTCGCTTGGCCTGATGATTATGTAAGAGTTTACTTTAGAGAACTTAAGTGATGTAATGCTAGAGAGAGTAGTCCTTCCTTTGTCCTCGTGCCACTAAGAAGGGATAGTGGTGGATTGATAGGTTTAGTTACTTATTAGTTGGTAATTTCTAAGTTGTGTGCGTGACGCATCCTCTGTCACGTCACGGGCTGCTGAGTGATGCTTACCCCAGTCCTTAGCAGAACCTTTTGTAGTTTGTTTACTGAGTGTTAATAGGCTTATATCATCACTAGCAGAACATTAGCAGCAACCAGCCAACAATTTGGTGTATGCAAAAATGTATGCATGTGTCCTCCATCTATGCATTTTTGAGGACTAAAATAAATGGAAATGCAGACTTACTGAACAATTGGCCCGTCTGGATTGGAATCGGTGGGCTAGGTCAGGTGGTAGTTAGGCTTGCTAGACGGTCCGTGAATCTCGCAATACTACCAGTCGATCAGATAGGTCAATTTTATTGCAATTTTTGTAACCAAAAATGTTTTTGGTGCCTATTTTAAAATATTTTATATATTTCACACCAAACTTTAATTTTTGCCTCTTTCTTTATGAAATCTTACATGATCAGCAGCACCCAGGGGCAAGAAGACGGGGTCGCAGGCGGTGGGCCCACAAGATCTGGACGATGCCTCCCAGGGACAGGACCGCTCCTCTATCGAGGGCTCTGCTGCTGGCCCCAGTAAGTCCACCAGTGGTTAATATTAATAATTATATTTCCTAAACTTTTCCTGCACCTTATTTTTCCGAACTATTATTTCGGTATCCTGATTCGCATTTTTACAAAATCTTCTTTGCTCTATACTATCTGTTTCTAAATTCTTGTTATCCCTGCCTCTAACTGCGTCTGCTATGACTCTCTGTACTACTACTATTAGTCTGTCTGTAGCCAAGCTTGCCCAGTTGCCCACTCTTTATTTCAAATATTTTAAATTAAACTCATTCACCAATAGCTATAGCCATTGAGTTTTGGTTGTCCTCTTCTACTACTTCTAGTCTTCTTATTCTTGAGGCTTTTTGACAATTCCCACCAAGAAAATGCCCAACCAAATTTTAGAATTTTAGATAGGATAGGACATACTACTACTGTTGTAGGGATTCTGCACATACAGAACTTTGCACAAGAAAATAGGTCGTTGGTGATGGGAGGTTGGACCTTCCTCACACCTCAATCGGAAGCCACCACAATCCCCTGACCGACTTGTTATAGTGTCTCATTACTCCGAAAGGCCCCCCACCCACAAAATACCCAATGAGTAGACAACCCAGACAACATAACACTCCCAACCTGTGTCGCGGAAGCAATGCACACCCTTTTGCTCACTCTTGTGTAAGTCCACACCAAATACCACTGAGTCTATGTAAGTTCAAAAGGTTTCTTTTATTTCCAACTGACAAGCTCTGTATGTTGTATAATGCAGCAGCAACAGCAAAATGTATAAGATTAAAACAATAAACATTGTTACAGTTAGACTTACAAGTTACTTACAACTAAAAGTCCATAGAAGCCAAAAGGCGAGATCATGATAACTGAACAGTGGTGGGCGAACCACCCTCCCCTTGGTAGGAATCTAGTTTATATAAAATTCTAAATGGAGATGTGAGAATTCTGGGAGCCCTCACCTTAGAAGAACCTAGTAGTGGTGACATCATAAGCTCTGCAAAGCTCTGGTTCTTCTTATAAGTGAATCTTCCGTCTGTAATGAGAAAAATGGTGCACGTTAGTATAGTGCAAGCATTTCTCAGTCGTGCCAAAAACTGTTTTTTTTTTTTATGGATAAGCAATATGGACTAACACCATAACTCCATAACAAAGTCGCTTGTTTCTCGACCTTGTACGCAGTGCTCAGACAGTAGCAGTATGAGCTCATGTGGCCTCAAAGGCGTATTTCACAACAAGCTGCAAGGTAACTTGCGCAAAAATAAAAGACAGAGCTAAAATGGTTGCATGGCTCGGGGTAACTTAGCAAAGACTAAAATGACCCTAGGGACCATATAACACTACTAGTGTCTAGTCTACTACCTGATTTATACTAGTGATGTATGTTGTATATGTATTAACTTTTTTTTCATTCATGCTAGTGAAAAATAGGGAGGTGTATATGGCATCTGAAAAATGTGTAATGTTTTTTCTAGGCGTACTACCGACCACCAGTACCGGGGCCAGCGGTGAAGGTGACGTGGCCGCTGAGGGTGCAGGCGATGCGGCAGTTGGAGTAGCTGCAGGGGGTGAGCCAGCAGCAGTGGCGGGCGGTGGTAAGTTATATTCCTAATCCTTACTTATTGACATTACACTCGCTGCAAGGGTGTAATGTATACTGTACTGTTGAGACTTAAGTAAGAAGTAGTTGTGAACGCCGTTTGAAGAAGACACCCTTTACTTAGCAGCATTAGCAATAGCATTAGCGACAGGAGTCTGAGAGTAACCAATGGCCTCTATCGGACTTCAACTCAGCTGTGAAATTTTTATGGAGAAGAATAAAAGTCTGATCAGATGACCTTGATGGATGGGTTGAACGAAAAGGGAAAGAAGGGTGGAAGGAGGCAGGACGGGCGAGATTTTATGTTTATGACTGGCAGAGAAGGATACGTGGCATGCATGCATAGGTGTGTGATATGAATCAGATGCATGGGTGGCGGAATGCCTGAAACTCCCCCAAATGTTCGAGGCCGAGGTAGTGGGAGGATAGATACATACCACAAATGTTACGTACTGTGCTTGCTAGTGCTACTGTGCCACTATGTGTAGAATGTATTTGTCTGACTGCTTTGCTAAGAGTATATTTTACAATAGTCTTGTTTTTTCTTCTTGATATAGCTACTCCTAAAGTCAACCGGAAGGAGTTGGCAGCCAAGGCCCGGCGCCGTAAGCTGGAGGCCATACAGGCCGAATACCGGCGCCTGGTTGTTCTAGAGGAGGAGGAGGAGGCGGCAGCAGCTGCAGCCTCCTCCAATGCCCCGGGCCCCAGACACCCCCCCCCAGTCTTACGGCGTCACCGCCTGTCAGCCACCCTCCGCCACACAGGAAGAAGCACTGCTGCCCACCCCCACTGTGGATGCAACTGCCGCGCGCTGAAGCACCGCGTGGCCCACCTGGAGGAGCGCATCCGTGTCCTGGAGAGGCGAGCCCGCTGAGACCCCGTTTTTTTATTGCCCCTTTTTTAGTTCTTATTTGGGTGGGTGGGAATCGGGCGTTGGGTTTTGGACTTTTGGACATTTGTTGGACTTTTTCGTTGCGGGACATGAACATTGGTTGGGGTTAGGGAGGGTTGGGGTTAGGGAGGGGGGTGGGTCAGGTGTTGTGGGATTTTTTTTACATAGTTTATTTTTGTTAGGGTATTAAATTACATATTTAGACTTAATATACGATGTGGTTAATGTTTTGTGGGTGGGGTTACTGTTTTACGTCACACGGTTTCCTTGCTGGTGCAGTGCCACAGCCAGTGTTTGATTTTAATAATTGGCTGAGTTACTAAGACACAAACAGACAGATGCGGTACCCGTCACTGAGGGACTTGTCCTACTAGTACTGTCAGTCTCCCCTGATAATCTATGCATTCTGCAACTGGACTCAAAGGGGTGTGTGAAATAGAATTAATGAAAATAAATCCGTTATTAATTATGCCTCACCCAAACCTCTTCTCTTACCTGTGCTTGATGTTTAACTTGGGCACGGCGATGGCTGCATGGTGGTGATGGTTTTCTTTCCCAACATGCCATGGTTGTGGTGGTAGTAGTAGTAGACCCTGGCAGTAGCACTTGCAAATAAAAGAAAGTGAGACAGTCAGTCGCCTGAGAGAGACTGTGGGAGGAGTAGTAGAACAAAGTACAGTACGGAACTTACTGCCAAACAATAATATGCCAAAATACAAGGAAACATAATGGTTGCGGGGATAGCCTAGTACATAGAGTTACAAACTCTAGCTGTGTCGAGTCACTCGACTAGGCCTACAGTACACCGTGGTCCGTGACTCGACACAAGCGTAACCGTTAGTGCTGTTTCGGATGATGACAAATCCAATCTATGATGGCATTTAATGCTGATGGATTCGGTTCCTTTGGTACAAAAACCCAAATATACTGCTCATAGGAGGGTGGGCAAGCAGAAGAAGATCTGCGCCCTGCCTTGAAAATGCATTTATGTTGCTTTAGCCACATCCGCCCCAGCAAGCGTGTGATAAATTATTGGTGTACATTTAATTTAGTCACACCTCAATAAGCCACACAGCCTGGGGGAAGAGGATTAGGGTTTGAAGAATGGTTGGGAAGGGGGTTTTGGGAAAGGTTTGAGAAAGAAAAACAGTACGCATGGACAACAACAAAACACAATATTGGCAGACAACCATATCCATAAATCAGTTAAGGGAGAAAAAGGAAATGCATGCATGATGATAATAACTTGATGGTTAATGATATTACTAACTACTACTACTAGACAATTAGACAGTACAGGGCAGCAGTATATTATGCTATTTGCCTTGCCTGTCTGCCCTCAGAGAGACCCGAATTACATACAGTTTCTGTTCTTTTGTACCCGCCCGGGCTTAAAGATAGCAAAGAAAAGTCCAAAAATGCTGTAGGGATGAATTGAATTATATAAGCAGAGAGCAAACATAAAAACAACAACACACAGTAGTAATCATTGAAGACAAAAAAAAGAATCGAAATTTAAAAGATGATGAAAGTTGATACTGTTACTGTATGTTATCCTGGTCAAAATGGGGAGTTGCATCTCGGCGTTCGTCTTGGTCCTCCATTCCATGGACGCTCCGGCCATCAATCTTGCGTGACGCCACTTCCTGCCTGGCACATGTAGATTCATTGGTAAGGTAAGTGAGAGTTGTTTTTCCCAGTGTAGCACAGGATAAGGGCCGGCCTGTAATTGCAGATGGGAAAACCAAAGGGATATTGAAAAATCAAGTAGAAAAAAAATGCCTAAATTACGGTGGAGTGCAACAAGAACACTTTCCAGAGGCGGCATGGATTTGGATACATCATGTCTAACTTAGTCTGTTTCCAACATTAACCTCCAACAACAACAGGACTGAGCAGGCCCACGGCACCCGTGACACATCCTCCATTTAGCGTACCTTTTTTGACAGAGGCAGACAAAGCAGATATACAGCAACATAGCATTTTACAAATTAAGTGACTAAATCAATGCCCCGCTGTCAGTCATACCATACCACCACACTCGACTCCACCACTACACAGACATGTAGGTCTGCAGTGGTTGTTGTTGACTTGGTTACCTTGTAATGCACTCATGAAACGCACTGAGTTATTCCATCAATCATCTCGGATCGTACTGAGTGACTGGAGTGCGAAGAGATAATGTCACTGTGGTCCTCATCATGGTGTGTTGTCCAACTCAGTGTGCAGTAGTGTACAGATTGAGTCCCCTTTCCATATTCAAAATGCAATGGATCGGCCTGCAGTAGAAGTAGAAAATTGTTATTGAAAAACCAGATTGGAAAGAAACATTGCATTGGGTTACTTTTAGTGTGTAGATTAGATAATAGTACACAATGAATTACCTTCATGCACTACAAACAACAACAACACAAATCACTCAGTCAGCGTCCAATGCATGTCATCATTCATTACCTGTTCCTTCTCATCTTCAGTTAATGGGCATTCTGTATCGGCTCGGAAAGGGTGATAGCTATAGTAGTCATCATCATGTTCCACTTCTTTTGGAGAGACTCAACGAGGCAAGATTAGGTTTTCTTCGATTATGCTACATCCAATCATCATCTGGCTTGAGGGCAATAGATTTAGGTCGATTCAGGAGGATGGAGGAGCAGGACTCGGAGGAGTGGACTGAAATGCAGAGAGCTGAAACTCATAAGGCAATAAAATAAGAAGACGGTGGTGATGGATTTGTTGTGATTTGAAGTTTCCAAACAGAAAGACAGACACAGAAATAGAAGTAAATAAGGGAGAACCACAGTAAGAACTGGAAGCCTAGTTGTCACCGTCAGGGAAGTATAGCTCGTCCTCAAACTCTGGAGGTTCAACCAGAAGTAGGTAATCAGCATCCAACACGCTACTTCCATCACCTGAGCCGCTGTCCTCATCTTCCTGCGGTGATTCATGTATTGTATAATTCGGTGGTATAAATTGCTGATTCATTTTGATCATGGTTAACCTCTCCACGTTTATGGGTGAGAGACTGGTCCTTTTCACTGTTACAATGGAACCAGCAGCACTGAAAACACGTTCAGAAGAGACACTTGCGATAGGGCAAGCCAGATAGTTGATCGCCAGCCTGCTGAGCACTGGCCATTGGCCCCTTTTGCCATACCAATACCGCAATGGGTTTTGATCAATGAAGACCTCTGTTGGGTCATCCAGGTAGGCCTGGACCATTCGGTCAATGTTCAGGGGTGCTAAACTTAGTGCGCCCTCTTTTGTCTTTGCATTAGCACTGGACCTAGCAAGTCCTTGCTGTAAATACCAATTCTGTGCCGTTTGTACTGGGGCTGATGATGATCCGGTTCTTGCTGTTGTCGATAGTGTTGGTGACAGCTGTGAACCAAATGCACTGCCCACAGGCTCTGAAGTTGAACTTGACGCAGGATGCCCTGCTGCAGTACTTGATGTGGGTTTGAGGCCTTTAATTACCAGCCGTTCATTTTCCAATGTACTGGCTGCCTCAGCTATCCAAGTTTTGTACCGGGCAACATCCACTTCTGAAAAAGGGAGTAATGTCTTACTGTGCAGTGCCGCTTTGTACCGTGGATCCAGAATTGTGGCACAAATGTAATGTTGTTGTGACAGAATCTTATTTTGCACCCTTGCATTTTCACTTAGCGACATGATAAGCTCTCCGCCAACTGGTATGCTTCTTTTTTTCCTCCACACCTATGTACACTTCACACACCCTCTTCAGCTCTTGCTCTAGCATGTGCAACAATGGGATAGCTTGGCCCATAGTACAGTCCTCCTTGCTGACTTCACGTGTGAAGACCTCGAAAGGAAGAAGCATCTCTGTAAGAGATTTAACTAGGCACCATTGGTCCACCTGAAGGGTCATGCCTTTCACAGCAGCATCCGCCCTTTGCATGACATATTCATTGATTGGTCTGTACTGCTCAAACAGACGGTCAAGCATGTAATACGTTGAGTTCCAACGTGTTGCCACCTCCTGGATCAGTGCTTTGACTGGCATTCTATAGTCACGTTGAATGATCCTCAGCTGCTTCCGGGCTTTAAAAGAATGGCTGAAATGCGTGCATATTCTGCGGCAGGTGGTCAGTAAGTTGCTGACTATGGGTTCTTTTCAGAAAGTCTTGAACTATAATGTTAATGCAGTGCGCCAAACACGGGACCCTGAAATACTTACCAAGCGTCATGGCCTTAAGTATATTACTGCCATTATCCGTGGCAACAAAACCAATGTGAAGCCCTCTGGGGCGCAGCCATTCAAAGACCTTGTTGTTAAACTCTTCCAAAAGGTTTTCAGCAGTATGAGATTTCTCCATGGCGAACATGGCTATAGTTGCATGTTTCCGAGAAGCATTAAAAATTGCAGCTGTGTCAACAGCACCTACTTCAGATAGCTTGTCTCTAACCCCCACAAAGAGACCCAGTGTGCAGTGATGCACATGTAATCAGTGGCTTGGCAACTGGTCCACATGTCTGTTGTCAGGTGGATTTTGTGAACAGCACTCTGCTGCAAAGCTTGTCCAACCAATTCAAGCACATCGTGATGTAGTGCTGGAACAGCAACTCGGGCAAAATAGGAACGGCTGGGAACCTTCCATTTAGGGCAGATGGCTGACACAAATTCAAGGAAACCCACCCCTTCCACAAATGAAAAAGGAGAAGGTCCAGCGCTAACATTTTAGCGAGCTTCGCATTGTACAACCGTGCCGTTGGGTGGTTGCGTTGGTACTGCCCCTCCGACCAAAGCATGCTGTCAATGGTAGGCTGGAATATTTTCCTTACTGCTGCACCTTTCTTCTTGAACCCAGCTAGGCTCAACGACGCTGCACTTTTGCTCATTGCAGTGCCCGGTTGCCTTGCTGTCTCATGTTGACTCTTACTACTGTGCCACTGAGATGTTGCTGAGGATGCGGGCGTTACCAGTACACTGCTGGGGGTAGGGCTATACATGTCTCCCTCTTGTTGACCTTCCTCCGCGATCATATCTTCCCCTACTTCTTCATCCACAACAACAGCAATGGGTCCAGTTTTACTTTTTTGTAAGTGAAGTAGGTGAGCCTCCCACCTGATAGTGTGGTGTTTTTTGAGATGACTTGTTTGTCCTCCGGTACCATAGTTTGTACCAAGCTTACCCCGCCTAACAGCCTGCCGACAAATTGAGCATATAGCAATGTTCTCCTCCTTACTGCTAACCGAAAAGAAGTCCCAAACTGGGGAGGAGAACTTTCTGGCACTGCTGGAGGTGCCACTTTCAATACCAGATGAAATGGAGGGTGTGCATGGAATTTGACTCTGTGCACTTACATTACCACCACCTTCTGAGGTGGTGGTTGAGCTTGATGTAGGTCCCTGCCGGGCCTTTGCAAAGGCAAATATGGAAGCTGGAGGTCGTGTTGGCGTTACCTGTGTTGGTGGTATCCGTGCTACATCCCTCGCAGCGATTTGGGATAGTCTAATAATGTTGGTCTCCATCTCCGCAGGCCCAGGAGTGATGTTCGTGATGACTGGCTCTTCATCATCATCACCCCCTCGTCTAAATCTACCTCCATAACTGTAAGGCTTTCGGGAACCTTCCTTTTCACTAGCCTTGTCTTGTGGTGTGCATCACTCTCAGGCTGAGCTGGTGGCTTCCAAGTGGCATCTAGATCATCAGAAGCGGGGCTTGAAGAAGAAGTTGATGTACTAAGCCTCCTTTTCCTTGCTGGGGGTATGGAAGACACTGGATCTTCTGGAACAGTGGCTTGCTCCTCTCCGTCTGCAAAAGCTCGATTTCCTGAACTGCCCCTACTTCAGGTGGAACAGCTACTATTGTGGGCTGTGGTTCCGGCTGTGGTTGCGGTTCCGGCTGTGGTTGCGGTTCCGGCTGGGGTTGCGGCTGTGGTTCCGGCTGGGGTTGCAGTTCCAGCTGCGGTTCGGGTTGCGGCTGGGGTTGCCCACTTATCTCCTGAGTTTGCGCCTGCGAGTGCGTGGATTGGGTACTACTTTGCGATAATGACATTTCAACATCACTGGTCGTTAGTAGACTGGCTACCTCTGCCACAGTCATGGGCTTGGGCCTAGGTTGCTGGGGTGGGGCCACTGATGCAGAGGTGCTGCTCCCAGCTTGGTCCCCGCTGGACACCGCTGCTGCAGGCGTAAGTTTTTTTCCCAAAAAACACATCGGCCGGCACCCCAGTCTTGGCAAGTGCCATTTCCTTCTTCTCTCCCTTCTTCTCACTGGCAACTTTATTGCTACTGGAGGACCTTGTACCTTTCTTTGGGGCCATCTTCTTCAGATGTCAGCAGGACGCAGGTGCACAAGTTGCAGAGATGTCTGTGGTCACACGTGGATGTGACGCGCAGCAGGACTTCAGCCTGGCAGTACAACGGGTGATGTTGATGATGACACCTCCTCCTCTGTCTTTTTGTGCACCTAAAAGCAAAGAAGCCAGGAGAAGAACATCAGTGAAATGTTGCATTTGTTGTTGTGGTTCAATTACTAGTAGTACAAACAAACAAATAAAAGATATAAATTAGTGTAGCCATTTGTGAGACTGTCAACAAGGGCTTTCCTGGTATACTGTGTACACTGTCAGGACAACCAAAATACAAATGTAATAGAAGTGGACCCTGTTTGGCAATAAATTATTTGCTCATCACATCATTCAGGGAGCTGCAGCTGGTAAAGGGGATGGATGCAAGCAGTAAGCCAAGAGGAAAACCATGCAGGGCTAAATGGCAAAAGCAGCACACTTATAACTCCCACCAGAAATGGCCACCAGCCACATGGACACTCACAAATCACAAGCAACAAGCATGAGGCCTGGAAAACAATGTACTGAAACAGGCCTACGATAGCCAGGCAAAGGCTGCATGGTAAACCACACTGCTTTGCCTGTAATGTAATGCAATAAAATGCAAAAACGAAAATACACAGGGCTAAACAAGGCCTGCAACACACCACACACAACTAAGGCATGTAACACACCCCAAAAAACAGAAATACAGCCAAAAAATAAATACACATTTTGCAATTCAATGCCATCCATGTGCCCTAAATGATGTTTAAATTCAACTGAACACACAAACAGTTCTTTTATGCACCCCTGACTATCTCTGGGCCCACT
Organism: Calotriton arnoldi; assembly: GCA_963921515.1. NCBI lineage: Eukaryota > Metazoa > Chordata > Amphibia > Caudata > Salamandridae > Calotriton > Calotriton arnoldi. The sequence continues at coordinate 254,844 of CAWUFW010014746.1, forward strand.
GGATGGAAGGCCTGTTGGCAGATTAGGCTACAAGCTTGCAGGCCTATGACAAAAAGCACACTGCCTGGCTTCAAAATGGCCGCCAGCCTCATGGCCAGGCCCACAACAACAAGAAACTGAAGACAGACAATGCAGGCCTATGGCAAAAAACACTGCCTGGCTTCAAAATGGCCGCCAGCCTCATGGCCAGGCCCACAACAACAAGAAGCCTAGGCCACAAAGGAAACACATGCAGGCCTATATGGCAAAAGCAGCACACTTATAACTCCCACCAGAAATGGCCACCAGCCACATGGACACTCACAAATCACAAGCCACAAGCATCAGCCCTGGAAAACAATGTACTGAAAACAGGCCTACGATAGCCAGGCAAAGGCTGCATGCTAAACCACACTGCTTTGCCTGTAATGCAATACAATGCAAAAACGAAAATACACAGGGCTAAACAAGGCCTGCAACACACCACACACAACTAAGGCATGTAACACCCCCAAAAACTGAAATACACCCCAAAAATAAATCCACTTTTTGCAATTCAATCCAATGCCATGCATGTGCCCTAAATGATGTTTATATTCAACAGAACACACAGAAACAGTTGTTTCATGCACCCCTGACTACCTCTGGGCCCACTGGATGAAAGGCCTGTTGGCAGACTAGGCTACAAGCTTGCAGGCCTATGGCAAAAGCACACTACCTGGCTTCAAAATGGCCGCCAGCCTCATGGCCAGGCCCACAACAACAAGAAACTGAAGACAGACAATGCAGGCCTATGGCAAAAAGCACACTGCCTGGCTTCAAAATGGCCACCAGCCTCATGGCCAGGCCCACAACAACAAGAAACTGAAGACAGACAATGCAGGCCTATGGCAAAAAGCACACTGCCTGGCTTCAAAATGGCCGCCAGCCTCATGGCCAGGCCCCCAACAACAAGAAACTGAAGACAGACAATGCAGGCCTATGGACAGACAATGCAGGCCTATGGCAAAAAAGCACACTGCCTGGCTTCAAAATGGCCACCAGCCTCATGGCCAGGCCCACAACAACAAGAAGACTAGGTCACAAAGGAAACACATGCAGGCCTATATGGCAAAAAAAGCAGCACACTTATAACTCCCACCAGAAATGGCTACCAGCCACATGGACACTCACAAATCAGAAGCAACAAGCAGGAGGCCTGGAAAACAATGTACTGAAAACAGACCTATAATAGCCATGCAAAGGATGCATGGTAAACAACACTGCTTTGCCTGTAATGCAATAAAATGCAAAAACGAAAATCCACAGGGCTAAACAAGGCCTGCAGCACACCACACACAACTAAGGCATGTATTTAGCACACAGCACAAAAACGGAAATACACCCAAAAATACACATTTTGCAATTCAATCCAACGCCATCCATGCCCCCTAAATGATGTTTGAAATTAAAAAATACATCACACAGCAAAGGAACAGTTGTTTCATCATGTTTCATCATGCACCAACCCATGACTAGCTCTGGGCCTACTGGCTACAGTGGCTACCCACCACTATATTTATTTTTTAAAATGATGAAAATTAAAAAAATTGTAATTGCAGCAACTGCAATGACCCAATCCGACAACACCAACTTACTTGTAAAATCTCAAATCCAAAAATCCTCAAATCAAATGATAATGATGCAGCAGACACAAACAGTGATCCTTCCAGCTCAAATCCAAGTGAAAAATGAACAAGAGATGGAGAAAGCACTGGGAGGAGCCTGCTGGAAAGGAACAGGAAGTAGTAGACTCTGTGGCACTTCCTCCCTCTCCCCCGCCCAAAAAATGAAAAAAAGGACACCCAAATATCAATCTGAGTTTTTTTTTCCATGGAAATCATCAGTTTATAGAAGGTTTTATGCTGCTCGCGATATTATTCTTCTCCAGATTGAAAATTTTGCGTGTTCGGGATCGCAGGTTTACAAAGATTCCGCCGGAAATCCGATGGCGCGCCCGAATGACGTGTTCGCGACCGCAATCTCTCTCGTGGTGCACGATGGCGCGACGAATGACGTGTTCGCGTTCGCACACTCTCGCGTTGTCCGATGGCGCATCGAATGACGTGTTCGCGATCGCAAACTCTCGCAGGATCTCGCGGCCGGCTACCGAAATCTCGTGGCGCCCGCGAACGAATAGGAAAACCCGTCGGCGAACGCAGGAATCCCGGTAAGTCATAATCGCGCACGCTAGAATGCATTTTTAAAGCGCGAACAAGAAAATAATTCCGCTTCGCCGCGGATCGCGGAATTGATGGCAATTCCGCGTTCTCCGCGGAACGCGAAATTGTCCAAATTCCGCAAATTCCGCGAGCGGAGCGGAATTCAATGCCCAGGCCTAGATTACAGCCATCTGAGAGCCAGGGCAGTGGCGTAGCTAGGCACTCTGCCGCCCGTGGCGGTCCCTGCCTTCCTGCCTTTTGTCGCCGCGCTGAGGGGAGGGGTGGGGGGGGTGCTGGCGATGATTTTTGCGGCCGCCGCCGCCCCCGAAACTCGTGCCGCCCGGGGCGCACCGCCCCCTCCGCCCCCCCTTGCTACGCCAGTGAGCCAGGGCACTGCTAATGATTAAAACGGTTGAATGGATGAGAAGTGAACTGCGTGCAGCACTGTGTAGTGTGCAGGTATGTCCTTAGCTACCATTCAGTACTGCAGCCGGAGCATCGTGGAACAAGGGCTCCAGGGGCTAACTTTATCCCCCCAAAGAATTCCCAACCCATCAGCCAGTAGAACAACCACTTACTTAGCGGATATCTTGCTAGCATCCTCCCTTATGTGTGTGGAAATTTGTTTGGGGCTGTGAATGCAGCGTGTGTATCTGCTCGTGTCGTCTTGACTGCAGCCACTTTGTGAGCCTTCATGTATACAGAGAAGAGGCAGGGCTGGGTGACTGAAGGGGCTGTGTCTGACAACTGCGAAAAAACCAGTATGTCACTAAGACTGGTTGCCCACCACCGCAACATAAGGTAAATGATTTTACCGATGTGCGTGCCATCATAATGTCTTTCAGTAAGATCTGCTAAATTGTTGGTGGCCCTTCCATTGCAGCAGAATACAGTCAAACTGAAGGCTTGTAGACTGACCATCGCTGGGGTGGGGTGGGGTGGGTAGGGTGTTGGTGAGGGAAGAAAGGATGTCAAAGAAATTGTCAGCAGCTCCTTCACTTACTGCTCTATGAGGCCCGGTCTGTCTAATTCCTGTAGTAGTAATATTGCTCCAACTATCATCCTGTATTGATTGTGCAGTATTTTTTGCCTGTTGTGTGTAGAATAATGTACTCATTCTCAAACACAGTTGTATATTTGTACCCTTTGGTTTAATACATCACGTGGGTGTAGATCCACAACTGTTACAAATTAACAACATTTTTCTAGATTACCATGGAAAGCTGGGCACATTACAACTTTCCAAGCGTAATCCTAGATAGTTTTTGAGAATTTATTTTGCTCAGGCACAATTATACATGTGTATATTTCAGATGAGGAAAAAATAAAGGCACTTCCTAGGATTTTTTTTTTTTCTGGAGAACCCCCCTTTGCTACACCCCACCGAGTTTGGAGGGTATTCCCTTCCACTTGAAAAAGTATTTGCTCATTCTCTAGACATGAATAGCTCTCTGAGCTGTTCCAGGTTGGGAAGTGTTCACAAATCATTTATGAAATACCCACATTCTGTATGTTGTTGTGTGTTCACAGACCTCCAATGCATTTTCACTGTGGAACTCACAGCCACCTCCTTAGGGCAAGTTTATGGCGGTGCGACTGGTGCAGGCACACCTGACGCTGACTTCAGGGGCTGCTGTGTTTAGAAATAACATGGGTTTAAAACACCTGCTGCAGAGTTCCTTGTATGTCCAGCAGTTTTCAGGCAACAATAGAAATGTCAAGGTAACTCTGGTTATAAATGTTTCTGCTGGAGAGAAATCAGAGTTTTGCCTAGTGGGAGTTTCGCCTCATCATAAAGTAGCACAGAGGGATAATATGCCTGCTGTTAAGAATGTGTACAGACTGCATTTTATGTGGATAACTCAGTGGGTTACTGCTTTTGTCACAGAGCTCCCTTTGTTACTTGCAGTTCATAAATTACAATCCTAATATAACACAGTAACATCTGAACTGTCATTAAAGAGCTGCATTCAAACTGCATGGTATAGGTTAGAACGTTGTGTTTTACCCCCAGTCTTTTTTTAAACTAAAACTGCCAAAAATGCTTAGTTTAAGTAGAAATATATTTTTATTAGTAAAGCCAACCCTAACCATTGAGGTACGTTTTAAATTCTGAGTTTGTGCTTCTCCAGACCAAGCACTCTTAAAATATACTGCCTACTAATATGTGTGGCATGTGATTCCTACACCTTGTAATCCTCATTGTTTTCTGTAACATTCCCTATAGTCTGAGGTACACACGTATGATTCATTGTCTTTGTATAATGTGTGTGTAATGTAAAGTGCTCTGACACCCTACACTGGCATGAGTAGCGCTACCAAACAAATGAAATGCATGTGAGAGAGGGGTTATGGAGAGATGAGGGGCACTGTTTCATGCGGGTGTTGAGGGAATCCGTAGAGTACGAGGGCATGGGGAGGCACCAAAAAAGATTGCTGCACTGGGCGCCACCAGTGCTAAAGCCGGCCCTACACATCCTACAATAGAAAAGTTGCTCACATCGAAACTTCCATGTAAGTAGCGTTTTTTTAATGAGTTTGGGAATTGCAAAAGTCGTTTTGTGCTGAAAAAGGAGGCTGTTTCCACGTGTACAGCTTACAGACACTAATACCTTGGTGAATCTGGCCTATTGTGTCGATTTGCCAGCACTGAAATGCTTGGCCTTGCTCGAATGCTCTTCTACTATTCTCTTTTTTCCTAACCTTATGTAAAGTTTTAATTTCTATTATTATGATGACCTTGGATATCACAGCATTCTGAAAATATTGGAATGATAAAATACATATTCATATTAGTTTTAAGATAAATTGCTTCTGCTGTGTGACAGTTATCTTGCATTACGTTTCATTGCCTTCAGCATTCAGTAGAATCAAGCCTGGGTACGGGAGGGCTATTCCAGCATTTACTTACGACAGGTAGGTATAAATATTCTCTACCTAACTCCACATATACATACCTTGACGAGATATATATATATAGACAAACAGGTACGGACCACAGCGTGCTCTTGAATCAATTGCAGTGTTTTATTGAGTGATTAAATCAGATCAGCATCACCAAAATTCACAGACTAGTGTCCAGCCTAATATATATATATATATATATATATATATATATATATATATATATATATATTCACTGAAAAAACCATAAGGTTTTAGGGACAGTTATAGTTAGTTGGACATTGCACTCGTACAAAACCCGTGAAATTCCCCCGTTATAGTTAGTTCAGGTAACTATAACTCGCGCCCGCATAATGCACTGCTGATGACGTCACATATTACATCACTCATGACATGGTCAGTGACATCACTGATGACATCACTGATGACATCTCAAATGACATCACTGATGACATCACTGATGACATCATCCAGTGACTGTGTGTTTCTGTAAAGTTTAAATATGTTTAATATATATAGGGAAAGGCGTATTGAAGAATGAGTGGGTGTAGAAGCGCCTGAATGGATGATTTAGTAGGTGCGTGACTGAGTCTATAAGTGAGTGATTAAACGTATCTTACTGGATGCATGGGTGAGTGACTAAACTGTGTGAATGTCTGTATCCGTCTGTCTGTTGTTGTGTAAGCAACTGCATGGGTTTCTGACTAGCTAAATGAGTGTCTATATGGGTTATGGATTGGTTCTCTGAGTATCTGTATGGGTGCCTCAGTGTTTGTGTGGGTGGGGTGTTTGTGACTCTGTGCATAGATGTGTGAGTGGGTGATTCACTGGGTGCATGGTTTCAAGAGTGCGTCTGTGATGGACTGTATAGGTGGGTGAGTGTGTGTATGGGTGTGTTAGTGATTGAATGTATATCTCAGTGGTACATGTGTGAGTAACTACATATGTGAAAGGCAGTATATATGTGTGTTGGAGTATATAAATGGCTATAAGTGAGAGTGTGTGATTGTGAGAGTGGCTATATGGATGAGTGTGTACTTGCATCAGTGATTGCATAGGAACGTAAGAATGTGCTAGTATTTTTATGAGTAAGTGAGCTGGTGTGTATAACTGTATAGGTGAGTAAATTGGAGTGTGATTAATTATTTGCATGACTGACTAGGTGTGTGAGTACCTCTATGGATGAGTTGCGTTGTGTGAGTGTTTATATAGGTGTATGAGTGCATATGATAGTCCTGTACTGAGTGACTGTAAGTATGAGTGACTGTACGGGTGAGTGAGTAGATGTGTGTGTGTAGACCTAAGAATCAGTGAGTGGGTATGTACTTATTGGTATTGGAGTGTGTATGGTTTTGAGAATGGCAGTCTGTAATGTAGAGTGGGTGTATCAAAACTTAAATTAGGGTGTGAGAAGATGCATTAAATTCTCACATGGATGATGTCATCAGTGATGTCATCAGTGATGTCATTTGAGATGTCATCAGTGATGTCATCAGTGATGTCACTGACCATGTCATGAGTGATGTAATATGTGACGTCATCAGCAGTGCATTGCGGGGCGCGAGTTATAGTTACCTGAACTAACTATAACGGGGAATTTCACGGGTTTTGTACGAGTGCAATGTCCAACTAACTATAACTGTCCCTAAAACCTTATGGTTTTTTCAGTGAATTTCTAAGGTTTTTTAAATGCTAATTTCTAACTATAACGTGCCTGAAACCTATGGTTTTTTCAGTGAATTTCAAAGGTTTTTTAAATGCTAATTTCTAACTATAACGTGTCTGAAACCTATGGTTTTTTCAGTGAATTTCAAAGGTTTTTAAATGCGAATTCCTAACTATAACATGTCTGAAACCTACGGTTTTTTCAGTGAATTTCAAAGGTTTTGTAAATGACAATTTTTAAATGTATTAATTGTTATATTTATTTTTTTCATACTGATTTACTACATTTTTAGAAACAATTTTTTTTACATATTTTATTTTTAAATTACATTGTAATTACATTATACATTACAAAAATACTTTCTCAGAATGAATTACTTTAGTTTAAATACTTTGCACATAGGCAATAGACTTTTAAGTACAGTAGTTACAGTTGTTGCAATGGGCAACACATTTTCAAACACAATGCAACATTCAGCTCAATGTGAATTTCTAGTTAAATGCAATTAGTTACTTTATGGATTACTTTTCTAACCACAGGACTGGATCCTAGATTCAGTCCTGGGACATCTCCTGTAAACAGTTGAGTAAAAGCGTTTTGGTTACAGTAGTGATTTTTAAGGAATATTATTGTATTTTAAAAGTTGACACAGAAACTTTTTCTCATAGAATCACCAATGTTATCCTATGGAAGGAAATTCACTTAGCAGGTAAAAACTGTTATCGTTACTTTTTCTTACTCAGTGTTGGATCCTGGATCCAGCACTGGTGCATCTCCTGTAAACAGTTGAAAGAATGCGTTTAAGTCATACAGGCGATTTTTAAGGAATATTTGTAGTTTGTGAAAATCGACACTTTGAAACTTTTCTGCTGAAAACCAGACAATGGATTCCTATGGAAGAAAATATAAGTTACTGGTAAGTACGGTTAAAATTACTTTTTAGGGTCAGTGCTGGGCTAAAAGATGCAGCACTGGGTTCTCTCCTGATAACAGGTGAGTAAATTGAAATTCGTACTTTGGTTGATTTTAGAGGAATATTATAAAGTTCCAAAACTCCACACTTAGAAGAATTTCCAAGTGAAACCAGTCAATGTTAGCCTATGAAGGAAATTCAAGTTACCGGTAAGTACGGTTAAAATTACTTTTCAGGACCAGTACTGGGCTGAAAGATGCAGCACTGAGGTCTCTCCTGATAACAGGTGAGTAAATCGGAATTCGTATTTCGGCTGATTTTAGAGGAATATTTTAAAGTTCCAAAACTCCACACTTAGAAGAATTTCCAAGTGAAACCAGTCAATGTTAGCCTATGAAGGAAATTCAAGTTACTAGTAAGTACGGTTAAAATTACTTTTGAGGATCAGTACTGGGCTGAAAGATGCAGCACTGAGGTCTCTCCTGATAACAGGTGAGTAAATCGGAATTCGTATTTCGGCTGATTTTAGAGGAATATTTGTATGTTTCAAAAATCAACACTTAGAAACTTTTTCAGCAAAAAGCAGGCAATGATATCCTATGGAAGGAAATTCAAGTTACTGGTAAGTACGGTTAAAATTACTTTTCAGGATTAGTACTGGGCTGAAAGATGCAGCACTGAGGTCTCTCCTGATAACAGGTGAGTAAATCAGAATTTGTAGTTCGGCAGATTTTAGAGGAATATTTGCACAATGGTGAAGGGAGGGGGCGGGGCCTGAGGTGACATCTGTGCAAACGCGCCCTGTGGCGCGTTTTAAGTTGGGGGATTAAGTCCCCTTGAATCATGAGGGTCCCTAGGGGCCAACTAGCCCACCAGGAACCTCCAGTATGCGCCAGGGGCTGCGTTGCAGAGACGTGTAGAGAGGCCACACCCCTTTTACACCTCTCTGCAACGCAGCTCTGTGGCGCTTTCTGGATGTACCTGTTGGGCTAGTTGGCCCCAGGGACCCTCAGGATTGAAGGGGATTTAATTCCCCATCTTAAAACGCGCCATGGGGCCTGTTTGCACACATGTCACCTCAGGCCCCGCCCTCCCTTCACCACTGTGCAAACGCGCCCGTGGCGCGTTTTAAGTCGGGGGATTAACTCCCCTTGAATCCTGAGGGTCCCTGGGGTGCAACTAGCCCACCAGCTACCTCCATTAAGCAGGGAGGGGGGCGTACTGCAGGGAGGGGGGCGGGGCCTCGGCACGATGCCGTTTTTTTGTTTTTGTTTTTTTATGGGAGGGGGGCTGCGTGGCCCCCTTCCCTCGGCCACTTTGGCCCCGGGGACCCCATCCCCGGGGCCTGGGCATTCTTTTTGTTTTATTAAAAAAAACGGGAAGGGGGCCGCGTGGCCCCCTTCCCTGGGCCTCTATTGGCCCGGGGACCCCATCCCCGGGCATGCCCTCTTTTTAAATAAAAAATATGGGGGGCTGCGTGGCCCCCTCCTCAGGCCATTTAAGGCCCCGGGGACCCCATCCCCGGGGCCGGCCTTGCCCTTATTTTTTTTATTTTTTTATTTTTTTATTTGGGGAGGGGGCTGCGTGGCCCCCTCCCGGGCCACTTATGGCCCCGGGGACCCCATCCCCCGGGGCCTGGCCTCTGGTTGGGGACTGTGGGGGTCCCCAAACCCCCACAGTCCCACCGGCTCCCCGTGTCCTACGGGAGCCGGCATTCCTTTTCCACATGGGGAGCAGCTAACATGCTGCTCCCCGTGTGGAAAGCAGTTAGTTTGCATTTTGAAAGAGAGAGCAGGTTTCCTGCTCTCTCTTCAAAATGCAAACAAGTTGCTATGACAGGACGGGAGCCGCGAGGCTCCCGTCCTGTCATAGCAAACTACAGTGTCCCGGGGTAGGCACCCCGGGACACTGCAGGAGCCGGCCCTGGGGGGTGGCGGTCCCCAGGGCCTTCAAGGGCTCCAGGAGGGGGGCCGCGCGGCCCCCCTCCCTACATTTCGAAAGCCCCGGGGAGGTGGTGGTCCCCGGGGCTTGGGGGTCCAAAACGGACCCCCATTTTCAATGTTCTTAGTGCCCCGGGAGGTGGTGGTCCCGGGCGTGTGGGAGCTGGAGCCCCCACACAGGTTTGAAAAAACAAATAAAAAAAGCCCCGGGAGGTGGCGGTCCCCGGGGCTGCGGGAGGGCTCAGAGCCCTCCCGCACCATTAATGATAAAGTACCGGGGGTGGTGGTCCCCGGGCTTGGGGCCCTTGGAGGCCCCCATACATAAAATAAACCCCCCAGCATGCCCCCGGGACTTGGCCCACCCGGGGGCAAATTAACATAATTTTTTTTTTTTCCGGCATGATCCGCGCTCCCTGAGCGCATCCTGCCGATTTTTTTTTTTTTTAAATGCTTTTTTGCCCAGGGGTCCTTGTGGGACCCCCTGAGCAGGCCTAGGGGTTAGGGTGTTTCTACCCTGCCCCCTTTGTGCGTTTTGCGCACTTGTTTCTTTTTTTTCTTGGCGGATCCGCGCACCCTAAGCGCATCCCGCCGATTTAAAAAAAAAAAAATATGCTTTTTCTGCCCAGGGGTCCTTGTGGGACCCCTGAGCAGACCTAGGGGTCAGGGTGTTTCTACCCTGCCCCCTTTTGCGCTTTGCGCACTTGTTTCTGTCCCTCGGTTCTACCGAGGGACAAAATGGCTGCCAACACTTCCTGATTTGGAGTGTTGACAGCCAATTAGCATGCAGCTCGTGATCGGGAGGGCACGCGGATCCGACGCGCCCATAGATATATATGTGATTTTAATTGTGAATTTCTCAGGAACTACTGAACGGATTTACACCATTTTAGCAAAAGGCACCAGTCTGAACCAAGGGCTACCTCTTTGCCAAATTTGGGGTAATTCCGTTCAGCAGTTCGGGCTGTAGCTGCGACTAAAGGTTCCTATGGAAAAATGAATTGGGAAAACGCGTTTTGGGACGCCCCTTTTTCTCGGCCCCCGCTGACGTATCACCCCGAGACTTTCAGGGTAGGAGCGGACCGGAGCGCCCCAACAAGTTGGAAGCTTTCGCGAAGATTCGTCAACCGGCGCCAACGTTATTGCAAATAGAATGTCGCGGATTTCCTATGGATAATAGGTCCTAACTATAACTATCTACTGGCGACCGCCAGTAGATAATATATATATATATATATATATATATATATGTGTGTGTATGTATATATATATATATAATATATATATCTTCAAGATACTTAGATGTGGATAGCGGCAGCTGCTACCTGTTAGCAGCACTGGGGCGGGGTGAGGGGAAGGGGCAGGGGGGAATAGGTTTAAAAAAAATCACTTAGCTCCCAGCGGGTCGGCTGGCCAGCCGCTGCCTCTCCTATGTCCTCTTCCTGGTTTGTTGGGGGAGACAGGAAGCAGGAAGCACCAGAGCTTCCAGGCTCCCTGCAGCCAATCACAATGCTGCAATGCAGCGTTATGATTGGTATGAGCGCCGTGACATGGTGCTCAGACAGGTGCTGGAAGGGTGGGCATGTTCTCCACGCAGGCTGTAATGCAGCCTGCATGGTGAACACGGTATGTGCGCATGACAGTTTTGGATGGCCCGAGAGGGCAGGCCAAGCACTCATGCTCACATAGGGAGTGCAAACCACTTCTCCCCCTGCTCTGAGAGCAGCACCACCCCACAAAGATGCTGCAATGGGGAAAACTAAAATGATAATAATCTCGGGTTATTATCATTTTATTTGTCCTTTTTTAACACTGCAGAAAGCAGTGGGGCGATGCTCCTCCACCTTAGCGGAGGAGCCACCACTGGATGTGGAGTTAAGAATAGTAAATCTATGGCTCCCTCTGTGTACTTAACTTCTCGATATTTTCTTCTTCGATATTCTGGTCGCGATATTGTGTGACCTTTAACTTGCCTCATCGATATTCCATACTACAGCCCCTAAAAATATATAAAAACTGTGTTTCCGCAGGAGGCAGTGTTGAATGGAATTCGTAAAACATTATGTACACTATAGACAGAACATATTGAAAACAATCTTCTGTGCATAAACTTCTTACAGACGAAATTGTTCGAGGTGAATATTTCACGTGGAAATAAAAGTGTTTTGTATTCTGAGCTGAGACAACTTGCTTTCATTGCTTTGTGTTGGTTTTATTTGCCGGATTGAGACTGCAACGATAAGCAGTTCAAGAAAGATGCAAGTAACAGAAAAGTGGTGCTGCATATCATATCATAAATATCTGATTTCTACTATGTAATGTAACAATTTATCTGCAGGATTACAAGCTGGAGAGGATGTAAAAGAGCCCATGTAGGGTAGGTATGCCTTGCTATACTATTAAAGATAGAGTGGATTTATTTGTGTTCAGTATGAAATGCCCAAAATAAAAGATAATGGGTGTTCAATCCTTGCTTTGAAGTTGTTCCTTGTCAGTCGTAATAGAAAATCACACCAACATCAGGGGATATTATTACTAATCGGCAGTATTTCAGAGCAGACCATAAACTTCAGATAGACATCCAAATTACCCACCGTTTTAAGGGCCAGTAAATCAGACATCTGCTGTGAACGCAGCATTCCAGTTCATTTGTGTGATTGCATTATCAAGGTCTGTTAACTCCATGTTGTTAGCCATTATAGAGGAATATGTCTGCCACGTGGCTGCAAACAAAACAACTATGTGTGTGTGTTAAAAATTGGGTTTCTGGTTGGCAGAGGTATGCACGTTGTCCAAGCAGGAACCACAATCCTAGTAAGGTTAAGTCAGAAACACACACTAAGTTAACCTGTCCTCACACTCTAGTAGCTTGGCACAGAGCAGTCAATGTGTAAAGTATTTGTGCAATACATTAAACAGTAGCACAGTGAAAACACCACAAAACGATTCCACACCAGTTTAGAAAAATAGAGTATGACTTTATAGATAGAACAAGACCAAAATGACAAAAAATCAAATTAGTAAACCTCGAGATATGAATATTCAAAGATTAGATACAAAAATAGGGCTTAAAAGCAAATAGTGCTCAAAGAGTTAAATGGTTGCACTGGACCGGGACAAAGTCAAGAGTTCAGGTTGCCCGCGATGGAGCGCTGGCCAGCTACAGCACTCATGCAAGTTGAGAAAAAGTACCTTAATCCTTGTCACAAGCATGTGATGCGGGGTGCAGCCTTGCGATGTGACATGAGCCCCGCACTGTTGGGGTGCTGCGCCGGATTTCACCATGCAATTGCGGTGATGCATCAGTTCTTAAGGGCCACGGTTCCAAGTGCAATGTGCTGGAGAGGCTATGAGCCAATCTGCACACAGTGGTGATGATGCGTTGGTTCCAGTGGCGATGCAGAGGTTACGAATGCAATGCGCCAGTCTGGTCCCTGCAACAGCAGTGATGTGTTGATCCAGATCTCGCAGCAGGAGATGCATTGGTTCCGATCAGCGCAATGGCGTAAATGCACAGGTTATGACAGATGCAGCCCTTTATACTCACTTCCAAGGGCCCTGGACTGGATTTGCACCACTTGGCAAAGCAAGACTTGCAGCAACAAATTCCAAGTGCTGTTTGAAGAATTAAGTTAAGTTTTTGATATCCCTTAGACTTCAGAAAATGGAGGCAAGCCAACAAGCCCTTGTAAATTATTTGACTACTGGGATGTAGAGATGCAGGTCCAGTCCTTCTCACTCCAAGGCAAGAAGCAGCAGGCAGCAGGCTAACACAGCAAAGCAATTCAGCAAACTGGCAGCCCCTCCAGCAGCACAGCAGTCCTTCTTCCTGGTAGAATGTCCTCAGTTCCAGAAGTGTTCAGAATTGGTGGTGTCAGAGGTCCAGTACTTATAGCCAGTTGGGCCTTTGAAGTGGGGGAAACTTCAAGCAGATGCTTTGAAGTACACAGAGTCCCTTTCTTTCCTGCCTTGGCTCCAGATTCACTACAGGGGGGTTTACAACTCTTTGTGTGGGGACAGGACACAGTCCTTTCAGGTGTAAGTGTCAGCTTCTCCCTCCCATCCTGCTCAGGATGACCCATCAGCATGCAGATGGCCACTCAGTCACACCTACCCTTCCTTTGTGTGTGGCTGTCTAGAGAGACTGCAGGAAGCCAGCTGTCACCCACCCCTGACATGTATTCCAGAGATAGGCAGAAAGCACCAAATGGATACAGTAAGAAGGCAACTTTCTAAAAGTGGCATTTTCAGAATTGCAATTTAAAATCCTACTTCACCAGAAGTTGCATTTTTAATTGTGATTCCAGAGACACCAAAGATGGGGGTTCCATTTCTTCCCAATTGGAAATTACACTTATAAAATGTAATAAGGCAATTCCAATGTTATCCTATGGGAGAGATAGCCCTTGCAGTAGTCAAAAACGAATTTAAGAGTATTTCAAAACCAAGACATGTAAATCTTAAAAGTACATTTCCTACTTTTTAAAATACACTGAGCCTTGCCCATGGGCTGTCCAGGGCCTACCTTAGGGGTGACCTATATGTAATAAAAAGGAAGGTTTGGGCTTGGGAAGTAGGTTAACTTGTCAGGCTGAAATGGCAGTTTAACACTGCACACACAAGCTCTAAGGTGGCAGGCCTGAGCCATGTTTAAAGAGCTACTTAAGTGGGTCGCACGATTAGTGCTGCAAGCCCACTAGTTGCATTTGATTTACAGGCCCTGGGCATATGTACTGCACTTTACTAGGGACCTATAAGTAAATCAAATATGCCAATTGTGTATAAACCAATGCTACCATGTTTTAAGTAAAAAACGCATGCACTTTAGCACTGATTAGCAGTGGTAAAGTGCCCAGTTTTCTCAAGCCAGCAAAAAAGAAGTCAGCACAACAGTCAAAAATAGGAGGTTAGAAGGCAAAAAGTTAGGGGAAACCATGCCAAGGATGCCAGGTCTAACAGTGTGTGTGTGTGTTGTGTGTGTATGTGTTTGTGTGCATGCATGTGTGTGGTTTTGAGAGTATATACTCCCTCACTGTTGGTCAAGGAGAGCAGATCAGATTCACAAAATACTATGGGGCATATTAGCAAGACCCACGTTAAAATTATCGCCGTTTTAGCGGCAGGAAACTGCCGCTAAAACGGCGATAATGGGCTTTCTAATATGCGTTACAGAATTCCAATAGAAGCCCAGGTTAGATGTCCTGCACATCTAACCTGGGCTTCTATTGGAATTCCATAACGCATATTAGCAAGCCCATTATCGCCGTTTTAGCGGCAGTTTCCTGCCGCTAAAACGGCGATAATTTTAACGTGGGTCTTGCTAATATGCCCCCTATTTCCCTTAGGTGAGGCAGGGAAGGGAAACAAACTCCCTGTACCTCAGCAAGGTGAGGTCTAAAACATCACCGTTCTGCTCCCCTGCAGTTGGGTAAGACAAAATACTGTCCTTCTCTTGGGCAAGGCAAGCGGGTCCACAAAATACCACCACTCTTTGGTAAGGCACAGAAGACAAACATACCCCGCTTGACTGAGGGCAACGGTGGGAGCACCAAACACGCCACCACCAACCTTTGACAAGGCAGGGAGCATGAACTAGAACCCCAGCTTTGGGAATGGTAGGGACTAGAAATGCACCCTCACCATTGGAAAAGGTAAGGGGCAACAAATACTCATCTTCTCTTCAACAAGCTGAATGGGCTTACAAAGAACCAATCAATGAAAGACTCAAATTAGTATGTGAATCTTAATCCCATGCTGCGAAGCATAAAGTAATAAAAGAGTGGGTCAGTGTGTTGCTCAGCATGTGATACTTACGGCAATCAGTTACCAAGTTTGTGGAGTAGGAAAAGACTGTAATTGTTATTGAGCAAGTCCAGCTTTTATTCAGGTAACGTACAGTAACACTGATGGGGTGATGTGTATGCTACTTCATATGCTGATGAGGTTTGATCCTGCATTATTGATTACTCCTCATAAAGAGGGTATGATTGTAGTTTGTGAATTGCAGGCTTATGTTTCAAGCTCTGTTTTTTCTAATTGAGATTCAATTGATTTGTAAAGACTCCCATATATCATTTTGATGATATAATAGATGATGTGACGCAATACTGTATCTAGGATGACCACGTTATTCCAGGTCATTTCAACGACTGTGTATAGTCCTGTACATTTCACCTACAAACCATTGCTTTCTGGTCTTAGTCTAATTAGTTCTATGGAAGCAAAGCAAGACTAGAGGGACCAGAATGCATTAGGTAATCATACAAAATTCAAGGCTGGAAACAGAGTCCATAATGACTAGTACAGAAGTGGTCACCCTAATTGTATGCATGAAATTATATGAGCCATGGTGGGTGGGAGTTAAGGTCAACAATTTCATGGTTTTTTGAGGTTTTTCATGGGCGGTTTCCCCATTAGGGTTCTGGGGCTGCACCCTATTGAAAATCTTACATATTCCTACACAAACATTAAATAGATCGATTTATTTAGAGATATGATCGTATCTCTAAATAAATCAATGTTTTAAGTCTCGGCTATTTGTCCCAGGGTGCTTGCCCCACCTCGCTCTGAAGCCGGAGACAGAGCCAGGCAGTAAATCAACTTTCTGTACTGTGAAGCATGATGCAGGGCTTACCTTGCTAAAGCCCTTTATTGCCATTGTGGTTTATGGCAGTATCCATTGTAGGCCAGTGACGCTTTCAGCATCACGGTTTCTGGCGTAGATGTCTCCATCCCTACGTGATTTTAGATGTTTGTCATTCACAGCCATAGATCCCACCCTTTCCCATTCATCACACGCAGGAGTGGATGCATGTATGTGTGATTTGGGGCCTTGTCCTCATTAATGGTAAGTGTATATTGTGCTGTGACCCCTGGTCATGCTAACCTGCCCCACTGTGACACTCCCAGGCCCTACCTGAACATCTCTGGCCCCTTTATAAGTAGAACTGCTGTATTTGTTCCCCCATGAAATTGATCCAAAACATTGCAGGTATTTGTTCCCTTGTGAAGTTGATCCAAATATCCGAGTCTAGCGCAAAGGGAAAAATGTGTGCTTATAGTAAAGAAAGTTAGTTATCTGTTGTATGGCAATAAACCTGGCCCTATATACATGCCCTTAACATTAATACCAAAAACATAGATTGATTTACGAACAATGAGTGTTAAAAACATCTAGGCAATGCTTGTCAGCAATTTAGGTCCTCTCTTATTTCACGTTTTACTTAATCTTGCATTCCCCAAGAGTGTTTGCTTTCATGCTGTATTGTTGTCCGTGCAACGTATTTCTCTTGCATAGTACATACTTTGAGCCATGCCAGATGTTTATGAGGTACCAAAGGGGATGGCAGTTCAGGCTGGACTGTTCCCATGAGGCACAGGGTCAGACTGATTTGCATATGGCCATGTCTGAACTGGGGTGGCGGAGTGAGCTAAAGAATGATGATGGATTAAACCCAGATCAGTTGACTGGGGGTGAGTGCTTGCAATGTTCAACACTCCGTCCATCATCCCCTTTGGTTTTGCTTTGTTCGCCCTAAGTTGGCAGGGTATGCCCAGACGTGGGTCCCTTGCTCACTTTGCCACTGGATTCAAGCTAGCCTGGCTGATGACGGCTGTTAGCCAGAAACCGGTCCCAGGATGCTTGTTTCCGGTCCAGGGAAGACATGGCTTGGCAGTTCGGGCTGGACTGTTCCCATGAGGCACAGGGTCAGACTGATTTGCATATGGCCATGTCTGAACTGGGGTGGCGGAGTGAGCTAAAGAATGATGATGGATTAAACCCAGATCAGTTGACTGGGAGTGAGTGCTTGCAATGTTCAACACTCCGTCCATCATCCCCTTTGGTTTTGCTTTGTTCGCCCTAAGTTGGCAGGGTATGCCCAGACGTGGGTCCCTTGCTCACTTTGCCACTGGATTCAAGCTAGCCTGGCTGATGACGGCTGTTAGCCAGAAACCGGTCCCAAGATGCTTGTTTCCGGTCCAGGGAAGACATGGCTTGGCAGTTCGGGCTGGAATGTTCCCATGAGGCACAGGGTCAGACTGATTTGCATATGGCCATGTCTGAACTGGGGTGGCGGAGTGAGCTAAAGAATGATGATGGATTAAACCCAGATCAGTTGACTGGGGGTGAGTGCTTGCAATGTTCAACACTCCGTCCATCATCCCCTTTGATTTTGCTTTGTTCGCCCTAAGTTGGCAGGGTATGCCCAGACGTGGGTCCCTTGCTCACTTTGCCACTGGATTCAAGCTAGCCTGGCTGATGACGGCTGTTAGCCAGAAACCGGTCCCAGGATGGTTGTTTCCGGTCCAGGGAAGACATGGCTTGGCAGTTCGGGCTGGACTGTTCCCATGAGGCACAGGGTCAGACTGATTTGCATATGGCCATGTCTGAACTGGGGTGGCGGAGTGAGCTAAAGAATGATGATGGATTAAACCCAGATCAGTTGACTGGGGGTGAGTGCTTGCAATGTTCAACACTCCGTCCATCATCCCCTTTGGTTTTGCTTTGTTCGCCCTAAGTTGGCAGGGTATGCCCAGACGTGGGTCCCTTGCTCACTTTGCCACTGAATTCAAGCTAGCCTGGCTGATGACGGCTGTTAGCCAGAAACCGGTCCCAGGATGCTTGTTTCCGGTCCAGGGAAGACATGGCTTGGCAGTTTGGGCTGGACTGTTCCCATGAGGCACAGGGTCAGACTGATTTGCATATGGCCATGTCTGAACTGGGGTGGCGGAGTGAGCTAAAGAATGATGATGGATTAAACCCAGATCAGTTGACTGGGGGTGAGTGCTTGCAATGTTCAACACTCCGTCCATCATCCCCTTTGGTTTTGCTTCATTCGCCCTAAGTTGGCAGGGTATGCCCAGACGTGGGTCCCTTGCTCACTTTGCCACTGGATTCAAGCTAGCCTGGCTGATGACGGCTGTTAGCCAGAAACCGGTCCCAGGATGCTTGTTTCCAGTCCAGGGAAGACATGGCTTGGCAGTTCGGGCTGGACTGTTCCCATGAGGCACAGGGTCAGACTGATTTGCATATGGTCATGTCTGAACTGGGGTGGCAGAGTGAGCTAAAGAATGATGATGGATTAAACCCAGATCAGTTGACTGGGGGTGAGTGCTTGCAATGTTCAACACTCCGTCCATCATCCCCTTTGGTTTTGCTTCGTTCGCCCTAAGTTGGCAGGGTATGCCCAGACGTGGGTCCCTTGCTCACTTTGCCACTGGATTCAAGCTAGCCTGGCTGATGACGGCTGTTAGCCAGAAACGGGTCCCAGGATGCTTGTTTCCGGTCCAGGGAAGACATGGCTTGGCCGTTCGGGCTGGACTGTTCCCATGAGGCACAGGGTCAGACTGATTTGCATATGGCCATGTTTGAACTGGGGTGGCGGAGTGAGCTAAAGAATGATGATGGATTAAACCCAGACCAGTTGACTAGGGGTGAGTGCTTGCAATGTTCAACACTCCGTCCATCATCCCCTTTGGTTTTACGATGTTTATGAGGGGCTTTGATTGAGAGCTCTGGTGCTGAGGCTGAAGCCACAGCAAAGTGCATGTCAGTGGGTTGGCCTCTCTGCAGAGCACACAGAACAATGGTCATGTATTTCGGTTGGAATTGAAATTCTGTGTAAATGTGTGTGAAGAGGGTACACAGATGTCAAAATATTTACAAGGCAAAAGCAAAAGGAAATAAATTGCTGAAATGTGAGTGAGTGCAGTATATGTTTGGTAGTGGTGAAATGAGGGAGAGGTGAGGAAGGCATTCGGAGAAGAGTGAAAAGAGGGTGCTGATGAGAAAAGAGAGTGCGTGGCAACAAATGATGGACGGAATGCTGAATGAATCAAACATTCCCCTCCAGTTAAATAGATCTGGGTTAAATCCATTGTTCTTTAGCTCACTACACCACCCCAGTTTGGACCCAGCTATATGCAAATCACTCTTGACCCTGCTCCTCATGGGAACAGTCCAGCCCGAACTGCCAAGCCTGGTCCTCTCTGAACCAGAAATGAGCATCCTGGGACTGGTTTCGGGGTAACACCCCTCATCAGCCAGGCAATCCAGTAGCACAGGGAGCAAAGGGCCCACGTCTGGGCATACCCATCCCACTTAGGGCGTTAAGTGCTGCGGCAACAAATGGATGGAATGCTGAATGAATCAAACAGTCATCCCCAGTCAAGAGATCTGGGTTAAACCCATCGTTCTTTTGCTCACTACGCTGCCCCAGTTTAGACCCAGCCACATGCAAATCTGTCTTGACCCTGTTCCTCACGGAAACAGTCCAGCCCGAACTGCCAAGTCTGGTCCTACTTGAACCGGAAACAAGCATCCTGGGACCGGTTTCAGGGTAACACCCCTCATCAGCCAGTCTAGCTTGAATCCAGTGGCACAGTGAACAAGGGACCCACGTCTGGGCATACCCATCCCTCTTAGGGTGAAACGTTCTGGGGCAACAAATGATGGACGGAATGCTGTACCACTGGATTCAAGCTAGCCTGGCTGATGAGGGGTGTTACCCCGAAACCAGTCCCAAGATGCTTGTTTCCAGTTCAGGGAGGACCTGGCTTACCAGTTCAGGCTGGACTGTTCCCACAAGGAACAGAGTCAAGGCTGATTTGTATGTGGCTGGGTCCAAACTGGGGTGGCATAGTGAGAAAAAGAACAATGGATTTAACCGAGATCTCTTGACTGGGGATGAATGTTTGACTCATTCAGCATTACGTCCATCATTTGTTATGGTTGTTATGTTCGCTCTAAGTGGCCAAGGGTATGCTCAGACGTGGGTCACTTGCTCGCTATACCACTGGATTCAAGCTAGTCTGGATGATGAGGGGTGATACCCTGAAACTGGTCCCAGGATGCTTGTTTCCTGTCCAGGGAGGACCTGGCCTGGCAGTTCAGGCAGGAGTGTTCCAATGACGAGCTGGGTCAGGACTGATTTATATATGGCTGGGTCCTAACTGGGGTGGCATAGTGAGCAAACAAACGATAATTTAAAACCAGATCTCTTGACTGGGGATGACTGGTTGAAAAATTTCAGCACTATGTCCATCATCTTGTTGTGCTTGCTATGTTTGCTCTAAGTGGCCAAGGGCATGCCCAGATGTGGCTGAAAAGTTTCAGCACTCCGTCCATCATCCTGTTGTGTTTTCTAAAATGTTATCTATACACAGCTTCACTAGGGCAATCAACCATTGGAAGGTGACTAGTTGACGTCTATAAAAGGACTATGCATGGTATTGTAACACACATGCAGTGTTCTAATAATGTTTATACTGTTTCAGTTGAAAACTCTTTGTTAAAATTGTAAAATTATACAGCAGACGGTTGATAATGTAGCAAGTATGGGAAATGCATGACTACCAGAAAACCCTGAAACAGCAGAACTGTAAAGACCAATATCCATGACGCACAGGCAATATAGACTTAACTCAAGGGACATGATGTACAGCTTTGGATCCAGGCTGCGGATACAATGATTATATAGCCTGAGGCTTCAGGTCAGGTGCTCCATGAGCACTGTATCCCCTGCTGGGTTTACAGGTTTAATCAATGTACCAAATGTTATTTTATGTAGGAAAGCCCACAACGTAGATTATCTTCATGGTATTATATATTGCAGAATTTAGAATAGCAAACATATTTCATGAAAGTCAAACAGTCCCTGACATATGGTGGAGGTTTTGAGGTGGTTGATTTAATGGGGTGTTTGTGTGTTGTTGTGATGTTTTGTCGCTCAATTGTGGTGTTGTCATTGTGTTGTTGAATTGCATTTACTGTGTTGTGCATGAGTGTTGTGTTCTTTTTAAGTTGTAATGTTGTGTTATTGTTGGGTTTATTGGTGTTCTCAGGATTCCACCAGGCCTTCACACATAACAGGGACAGCATGCTCCAGTGGATCCTCAAGACACACCTGGATGTGCCACACCAGAGAGAACACACACACTTACACTGTGCTGAAGAATGTCTCAGGGATGAACAGAAGCAGGTAGTGTTCTTAAAATGGGTTCCTTAAGAGAGAAGCAACAGAATTGATACAATGATGCATTTAGTGCTAAAATAAAGAGCTAAATGAGAAATGTTTATTTCTTGTAATTACACGAAAGCAGCTACCCTCTTCTAAATCTTCCCTCCTCCCCAATATCTTGTAGCAGAACTGGGGCCGTATTACGCATTGTCATTGTTTTTGCCCGGCGCACCTTTTAAAAGGTGCACCGGGCACAAACAATGACAATGCGCCCCATTATGGTGATTGTGCTGCCCTCAGGGCAGCCGCGAACTCACGTTGCCCTGGGGGCAGGGCATTCAGATGAAAACCAGAGCAGCTGCTTTACAGCAGCACCGTGTTTTCACAGTGAAGGCGGGACCCGCCTGTACTTTTAAAGGGGATCAGAGATCCCTTGTAGGCATGTTCAGTCAGTGGCTGCACCCGCCTGCAAGGGAATGTCTGGGGGGTCCATAGGACCCCGTTTCTCCCCACCAGAGGGTGGCTCTCAGGGAGCGCACTCACAGGGCATCATCTAAACAGTGGTGTACCTGCGAGTGTGCCCCCTCGAGAGCTTCTTTGCCTCTGCGCCCACGTCTGTAATATGTCACAGGCGCAGAGGCAAAGGAATTCCCTCATATGCATAGGGCATGCCCCCATGCAAATGAGGGAACGTCCCCTGATGGTCGCACTGGCGCTTTCGGTATTACTGAAGGCACGCACAAGCGTCTGCGCCCCCTTCTGTGATACCAAAGCGCCCCGGGGGTGCGCAAAGCAGGCGCAAACACCCGTTGCGCCCCCGGGGCACTTATTATAACACGGCCCCTTGTGTGCTTGCATCACTAGAACAAGCTCACTTGTTTCATTGACCTCTGCAACCTCTACTGAGAACAATGGGGAAAAGAAGCAGTTTCAATAAAAACACAAATGTATGTCTTCATTTTAGGGATCCTCACTTGTATAAAATTCTACCCATTACTTTCCAGCGATTCCAAGAAAGCTCTGTTCCTGGAAATTAAATTAAGTAGTGTTCCTAGCCTTTCGTGTCAAGGGTAGTGCGGTTGAGTTGACTGCTCAAAATACCCAATCGCTTGTGCGACCCTCAAGCCCTGCTGTAATTAAATTAGAGAACACTTTGGAAGACCTTTGAAGGCATATTCAGATTTCACATTATTCTGCTGATGGGTAATTTGAAAAACCTATTCCTAACTCAGCATCGGCGTGCAAATATCCCTGCACCTCCTCCCCGTTTTTAGGAATTCTTCCAAGCTGTCAGCATGTAGGAACTTTAATTAGCCAAGTGAGACATCACTGACATGGACATTAAAAGTGCAAAGTAAACTATAAAATGAACAGCTGCTGCCTTCAAGCACACTAAATTGTAAGCTAGAGTTGCATAAAAATAAGCACCAGGCGCTCCATATAGTAAACTTTATGACAATGCATGCAACAGTACTAGCCGTGGACGACAGGGACAAGGACAACTCGCCCAAAGTCACCAACTAAAGGAAAAGGCCAGGCTGCCTCTGGACGCCATTACAGTGATTATAGGTTTAGAACTTTTAAAGGTCAAAAGATTTGCAGCTAAAAGCAAAATTCTTTGAAAGGCCTTCCCTGTTCAGCACTCTGGAAGGCAAACCGCAGCGCAAAAGTAAAGACACATTGAAGGAGGGGCTGAAAGGAGGCTTTTTATCCAGACACTCTGTTGTTACTCTAGCTGTGAAAACATTACAGCCTGCATGGTCCTGCTGAAACGAATCATTTGTTGGTCTACTTTTTCACAGCTGGCATGCACTGACACACCAAACTCAATGCACAATTAAATTGTGCGGTTGTGCGTTGATGGATACATCAGCTGTGCATTAATGTGGTTTACTTTATTCAGTGGCAAAGCATATGCATAAGCACCAGGCGCCATAATAAGTGGGCAGTTGTTGCAGGGAATAAACAGTCTTTTTTTGATTTCAGGTTTCGAGATCTAATCTGGCTCAGTCGTGATCAATGGCTGCTTTATAATGGCCATCTGGGGGTAGAGAGAAAGTATGCTACATAGAGGAACAATAGCTCTGTCTACTGGGCACTTTCAGACAGACCTCCGGGGTTTATTTGGAGGGAGACAACTGACCTGAAATACAAGAAGATTAACCAATCAACACCTTTGTAGGACTTTTTAGGTGTGGCAAAAGACAGATGTCGCTGTTGCCAGAACTCATATGATAGCAAAAAGACAATACAGAGAGTGGCTTTCAGTGTTGAGATTTGAGCAGGTATACATTTTGCATTGTCACTTTACATTGGTGACTCGGTTAAAAAAGGTGTCCCTTTCCATGACTGAACCCTCACAGAAGTGTTGCCACCAGTGCTTCTTGTGATGTTGGAATGTATCTACAGCAGGGACTACGGCAGCAACCACACCTATCAACACAGCAGAGAAGACAGCACTAACAACTGTTGTCAGTGCAGCAGTGAGCACAGCTGCTGCTGCTATAGTAGTGATCACAGCAGCAGCAACCGCAGCTGCCACTATGGCAGGAAGAACAACATGCAGCAAACATGGCTGACAGCGTAGTAGGGAGGGGGACAGCAGCCACTGCTGTACTGATGGTAAGGACAACAAGAGCGACACAACAGCTGCAAGCTAGCAATGGACAATAGCACGGGTCACAGTTGCAACCACAACAAAGTCAATAGCAACAACAAAAGGTGTCTGTAAAGTAGAAACAAAAGCAGCAATTGCTGGCATTATGGCAGGGACAATATAAAAACAATAGACTCTCATCAATATTCTGAACACTCACAAATGCCACTTTATATACAATCATTTTTCTTAACTTATTTACTTTCTTCATGTCTTCATACTATATTTCAAATGTGTATCCCTTTTGTTTTGTAGAGAATGCCATCAATAACATTAATGATGCTTTTCTTATCTCTGTATGTCTAATACATTTCCTTTCTCAACATGTTTCGGGACCAAATGTCCCATCATCAGGGGAACATCATTAATGTGTGTAAAACACTAGAATATGAAACCAAATCATAAATTTGGATTCTAATAAAAACAACATCCTATATCTCTTCTCCTCATACCTATAGCATGCAAATAATGCTACTTACTTAATTTTAACATAACTTTTCCTCATGTCAATCATGGCTGCAACTGCGTCTCCACTGCGCGTCCATAATTCAATATGGCTGCTGAGCATTCCGCAGAGGACATCCAATGTGTCACAGTCACATGATGAACATTTAATCACTTTGATTTACCCAGATTATCTACAAAAAGAAAATGTTATAACATAATATCCATGTGCGATTATCCCTACTGTGACTGTAAACAAACAGAATAGAGCCTATTCTCAATATTACTACACTGAAGCAGCTAAGCCTCATGTCTTTATTGGATTTATACAGTGTACATTGTAGTCTTTTGGAACTACATATATATATAAATCAAGGCCTTGTAACTTATATATGACCATACCAATGTTTATATATTGAGTGAAGTCTAAACCTTTATAAAGAACAAAAACAAGAAAAGAAACATCTTATTTTTATTTATTTCTTTTATTTTTTTAAATTCGTATTTGTTGAGTTTTCTATAGCGCGATCTTAACCCATAGGCATCAGAGCGCTTCACAATATTTTCATAGCAGTAATTATGTGGTTTACGAATTGAGGTAGACATAGGGGCAAAAATGTCAGAACGTGAGCAAAACATATAAAGGCATTAGTATCAGTAGCTGGTACATTTTGAGGTTGAAACAGCATGCGAATATAGAAATTGCTTTAGCAGCACATAGTAGCATTGCATATTGGGGAAGGCATAAAGACATAATCGCTGTATGTAAACAAAATGTATGAATGCATTGGGATCAGTAGCTGAAACATGTTTGAGGTAGAAACATCACATATATATAACCATTGTTTTAGCAGCGCATAATTACATTTGCACAGGGTTACATGGGAGATAAGTAAACATGCATAGAGCCAAAATAACAACAGTGGACTGCAGCATGCAGTCGAGTGGATGGACGAGATGGCTCGGGGGTAGCTAGGGAGGAGCCACTTGGTGGCAGGGGGGCAGTGGGGCATAAGAATTTTCCCCAGGATAATGGTGCTGAGGCTTAGACTTGAATTTGTGGATGGCAGTGCGGGGTAACTTTAGGAGGGTGGGTTTAGATATTTACTGAGGAGAAGGAGTTTCAATTTCGTCTTGAAGTGGGGGAAGGATTGAATGTCACGTAGGTCTTGAGGTAGTGCATTCCAGATTCTGGGGGCATTTCTGGAGAAAGAGCAGGCTCTGGATTTCTCTTTTTTGAATTTTGGTGGAATCAGGAGAAGACTGTTTGAGCTCCGTAGTGTTCTCTTTTGTCAGGCTTTTGACAGTTTGTTTGAGAGGTAGATTGGTTTATCCATGTGTAGAGCCTTGTGAGTTATGCAAGCAGTTTTGAAAATAGCTCTTGCCTCTATTGGAAGACAGTTGGGCTGTTTGAGTGTAGGAGTGATGTGGTCATGACACCTCTCCCCTGATAGAAGCCTGGCCACCGCGTGGAGTGCTGCTTTCAGAGGAGCTAGGTATGCTTTTGGGGTGCCGGTAAATGTAGCGTTACCATAGTCCAGCTTGGGGAGGGCAACGGCTTGCACCACAGTCCTTAGGTCTTCACTGGGTATGAAGGGTTTGACTTTTTTAAGTGTTTCAGTGAGTAGAGGGCACATTTTCCAGAGGCGTTAGTATGCTCCTTCATGCTTAGGCAACTGTTGAGTGTGATTCCCAGGGATTTAACAGAGTCAGAGGTGGACAGTTTGCAGTTTAGTGCAGTGATGTTGTTGCGCCGGCCAGCTATGGGAAAGGATTTTTCTTTGGGTTGGATGAGGAGGAGTTCTGTTTTGTTGGGGTTGCGTTTGAGGTGGTTTCTGGCTAGCCAGGATTAAACTGTGTGTAGAGTACTATTTAGATGCTGGATGTCACTGACTGTTGAGATTTTCATGTAGAGTTGGGTGTCATCCACATAGAGATGATAGGCAATTCTAGCTTGCTTAAGGATCACTGCTAGAGGTCCAATATAGAGATTTAATAGTGCAGGAGACAGGGTTGACCCTTGCAGAATTCCTAGTGAGAATGGCGATGCCTTTGAGATTTCATTGTTCAATTTGATTAGCTGTGTGCGCTTTCTTAAGAAAGAGGTGAACCACTGGAGGACAGTTCCTTTGATGCCTACTCTCTTTTAGAGGGTGTTTAGGAGGATGTTGTGGTTGACAGTGTTGAAGGCGGCTGATAGGTCCAAGACGACTGGGAGTCATGCCTACCCTTCGTCCAGAGGTCTGTGAAGATCATTTACGATGTTCAGTATGGCAGTTTCTATACTGCAGCCTTTCCTGAAGCCTGACTGAAAGGTGTCATGTAAATTGTATTTTTCAATGTGGGTGTTGAGTTGACTGAGCCCACATTTGTCGATGGTTTTGGCGAGAAGAGGGAGGTTAGTTATGGGTCTGTAGTTATTAAGGTAATTCGGGTCAACATCTGTTTTTTTGATGAGGGGGGTTACTTGGCCGAGTTTGAGGGGAGCCGGCGTGGAACATGGGAAGAATTGATGATTTTGTTCCATACAGGAGAGATGATGTAACTGAACTTTTTTACAAGAGCTGCTTTTTTTTGTAAAAGTTTAATCCACTATAGCTCAAGTCATCGCAGTTTGTTTGTGTAATCATCACTTCTTGGACTCTAACATACAATTTCCCAGATCTGAAATGCTGGGTCAGATTTACAAACCTTTTGTGCTGGGTTTGCATCACATAGATGACGCAAAGCTTTGCAACATGTTTTTTGATGGATTTGCTTTCCAGTGCAAAACTTGTTTTGCACTAGAAAGTCGCCTGACAGTAACACAAAGCAGCGCACAAGTGGTGTTTCGCGTTATTCTGAATCAAGTAGGGTTGCATGAATGGCCCTATGCAACCACCTATGGTTTTTGGCACGGAGCCTTATCTACTAACAATAGTAACCAGGGTTTTGCACCAAATATCAAAGCTATTTTGACGCAGGTATTAAAAAGGAGAAATGCTTTTATTGCTCCTAACTTTCCCTTTTGCATGTGTGCTGCACTGCATAGCACACATCTGAGGTAGGAAAGATTTTAAAGAATGCATAATCATAGCATTTTGTACTTTTACCGGTGGACGCGAACCACTGCGACATGCCACGTTACTCATGGTTTACGTTGGGACTTATCTAGGTCCAGAGATCACTTGGACACTTCCAACTTTGGATGTGTTCTTCCTTAGCATTGTGAGACAGATCCTTGGCATAATTTGAATTCGGGGGAGCAAGCTGGATTTAGAATATGAGTCTGTGGGACCATACATAACAAGGATCTTTGATGACGCTTAGCGGCTTGACCTTTCCCAGTTCTGGAGATTTATGGTGAAAACAGGTCTTTCTGTTCTAATTGAAATTGGGCTTACTGTATGGAAGAATCTTGGCTGTTTTTAATACTTATTAATATACTTCTGTGAAGAGAATATGCTCTCAGACATAGCCGTGAGAAAGTCCAATTTATTTGGACAAAACATGTGTCGACCGAGTCATCTGTTACTTGTCATTACTGAGCTAAATCATCATGCTATTTATCAACTATATTAATTGCATGACTGTATCAAAAAGAAGTAGAAAAACAACTACCATGCCACATGAAGTCTGGACTTTTTTGTTGAAGGAACATATAAGGACTGAAAATTGTTTTATATATTTGCAATACTTACATAAAATTGATTTGCTTATTTGTACAAAGAGTGCTCCACTATCAACTTTCAAAATGTACTGCAGGTGAACCCTTCCAGTACAAAACCTTTGCTAGACTCCCTGTTAGACTTGGCTTTTCCAGTGGGTTTATCCCCAGACTTTTTACTTTTTGGCCTCCTGTTTTGGACCCTGTTTTTAGCTCTCCCTGTAAATTTTATTTATGGATTGGTGATTCCATGATTGGCATATTTGATTTGCTGGTAAGTCCTTAGTACAGTGCACTGTGTGTGCCCAGGGCCTGTAAATCAAATGCTGCTAGTGGGCCTGCAGCACTGATTGTGCCACCCACATGAGCAGTCTGTAAATGTAACTCAGACCTGCTACTGCAGTGTATGTGCGCAGTTTGGTCCTGTCATGTCGACCTGGCAAGAGCACCCGCTTGCCAGGCCCTAACCTTCCTTTTTCGTACATGTGAGTCACCCCTAAGGTAGGCCCAAGGTACCCCTGTGGACAGGGTGCAGTGTATGGGAAAGGTAGGACATGCCCTGATGTGTGTGGCATGTCCTGATAGTGAAATACTGCCAATTTCCTTTCTCACTATTGAATGGCTATCTGTCCCATAGGATAGAATGGGAGTTTATTTATAACATCTTATAAATAGAACTTCCCATTGGGACAAGATAGAAAGATGGAGTTGAGTATGCCTGAACTCAGAATATAAAAATGCATTTTTTAGTAAAGTTGATTTTTATATTGTGTGTTTGAAAATACCACTTTTAGAGAGTGGGTATTTGCTTGCGTAGCCATCCTGTGTGCCTCTGCTAGTTTGTGGATTGACTATCTGTCTTTTGAATGGCAGGGGATGTGCATTCTCTCAGACGGCCACCGGAGGGGGGGGGGGTTGATGTGTGTCATGCCTTTCCTGGATGAGTCAGGACTGGGCTGAATAGACATGGGCTGCATTTAGAGTAGGGGGAGGAGATTTCTTTCACACCTGAATGGGCGTAGTCTGCCTGAGACAATGCTGTCTCCACCTCCTGGCGGGCAGCTGCACCATGGAGGACAGAACTGGTTTGGGCTGGGCAAAGAGCTTCTCTGCCACCAGAGAACAAAGGAATTTGTGCTATAAAAAGTGGGGCCCAGACCCCTGAGCATTAGATTACTGCTGAACTAAGGAACCTGCCAGGATGAAGAACCGGGAAAGCTGGAGGAGGGGTACTTCCTTTCTGCTGTGTGCTGTTGGGGTTGGCCTGCAGTGGTTGCTTCTGTCTTGGGTAGGCAAAGGACTGGACTGTGTTTTCATCATCCTGCTGTTAGAGTTTTCTCCAAGGGCTTGAAGTAGAGCTTGCCTCCTGTTGGAAGTCTCAGGGATAGAAAATACTTCAGAGATCACTTCTGGGAATCAAGAGGAACCCTTGCCAAGGAGAAGAGCTGGAGAAACTGAGGAGGACTACTGCCCCTTTGCTGTTTGCTGTCTGGGGTTGACCTGCAGTTGCTGTTCCTGCCAAGGAAAGGACAAGGACTTTGCTGTGTGCTGTGTCCCCTGCTTGAGGAAGACCCCCAAGAGCTTGAAATAGAGCTTGTTTCCTGTTCTGAAGTCTTAGGGACACAAAGATTTCACCACCAGCTCCCCTAAACTTCCCTGTTGGGAGATCTGACCTGCTAAGAGGTGCCTGCTGCTGTTTTGGACCTCTGGAGGCTGTTTGCCACTGGGAGCTGAGAAAGTAACGCAACTTTGAGAAGCGCGATGCATCTGCACCTGTTTCCGATGCATCGCCGAAGAAATCGAAGCAGCGCCTGCCGTGGCTCGAGAAACCGCCACATGCAGGATCCCGGGCACCGATCTCCAAAGTCTGAGATCACTGCACCGATTCCGACGCAGGCTCTGCTGTGCTGCTGCAAGAACCAACGCGTCGTGGGACCGCGGCTGGAGAGAACAACGCAGTGTCGCCGCCGCCGCAACATCGAGAACCGACGTATCCCCGATCCTCCCGCATCGCATCTGGGTGCCTGCCGGCAAGAACACTAGGGTCGCAGTAAGAAACCAACGCATCACCTCTCCTCACAGTAAGTAACCGACGCATCACCTCCCCTTCAGTAAGGAACCGACGCATGACCGCCCCTGCGAAGCAGTAAGGAATCAATGCATCACCTCCCCTGAAGTAAGGAACCAACGCATCACCTTCCCTGGGCGTAAGGAAGTGACACATCACCTTCCCTGCGACAGTTTGTTTGTGTGTGCGACGCATCCAAGGTACTTTGTGTGAAAAGTGTCGCATCTGCAATTTGATTTGAACAGAACTATTTTTACCATTTAAAAGTCATATTTTGATTACTGTATTGTGGACTTTTGTCGTTTTGGTCTTGTTTGGTTTAGATAAAGATTATTTATTTTCTAAACTGGTGTGGTGTCCATTTGTAACTGTATTACTGTATGTGTTCACAAATGCTTTACACACTGCCTCTGAGATAAGCCTGTCTGCTCATGCCAAGCTACCAAGGGGGTGAGCAGGGGTTATTTTAGAAGTGTCTCCCCTTTACCCTGACTAGGAGGAAAGGTCCCTATTTGGTCAAAGGTGCAAACCTTTGCCAACTAGAGTCCCCCATTTCTAACACTCACGCAGACACCTTTTCACTACGGGGTGTGTGGATGGTGCTTGGCAGCCTGATTGTGCGCCAGAGTTAGGGTGAGGGCAGGACAGTACCATATCTTCATAGATATTGGAATTTCCTGCTCTCTCCCTGTTAACGCAGCGCAGCAACTTTGCGTGCTGCACTGCATTGAGTGATAGTTTATTAAATCTGGGCATTTGATTGCCTGATAAGGTGCCCGCTTTCAAAAGTGTTGCCCTACACTTGAGTTGATATTATTATTTTTAATACCTGATTTATTTTGAGTGAGACTAAGTTCAAGGTTCTGTGATGCTTGTCCCAGGGATAACAATGAATATGGACATTTTAACAAGTATATTGCATTTTTGGATTCACATGTCACATAACGGTGAACTTCTCTCATTTTGGGGTGTTATGTTTTCTTATTTCATGTCATTGTTATCATGTGCACAATGTAATTAAGGAACTGTACTTTAGTTTGAGTTGTTAATGTTCTTTGTGCAACTACCTTGATTATATCAGTCTTAACATCTGTTAAAAAAAATTTTTTTTAGTGAAACCATTATAGGGTGATTATGATTTATGGGTTGCAAACTTTCATCGTAGGTTAGAATATTTCAATATTTATCATTAAGTTGGCTGATTGGGTCCCTTTCGCGATATTTTTAATGCTCCATTTCATGCCATGTATACCAAATCATTCTTATAATCATATGTCTCTTTTAAATTTACGCAATTTGCTTTGTTCCAACTCTTTTTTATGCTTTTGTATCTGTTTATCGTGTCATCAGTTTCTTTCAATAACATTAAGAATTCATCCTACTGCGTTTGAGATAACAGCTCTGTTTTGATCCCTTTGAGTTCATCATTAAGGTCCTTTCTTCCATAATTTCCTGTATTGTTACTATCAAAAGGTCTAGGCGGCATTTGTTTCAGAACATAAGCCATTTGTGGATGAAATCTTCCCTTCTAGTCAGGGTAAGGGGGATACACACTTTAGATAACCCCCGCTCACCCCCTGGGTAGCTTGGCATGAGCAGACAGATTTTGCCCAAAGGAAATGTGTAAAGTATTTGAACTCAAAACATACAGTATTACAGTGATAACACCACAAATGGACATCACACCAGTTTAGAAAAATAAAGTATCTTTATCTAAACTCAACAAGACCAAAACGACAAAAATCCAACATACATTTAATAAGAATATGACTTTTAAAGGTTTCAAATAACTTAGTCCATAGAAAACTTTGGATGAGTGATTTCTCTCAAAGTACCTATAGTAACCACAAAATTCACAAGGCCAAACAGCTTCAGAGATGGGAAGCGTCGAAAAACAAAGAGATGCGTCAGTTCCTGAGACCCTGGGGAGGCGATGCGACAGTTCTGCTGCACGCAGGAGAAGTGATGCGTCGAATCCGGTCTGTAGGGGGAAGTGATGCGTCGATTCGAGATGGTTCTGGTCCGCCGGTGATGTGATATCTTGCTGCACAGATATGATGCGTGGAAATCCGGGATGCGGCGGCGATCAATGCGGCGGCGGCGCTGCATCGGTTTATTCAGCCATGATCCGTCGGTTTTTGCGGCGGCCACAGGCGCTGCGTCGGTTTCGGCAGCGGTTCGGCAATGCGTGGAGATTCTCCTTGCACCGCGGTACTGCAGCGGGAAAACTGCCGCGATAAGAGCTGTTGTATTCCGCTTTAGGTGTCCGTATATAGGTTTTCCTGATACATGCCCTTATATAGGCACAATTCGCATTGCCCTTATATAGGCATAAGATCCCAGTCCATATTTAGGCATTAGCCATGCTATCCAAATACAGGCATGGTCACCTACATCCGTCCACCCCAACGTCACAACGAGTTCTTAGAAACCAGACCCTTAAGCTCTTGGGAGTTCCCCTAGCACAGGATTATTGATTTCTCCAAGAACTCATTTATAATGCATGAACCGCTATTCCTTAAGGGTTCATTCCTGACGTCTTCCTCTGCCCGACTTTACGTCAATGCTAACATTCCAAGGCACCTACTTGGTATAAATATACCTTCCCTTGCCCAAGCAAGTAGGAGGAGACCTCGACTTTAGAGGAGCCCGTGTCCCGGCCTGACACACTGACAAGAGACGCTGTCATCCCTGTTCACAGAGAATCCAGCTTCCAGTGTTCTGACTCCCTTCGCGGGGTGTTAGAGTTCGAGACCCGGAAAGAGATTCCCACCTCTCTCATTCTCAAGGTATGGAGCTGACTAGAACCTAGAGGGACTCTTGGCATACTAGACTTGGCATGCTAGACTTGGCATACTAGACTTGGCTTACCAGACTTAGCATACCATACTATAGCATACCATACTATAGAATACATCACCTACTTCTTACCTTGCACTACACTTAGGTTAGGTACACTGGGGTAGAACTAGTTAGAGAAGCATCTTATGAGTACTCGCATTTTTAGCTTATGTTATTTATGTATATGAATATATGTGTCATAGCTCAAAGATAATGCTAACGCAGTATTATTTCTTTCTACTGCTTACGCTGTACATCATATATCTCACATACTGTCTTACGATTGTAACAGCTCATATCTCTTACACGAGAAACAAGACTGTTCAATAAATCCTTTTATTGAAACGTTCGTCTATTATTTCTGTGTAACTCTGAAGAAACTAAGCATGCACGATTAGCTGAGTGAAACTGTTATCTGTTGTTTCCACGATTCTGAGAGTGTTCCGATTCTAAAGGGAAACATAGTTGTCATGTTTATGCAGTTGCCAGAAACTACTCCCTTCTTGTTTACAAGGAGTTTCTAGTGGCCTCTGAGTTAGCTGGTACAAAGTAAATTAAGTTTAATATACTCGATGGGGACATACTGACCTCAGTCCTATGTGAAACCTATAGGGTATATTATTCCAATGCGCAGAGCCTATTAGGGAAATAGGAACTGCACTACATGGCGCCAAACGTTTGGTAAGGCACTAATTTAACGCTAGATACTGAGTAACTCAGTCGTGCTTTTCTCAGAGACCCCTACTCACATACTCCATAAGACGTCTGGAGTGGGTAGGGTTAAGTATCCGCCAAAGCTGAATAGGACAAAAATCCTATATATTAGCTGTATGGTTTGTTCAACGTTGAAGGATACAGTGTTCCAAAATATTGTGCACCTTATCTTTGTTTCCTTGAAATATAGCGCCTATAGGATAAGACGGAAGTCCTCATCCTAGGATCATCACCCTCCGCCTGGGACGACTCCTGGTGGCCCCCTGCCCTGGGCAACGCACCCAAACCAACGGACCACGCACGCAACCTGGGCTTCATCCTGGACTCCTCCCTCTCAATGACCAGACAAGTCAACGCCGTCTCCTCGTCTTGCTTCAACATCCTACGCATGCTGCAGAAGATCTTCCGGTGGATCCCCACCGAAACCAGGAAGACGGTCACCCAGGCCCTCGTCACCAGCCGACTGGACTACGGCAACTCCCTCTACGCCGGAACCACAGCCAAACTTCAGAAAAGACTCCAACGCATCCAGAACGCCTCAGCTCGACTCATCCTGGACATCCCCCGACACAGCCACATCGCCGGACACCTGAGAGACCTGCACTGGCTCCCCGTCAGCAAGAGAATCACGTTCCGACTCCTCACCCACGCACACAAAGCTCTCCACAACCAAGGCCCCAGATACCTCAACGACCGTCTGACCTTCTACACTCCCACCCGCCAGCTACGATCGACCAACCGCGCCCGCCGCCGTCCCCCGCATCCGAAGAGCCACAACGGGAGGAAGATCCTTCTCCTACCTGGCTGCCAAGACGTGGAACTCCCTACCCATCCACCTCCGCCTGACCCAAGACCACCTCTCCTTCAGGAAGCAACTCAAGACCTGGCTGTTCGAACAGTAGCGGACCCCCCTCCCCCTAGCGCCTTGAGACCCTCCGGGTGAGTAGCGCGCTATACAAATGCTTGATTGATTGATTGATTGGTTCTACATTTTTCAAAAAACAATGTCCCTGAACGGGGATACTAACACCGAGAACGGTGTAGCTGCGGCTGACCCAGTCGTAACAGCTTTTAATTTTACAGGTTAAATTAAACCGATGAGGGTGTTATAAACATCCATCCAAACTTAAGGAGAGCCATCACTCTAAAACTTATAAAACACGGCCTAACACCAAGAGGTGGTAGAGCAGTTTTCGTGATAGAGGCACACAAATCCTTTCAGACAGAGGTATTCTATTCATGGATAGTATTCCCAGAATCAAATCAAGTAACAAAAGTATTTCACTTCTTTAAAGAAGATGAACCACCAGAGGAATATATTCCTTTCGAGGATATTGAAATTCCATACTAAAAAGAGGGGGTGTTTCTAACACAAGGTATATGTGGCGCTAACTTGTTCTCGTGGCTGTATATGAAAAAAAAAAATTATCAGTGTGGTGCAACAGGTAAGGGAAAACACCTAAACCCTAAATAGTGGACGCTAGTCAGTTTTACACAAATGAAAACATGCCCTGTGCACACACATAAAGTTTAACAACACACAGTAGACAACATTTGCGAATGATGACAGGAGAAACGTTCTTCCAATATTCGTTTAATGAAGTGTCGAATCAAATGCCAGCCAACACGTGTTTCGTCAATGGGTGTGTAACCCTTGACTTCCTCAGGGCTGGAATTACATAAGAATGACAGTTGTCACAATGAATTCACAAAAAGGTGGCAAGGTCAAACTATCATACGTATAAGTACGTAGACATAACTATTATTGTTAATCAGACTTACATTAAGTGGGAATGAGTACCATATCTCCAAGATGGAAGAGGGATGGAACAAGAATTACGTGACATCCAAAAGGTGTCATGCATGACAATCAAACGTGAGTTTTCGTCGTATTGCTAAGAAGCAGACAAAATTGTGCAGTCAAACGGCAAGTATCCAATTGATATATCAATATGTTCTCGAACCTCGGTATACTAATGTGAGCGGTGTAGCGGTAGATCCTGTTAAAAACTATTGTTGGTGACCAACAAAAGGAGGTGTGTAGTGAAAAAGAATAAAACGGATAAAATTTGTCCCAACGTACGTGCAGTGAACTGGTGACTCAAAACGTGTTGTGAAAACATGAATTATCATGATAAACAGTTAATGCCTACCTCAAACACAATACGGTAGGACTTTAGACCTGTGGGTAAAAATAGTAGCACTGTAAGGCTAAACTAGTCACACCTAAATTTCGTTCAATGCTACTTGTTGGTGAGTAAAGCAAGAATATCAATCATTGGTTCGCATCTCACCTTATGACTGGTGATAAATCCGACCCAGCGGGTCCTATTTATTAGTCCAAACCGTTGAGATCACTTCTTAATTAATAGAAAATCTGTATGAAAAAGTTTTATAAAAAACGTTCAATCAGATGTGTACCTATTCTACAAGGACACATAAATCTATATACCGGTTCCCATAGAATTAACATGGCTTACCTTAAATATTCAAATGTTTGTCGGTATATATGTATTTTCCCTCGGTGTAATTTATTTGAATAGGAGTTCCTCTTATGCTCAAATTCCCCAAGTTCATTATTATATCCTCTGATTCTACCAGTTCGAATCACCTTCACATGTATACGCGGTGTCAATTACCGCAAGCCAACTAAAAGCAAAATTATAAATAAATAGAAGGATGTCACTCAATTGACCTTATTCTATGCACAAGTAGCAAACCTAAACAAAAACCTATAGCAAATAGCTGTATACCATTTCATACCGCTTACCTTAAGGCGAGTGCACCCGTGGCTAGTACTCCGGCACCGAGTATACCGGAGGACAAGCAATCGAAAACCGGAAGCAGTTTTAAGCTTCCGGTTCACCGCCGTGACTAGACCGCTAACCCCCTGGTGCTTAGATAAAGTGCAGAGTGGGAAGATAATACGGCGCATGTGTATTCTCCGCCCTGCCCACCTATGTTTAAGGTGATAATCATTAGTAAAACAAACAGCGAAGCTATAAAAATGATATGGGAATCAAAGGCACTTATATTTTGAATGCTAGTTAATTCATTAGTCATCCGTGCTCCGCAAATAAAACAATAATAAAAATGAGCTTTATACACTGTACATTGATGCCAAATAAGCAAAGCAACAATGATTAAATAGGAGGTTTTCTTCAAAATTCAGGCAAAAGAGGCTGAGAGGTCTAAAACATGAATATATACATAATATTACAACAATAGACACCCAAATTCATACGTAATACATTTATGGGCGTATAAAAAGAGAGCGTTATGGCATTAAATTAAAGTAGTATATACAGTGGCATAACAACCCAAAATTCAGAACAGAAACAGTTACAATGCCTTATGTCTTCAAAATTGAATATTCATACTTTACAAAAGATATCATAATAACATAATACAATTATATACAGGAGAGGTAGGGATCAAAGGTGTGTATTATCGATCTTATATTCGAAAGGCATGCCACCACACAGGCTCCTTATATCAAATGTCCAGTTCAAAGATGGTGAATATTAACCAAAATTTTAACAAAAAATTTACTCATTGAAAATTTACTAGCCAATCAGGCTAATGCAAACACCTGAAACACAAAACATGGAAATATACATTCAAGACCCAACAGATCCTGACAGGTAGTTAAACGATTGCTAATCTCCTAAGAAATAGTGCATTTCCCGATCACTATTAAAACCATGTTCATAGGTTCTGAGACGCATGATCCAAATTGCTTCAGACCGTCTCAGGCGCAGTTCTCGGTTCCCTCCCCTTGGACTCACTGTGGTGATATCAATCCCATAAAAAAGGAAACTCTTATGTGCACTGTTGGAAACGGGGTTACCGAGACCGTTATGGTAGCATGGCGCAAAGCGGGGAAAGGCACGCGAAGGCAATGTGTAAGGCAGTTGTGCAGCACACTCTCACATTAACTCAGAAATGCGACGCAATAACCGGACACCACACCAGGCTTGTATAAGTAACAATCAGGTTCCTTTATATTGATCAAGATGGCATTCAATTATTCAAATTATACATTCGGGTAACTAGTGCGCGTTCATTTAAAAAGACCCTTCACAATTCTGGCCACTAAAAGGCCGCATTAAAATCACAGCACCACTGCTCATTCGGGTGCTCTTTACCAACTAGGGCCTAGAACAGACGCAACACGGTTTATACATCAACATATATACAGTAGGCCTAGGTACTCTATACAGCCTATGATACACTAGGCGGGAGGGAATCCTACAGGGAACCCTCAACATGTCCAGCAGCTGGGGGCTACCAAAAAGGGGGGACTCCTTTATCTCCCCGGGAGGTGAGGGTTATATTAGGCTAGGGTTACACCAGGTGCCTGGCCTATTATCAAAGGTTATCAAAGGCCCCTCCCTCCTTAATCCCTCTTCATGCGTGGCCCCCGGCCCCCAGGGGCTTAACCTAGAGCCCTAGGGGCCTCCTGGGCTCACCTGCGGT
Source organism: Calotriton arnoldi (assembly GCA_963921515.1). NCBI lineage: Eukaryota > Metazoa > Chordata > Amphibia > Caudata > Salamandridae > Calotriton > Calotriton arnoldi. The sequence continues at coordinate 293,252 of CAWUFW010014746.1, forward strand.
GTTGTGGCTGGCTGCGGGGCCTCACGGCGGACTCTTCTCCGGGCCAGCCCTTTGTTGTGGGGGCGGGGCCCGGCGTGAGTCTCACGGCCCTCCGGCCGGCGCTGTTTCTACTTCACGAGGCTACGGAGCCTCTCGCTGTGTTGCTGCGTCGTTGGGGGCCGGTATGCCACTCCTCCGGCCCCCGTGGAGTCAGGGGAGAGAGTGGGGACTCTGAGCGGGAGCCGGCAGTCCTTGCAGACGGCTCCGGCTTCCCGCGAAGGCACAGGAGGTTCGTCCCTACCTCCGGACGTGCTGGGCGGAGGCGGGCTCTTGACGGCGCCCAATCCTGGCGCGGCGGCGATTCTTCTTGGGGCTCCCGCTGGCAGTGGAGCCCCGTGGACGCCCTCTCGATTGGCTCCGGCTGGGCCAATCGCGTCGCGGTCTTCTCTTCTTCCGGGGCTCCCGCTGGCAGTGGAGCCCTCTGACGCCGTCTCGCTTGGCTCCGGCTGGGCCAATCGCGCCGCGGCCTTCGTTGGTTGCCAGGCGACGCCTCCCTCTCCTTCTTCTCCGGCGATTGACTCCGGCGGGCCAATCCCGCCGCGGCCTTTTCGGGGCGCGACCTGTGACGCGGTCAGCGTCCCCGGCCCCTCGGCAACAGCGTCCACGGGCCTGGAGGCCGCAGTAGGCCTCAGCTCACTTCACGCAGCCCTCGGGGCTGCGACGGTGTTATTCTTGGCCGCGCTTGCAGCGGCAGGGGTCTCGGGCCCGGCGGTGACTTCTGGGGTTTCGGTGAGGGCGCGGACGGCGCCCTCACCACAGTTATGCACGGGGAGAGGTCTTCCTGCCTCAGCTCCCTCTTCACGCAGCGGCGGCCGCGGCGGCGATCCGGTCACCAGGTCAGTGACGGAGGGGGAGGTCAAGTTCTCTCCTCACTTGGAGCTGCAGCGCAGGCGCGCTGACAGCCTTATGCACCGGGCTGTGTAAGGATGGTTCTTGGAGGACAGTCCAGCTGTCTGTATAGGTAGATAGGGGTGGAGGCCTAGCGCTTAGGACGCAGCGCTCGCCTCCTGATCCCCTCTCAATGGTTTTCACTTTAGGTTCTGCAGGTCATGGATTCAGCAAAGTCTCTTTATGAACAGGGGGGTTGTGAGTTGGTGATTCTTGGAGGGGTTGATGTGCCTCCTGGCACGCTGGAGATGGTTCCCTGGGTCCCCTCACACTGGGCAAGATCAGTGGGTGGTGGGCGTTCCTCATCTATCTTACGGCAGCAGGGCCTTGACCCTGTCAGCGGCAGTAGTGTAGGTCTCCCCTAGGCCCTAAAGTCTGTACTCCAGCGCAGGTTCTCCCAGGTTCAGCGGTGCCTCAACCTAACTAACTCCAGGTTTTCCCTCCAAGCCTCTTATACCCCTAGGTCAGGTGACCCTCCCAAAGGCGGCAAAGTGTAACTCCTCCCACAGCCCGGAAGGTTCTGGAACCTTCCACCTACCTAGCTATGGGGCCCAGAGGCGGGGACGGGATGGCTACTGTATCCCTTGTCCCAGCCTGACTCTGGCGACTAGTGTGTATGTGTGGAAGGCCCTCTGCAGTAGCAGGGGCCTGTGGCAGCCATCTTTGGTGAGAGAGCACCTGCACCTCAGCACTGACCAGCAGTGGCAAGGCGCCCGGAGACCTAGGTCCAGTAAAAATATGGTGGCAAAAATGAGGCGCAGAAAGGGAAAAACAGGGTAAGACCACCCTAGGGCTGACAGGTCTAACACACGTCCCCCCAGCCGAAAGAGGGGAGAGCTTCCCAACCTCTAGGGAGTTCTCTTCACTAAGGCGGAAAACCGGGAGAGACCGTCAGCGTTGGCGTGGTCTACACCGGGTCGATGTTCCACCCGAAAGTCCATCCCCTGGAGGGAAATGGACCATCTCAACAATTTGGGATTTTCGCCTCTCATCTGCATGAGCCAGCGAAGGGGTCTGTGGTCGGTCTGGACCAAGAAGTGACAACCAAAAAGGTATGGCCTCAACTTCTTCACCGCCCAAACCACAGCAAAGGCTTCCCGCTCGATGGTACTCCACCGCTGTTCCCGGGGAGTAGTCGTCGGGAGATAAAGGCCACTGGCTGGTCTTGGCCATCGTCATTCAGCTGCGAGAGCACAGCTCCTATGCCATGCTCAGAAGCGTCTGTCTGCACGATAAATTCCCGGCCGAAGTCGGGGGTCCGGAGCACCGGTGCGGTGCACATGGCACGTTTAAGAGTCTCAAAGGCATCTTGGCAGGCAGCCGTCCAGATTACTCTGCGTGGCTGTTTCTTGAAGTCAATTCCGTCAATGGGCCCACGATGGTTCCATATCCCTTGACGAACCGGGCGGTAGTATCCCGTGAGGCCGAGAAAAGCTCGGACCTCTGTTTGGGTCTTGGGGGCTCCCAGGCCATGATGGTCTCAATCTTGGCTTGGAGGGGTTGCACCTTACCTCCGCCCACCAGATGTCCCAGGTACACGACAGATCCCTGTCCAATCTGGCACTTGCTGGCCTTGATGGTTAGACCAGCCCTTTGTAAAGCCTGCAGCACCTCCTGGAGATGCTGCAGATGGTCCTCCCAGCTGCTACTGAAGACAGCTATGTCATCCAGGTAGGCAGCAGAGAAGGCCTCTAGGCCAGACAGCACCTGGTTCACCAACCGCTGGAAAGTGGCGGGAGCATTTTTCAACCCGAAGGGCATCACCTGGAATTGAAAGTGGCCCTCGGGGGTGGAGAACGCAGTCTTCTCCCTTGCTCCTTCCGCCATGGCGATCTGCCAATATCCTGATGTTAAATCAATGGTACTCAAATACCGGGCTGCTCCCAGCCGGTCAATGAGCTCATCCGCCCGAGGGATCGGGTGAGCGTCGGTCTTGGTGACCGAATTGAGTCCACGATAATCCACACAGAACCGAAGTTCTGGTGTGGTGCCCGGGGGCCGCTCGGCACCAACACTACCGGACTAGCCCAAGGGCTACTGGAAGGCTCAATCACCCCCAGTTCTAGCATCTTTACCACCTCACTCTGGATACTAGCCTTGACCTTATCGGACAGCCGGTAAGACTTGTTCTTCACTGGCGGACTGTCCCCTGTGTCCACATCATGGGTACACAGGTGCGTGATTCCAGGCGTGAGGGAAAACAACGAGGCGTACTGCCCCAAAACCTGGCGGCAGTCCCTCTGTTGCTCTGGGGTCAAGGATGGGGCGAGGACTACTCCCTCTACCGAACCATCCTTCTCGTGGACCGCCAGAAGGTCTGGCAGAGGCTCACTCTCTTCCTCCTCACTCCCATCCGTTATCATCAAGAGAGTGAGCTCGAACGCTCCTGGTGTGGCTTCAGGCGGTTGACGTGGAGCACCCTGTGGGGTTGACGGGGGGTCTTCATGTCGACGACATACGTGGTCTGGCCTTTTCGTTCTAAGATCTCAAACGGCCCAGTCCATCGGTCCTGGAGGGCGCTAAGCTCTCCTGGCTCCATGACCCACACCTTCTGTCCAGCGTCTAACTCTACCGTCCGCGCGTTCCGGTCATACCATTGCTTCATGACGGCCTGACTTGCCTCTAAGTTGTCCGAGGCCTCCTTCCACAGCTTGGCCACTTGGCTGCGGAACGCCAGCATATAGCTGACCACATCACGGGAAGCTTCGAGGAAGACTTCTCCCACCCTCTTGACAAGACTGAGGGGCCCCCGAACGGGGTGGCCATAGAGCAGCTCAAAGGGGCTGAAACCGACCCCTTCTGCGGCACCTCTCGGTAGGAGAAGAGCAGACAGGGTAAGAGGACGTCCCACTTTCTTCTCAAGTCCTCGGGTAGGCTCCTGATCATCCCCTTCAAGGTTTTGTTGAAGCGCTCCACGAGCCCGTTCGTCTGGGGGTGGTAAGGAGTGGAGAACCGGTAGGTCACTCCACACTCCTTCCACATGGCCTGCATGTAGGCTGACATGAAATTCGTGCCCCTATCTGACACCACGACCTTGGGGAATCCCACTCGGGTAAAAATCCCCATGAGGGCCCGCGCCACCACCGGTGCTGTGATGGTCCTCAGAGGGATTGCCTCTGGGTACCGGGTGGCGTGGTCTACTAGCACCAAAATGAACCTATGCCCAGCTGAAGTCGGCGGATCCAACGGCCCGACAATGTCAATCCCCACTCGCTCAAAAGGGGTATCGACCACTGGGAGAGGTTCTAGAGGGACCTTCACCTTAGTCCCTGTCTTGCCGCTTGCTTGGCAAGTGGTGCAGGTCTTGCAATAAGTGTCAGAAGTGACGCGCATCCTGGGCCAGTAAAAATGTGGGACCAAGCGCGCAAACGTCTTGTCCTGGCCCAGGTGTCCTGCTAGTGGTATCTCATGCGCCAACTCTAGCAGAAAGGCTCGGTGGCATTGGGGGACCACCACGGCCCTTGAGGACCCATGCACCGGAGCCTTAGGCTCACTGTAGAGGAGACCATCCTCCCAGTAGACATGGTAATTACCAGTCTCTGTTCCAGCTGCTTGGGCGCCGGCCTGTTGCCGTATGCCAACAAGCGTAGGGCACTCCCTCTGTGCCCGGCAAAATTCTTCCCGGGTAGGCCCTCCTTCCACCTGCCACTCTGCAGGGGTCGGCAGGTCCCCCACGGGAAAACCAACCACCTCAGCGGACTCCGGGGTCACCTCCGCGGGCTCCCCATCCATCTCACCGGGTGTTTCCTCCCGGACATCTCCTCGTCCAGCAGTGGGCTGGGCCCTTCTTTCAGGCTCCAACCCGGGCTGAGTTCCTGGTCGGGCAGCCATGGACCGCGTGATAACGCAAGTCCATCCTGGTAACCCCAACATCTCAGCATGGGCATTGAACTCTACCTCTCTCCAGGCAGTATGTTCTAAATCGTTGCCCAGCAGACAGTCAACTGGCATGGCAGGGCTCACCGCAACCTTCATCAGACCTGACACTCCTCCCCACTCAAAGGGAACTTGGGCCACGGGGTAATGACCCAGGCTATTATCTGCCATCACAACCGGGTGGAACTCCTCAGGAATCACCTGCTCTGGGGACACCAGCTGACGTTTCACCATTGTCATACTGGCACCTGTGTCCCTCAGAGCCTCCACCTCCTCCCCGTTCACCAGGACCCTCTGCCGATACTTGGCAGTGTTCTCGGGTACCTGCACCCTTGGGATGATCTCCCTATCCCCCAGGGAAACTAAGGTCAAGCCTGTCCACTCACCTCCCCTACCTAGGGACAACTCCTCCCCAAGCGCTACACTGGCCACCCCGGGGGTCTTACCTCCTGTGGGGGCTGGGGCTCTCTTGCGACACTGGGCATCCCCCTTGTAGTGTCCAACCTCCCCGCACTCGTAGCACCGGACAGTTCTGGGCTGCTGACTCCTGTCAGGGTAAGTGGGTTTCTGGTATCCAGATTGGGATGGGAAACCTACCCCTCTCCCTGGCGGTCTATTTTGGGGACCTTTAAAGAACACCCTCTTTTATCTCCCCTCTTTCTTCTGGGGGAACACCTGTCCACCCTTCGGGGATCCGCCCGGCTCCCTTGTGGGACACCCTAGTGCTGACCCACGTGTCTGCCTCCTCTGCAAGCTCCCTTGGGTTGGTCAGCTTGCGGTCCACCAAGTACTGGCGCAGCTCCGGAAAACATTTCTCGAGGAGGTGCTCTCTCAAAATAGGTCGTACAGCCCAGTGTAATTGTCAACCTCGCTGCCACGCACCCAACCCTCTAATGCCTTCCGGGCATAATCATAAAAATCTACCCAGTTTTGTGTGGTGAGCTTGTGGCTGTTGCGAAACTTTTGGCGGTATTTCTCAGGGGTGAGGCCAAACTTCCTGAGCAGGGCCTCCCTCATGATAGGGTAGTTGGTTCGATCCCCTTTTCTAAGGTTAGCAGTGTGTCCCTGACTAGTGGAGGTATGTATCTATAAAGTCCTCCTCCCCAGTAGCTCTCAGGAACTCTATGGGCCACCAAAGCTACCTCGTACGCCGTCAACCACTTGTCTATGTCATCACCCACACTAAAGCTGGCCATCACCTCCCTGGGTAGGTAAAATTTGGGCTCCTGTGGAACCCCAGTAGGTACGCTGCCACCATTTCCTTTGCCTTCCATTTCCATTTGCAAGGCTCGGAGCTCCAGTTCTTTCAGGCTAAGCTCATGTACAAGCCTTCTTTCCTCCATGGCTAGCCTTCCCTGTTCTCGCTCCCTTTCCATCTTAGCCAATTCTAATGTCAATTGCCTTTGCTGCCTTCGGTCCTCGAATTCCTCTGGTGACACACTCCCCCTGACGCACTACTGCCTGCCCTGGAACGTCTTCCTGGCAACACATTCTCGCTGACGTCAATGTTCAGTAGGCTCAGTTCTCCTGGGTCGCCTGTCTCCCTCTGCTCCTCCTCCTCCCCTCTTCCTCCGGGTGGGCCATGACCCATGCCCTCAAAGCCTTCTGAAGTACCTCCTTCCTGGCACCTCGCTTGACGGCCACCCCTCTCTAGGCAGAACTCCTTGAGCTGGTTCACCGTGTACCTCTCTAGGTCGGCTAGCTCAAACTCCATCCTCCTAGGTGGGGTCCCAGACAACTTAAGGAAGGGGTCCTAAATGGAAGGCAGCAGGTCTAACACAGGACTAATACAACTGGCAATTTACAATAGAATTCCTCCTACTTATTATTTTCCTAGGTGTCCAATTGCGGCGCACACTGAGTCACTGTAGGGTGCTGCACAAATACCAGTCCTTATCCCACCGCTGAACACCAATGTTGGCAACGGGGTTACCGAGACCGTTATGGTAGCATGGCGCAAAGCGGGGAAAGGCACGCGAAGGCAATGTGTAAGGCAGTTGTGCAGCACACTCTCACATTAACTCAGAAATGCGACGCAATAACCGGACACCACACCAGGCTTGTATAAGTAACAATCAGGTTCCTTTATATTGATCAAGATGGCATTCAATTATTCAAATTATACATTCGGGTAACTAGTGCGCGTTCATTTAAAAAGACCCTTCACAATTCTGGCCACTAAAAGGCCGCATTAAAATCACAGCACCACTGCTCATTCGGGTGCTCTTTACCAACTAGGGCCTAGAACAGGAGCAACACGGTTTATACATCAACATATATACAGTAGGCCTAGGTACTCTATACAGCCTATGATACACTAGGCGGGAGGGAATCCTACAGGGAACCCCTCAACATGTCCAGCAGCTGGGGGCTACCAAAAAGGGGGACTCCTTTATCTCCCCGGGAGGTGAGGGTTATATTAGGCTAGGGTTACACCAGGTGCCTGGCCTATTATCAAAGGTTATCAAAGGCCCCCTCCCTCCTTAATCCCTCTTCATGCGTGGGCCCCGGCCCCCAGGGGCTTAACCTAGAGCCCTAGGGGCCTCCTGGGCTCACCTGCGGTGTTGTGGCTGGCTGCGGGGCCTCACGGCGGACTCTTCTCCGGGCCAGCCCTTTGTTGTGGGGGCGGGGCCCGGCGTGAGTCTCACGGCCCTCCGGCCGGCGCTGTTTCTACTTCACGAGGCTACGGAGCCTCTCGCTGTGTTGCTGCGTCGTTGGGGGCCGGTATGCCACTCCTCCGGCCCCCGTGGAGTCAGGGGAGAGAGTGGGGACTCTGAGCGGGAGCCGGCAGTCCTTGCAGACGGCTCCGGCTTCCCGCGAAGGCACAGGAGGTTCGTCCCTACCTCCGGACGTGCTGGGCGGAGGCGGGCTCTTGACGGCGCCCAATCCTGGCGCGGCGGCGATTCTTCTTGGGGCTCCTGCTGGCAGTGGAGCCCCGTGGACGCCCTCTCGATTGGCTCCGGCTGGGCCAATCGCGTCGCGGTCTTCTCTTCTTCCGGGGGCTCCCGTTGGCAGTGGAGCCCCTCTGACGTCGTCTCGCTTGGCTCCGGCTGGGCCAATCGCGTCGCGGCCTTCGTTGGTTGCCAGGCGACGCCTCCTCTCCTTCTTCTCCGGCGATTGACTCCGGCGGGCCAATCCCGTCGCGGCCTTTTCGGGGCGCGACCTGTGACGCGGTCAGCGCCCCCGGCCCCTCGGCAACAGCGCCCACGGGCCTGGAGGCCGCAGTAGGCCTCAGCTCACTTCACGCAGCCCTCGGGGCTGCGACGGTGTTATTCTTGGCCGCGCTTGCAGCGGCAGGGGTCTCGGGCCCGGCGGTGACTTCTGGGGTTTCGGTGAGGGCGCGGACGGCGCCCTCACCACAGTTATGCACGGGGAGAGGTCTTCCTGCCTCAGCTCCCTCTTCACGCAGCGGCGGCCGCGGCGGCGATCCGGTCACCAGGTCAGTGACGGAGGGGGAGGTCAAGTTCTCTCCTCACTTGGAGTTGCAGCGCAGGCGCGCTGACAGCCTTATGCACCGGGCTGTGTAAGGATGGTTCTTGGAGGACAGTCCAGCTGTCTGTATAGGTAGATAGGGGTGGAGGCCTAGCGCTTAGGACGCAGCGCTTCGCCTCCTGATCCCCTCTCAATGGTTTTCACTTTAGGTTCTGCAGGTCATGGATTCAGCAAAGTCTCTTTATGAACAGGGGGGTTGTGAGTTGGTGATTCTTGGAGGGGTTGATGTGCCTCCTGGCACGCTGGAGATGGTTCCCTGGGTCCCCTCACACTGGGCAAGATCAGTGGGTGGTGGGCGTTCCTCATCTATCTTACGGCAGCAGGGCCTTGACCCTGTCAGCGGCAGTAGTGTAGGTCTCCCCCTAGGCCCTAAAGTCTGTACTCCAGCGCAGGTTCTCCCAGGTTCAGCGGTGCCTCAACCTAACTAACTCCAGGTTTTCCCTCCAAGCCTCTTATACCCCTAGGTCAGGTGACCCTCCCAAAGGCGGCAAAGTGTAACTCCTCCCACAGCCCGGAAGGTTCTGGAACCTTCCACCTACCTAGCTATGGGGCCCAGAGGCGGGGACGGGATGGCTACTGTATCCCTTGTCCCAGCCTGACTCTGGCGACTAATGTGTATGTGTGGAAGGCCCTCTGCAGTAGCAGGGGCCTGTGGCAGCCATCTTTGGTGAGAGAGCACCTGCACCTCAGCACTGACCAGCAGTGGCAAGGCGCCCGGAGACCTAGGTCCAGTAAAAATATGGTGGCAAAAATGAGGCGCAGAAAGGGAAAAAAACAGGGTAAGACCACCCTAGGGCTGACAGGTCTAACATGCACCTTGAGAGGGACACTCCCACATGTGTGTGGCCATGAGATATCTAGGATCTTGATGTTTAAGAGCTCTGACGTGTTCGCCAATCCTCTCTCTTAGTGTCCTTATTGTGCTTCCCACATACCTTCCACCACATTTGCACTCTAGGACGTAAACCACGTACTTAGTATTACAATTAATGTTATATCTGATATCATAAGTTCTGTCAGGGCCAACGAAGCTACTCTTGCGATCAGCGGCCCACCTGCAAATACCACATGAGCCGCATTTGTAAAAGCCCAGGGTGCGTAAATGAAGCCATGACTCTATGGTAAGTAATCTTGGATAACTTGGACTGAGTCTATTCCTGAGCGTCCTACCTCTTCTGTAGGTAATTTGTGGATATCTATTGATGTGTTGTACTAATACTGTATCAGTAGTCAGTAGTTTCCAGTGTTTGTTCAAACTCCTGGACAATGCCCCACTTAGGTCATTAAAATCCGTAATTAGTCTCACTGTGTTGGTGTCTGTCCTGCGGATCTTGTCACGTATGGTGTCTTCCCGACAGGTGTTTCTAATTCTGGTGGCAGCTTTGGTTAAATTCACATGTTTGTAACCTCTAATTTTGAACCTAGCTTTCATAGCCAAAAGACAATTTTCAAAATCATGATCACTACTACAGTTGCGTCTAGCTCTAGTAAACTCACCATATGGAATCGCACAAATCTGATGGGGTGGGTGGGCACTATGAGCATGAAGAATAGAATTGCATGCGGTATACTTACGAAAAATGCGTGTCTGTAAAGTATTATTACTGATGAAAATTTCTATGTCCAGAAAGGTAATGTTCAAGTTGCTTTTGTAATGTGTGAAGCGCATGTCGTAGGTGTTGGAGTTTAAGTAGGCACAGAAGTCGTATAGTTTATCTTGTGGTCCTGCCCAAATCAAAAGACAGTCGTCGATGTATCGACCCCAGAATAAAATTGAATCATTAAAGCGACTGCCTTTTTCACCCCAAATCCAGTCCTCTTCTAGGCGTCCCATGAAAAGGTTCGCAAAACTGGGTGAAAATTTCGAACCCATGGCTACACCTCTTTTCTGTCTATACCAGTCTTTCTCGAACAAGAAAACATTGTTGCTGAGAATCAAGTCAATCATCGTAAGTAACATTTCAGTGTGTTGCCATTGTGAGGCCGGTCTTTTGTTTAGAAAATGCGAAATTGCTTTCATGCCTAAGTCTGGTTTTTGAATGTATATTTCCATGTTTTGTGTTTCAGGTGTTTGCATTAGCCTGATTGGCTAGTAAATTTTCAATGAGTACATTTTTTGTTAAAATTTTGGTTAATATTCACCATCTTTGAACTGGACATTTGATATAAGGAGCCTGTGTGGTGGCATGCCTTTTGAATATAAGATCGATAATACACACCTTTGATCCCTACCTCTCCTGTATATAATTGTATTATGTTATTATGATATCTTTTGTAAAGTATGAGTATTCAATTTTGAAGACATAAGGCATTGTAACTGTTTCTGTTCTGAATTTTGGGTTGTTATGCCACTGTATATACTACTTTAATTTAATGCCATAACGCTCTCTTTTTATACGCCCATAAATGTATTACGGATGAATTTGGGTGTCTATTGTTGTAATATTATGTATATATTCATGTTTTAGACCTCTCAGCCTCTTTTGCCTGAATTTTGAAGAAAACCTCCTATTTAATCATTGTTGCTTTGCTTATTTGGCATCAATGTACAGTGTATAAAGCTCATTTTTATTATTGTTTTATTTGCGGAGCACGGATGACTAATGAACTAACTAGCATTCAAAATATAAGTGCCTTTGATTCCCATATCATTTTTATAGCTTCGCTGTTTGTTTTACTAATGATTATCACCTTAAACATAGGTGGGCAGGGCAGAGAATACACATGCGCCATATTATCTTCCCACTCTGCACTTTATCTAAGCACCAGGGGGTTAGCGGTCTAGTCACGGCAGTGAACCGGAAGCTTAAAACTGCTTCCGGTTCTCGATTTCTTGTCCTCCGGTTTACTCGGTGCCGGAGTACTAGCCACGGGTGCACTCGCCTTAAGGTAAGCGGTATGAAATGGTACACAGCGATTTGCTGTAGGTTTTTGTTTAGGTTTGCTACTTGAGCATAGAATAAGGTCAATTGAGTGACGTCCTTCTATTTATTTATAATTTTGCTTTTAGTTGGCTTGCGGTAATTGACACCGCGTATACATGTGAAGGTTATTCGAACTGGTAGAATCAGAGGATATAATAAGGAACTTGTGGAATTTGAGCATAAGAGGAACTCCTATTCAAATAAAATACACCGAGGAAAATACATATATACCGACAAACATTTGAATATTTAAGGTAAGCCATGTTAATTCTATGGGAACCGGTATATAGATTTATGTGTCCTTGTAGAATAGGTACACATCTAATTGAACGTTTTTTATAAAAACTTTTTCATACAGATTTTCTATTAATTAAGAAGTGATCTCAACGGTTTGGACTAATAAATAGGACCCGCTGGGTCGGAATTATCACCAGTCATAAGGTGAGATGCGAACCAATGATTGATATTCTTGCTTTACTCACCAACAAGTAGCATTGAACGAAATTTAGGTGCGACTAGTTTAGCCTTACAGTGCTACTATTTTTACCCACAGGTCTAAAGTCCTACCGTATTGTGTTTGAGGTAGGCATTAACTGTTTATCATGATAATTCATGTTTTCACAACACGTTTTGAGTCACCAGTTCACTGCACGTACGTTGGGACAAATTTTATCCGTTTTATTCTTTTTCACTACACACCTCCTTTTGTTGGTCACCAACAATAGTTTTTAACAGGATCTACCGCTACACCGCTCACATTAGTATACCGAGGTTTGAGAACATATTGATATATCAATTGGCTACTTGCCGTTTGACTGCACAATTTTGTCTGCTTCTTAGCAATACGACGAAAACTCACGTTTGATTGTCATGCATGACACCTTTTGGATGTCACGTAATTCTTGTTCCATCCCTCTTCCATCTTGGAGATATGGTACTCATTCCCACTTAATGTAAGTCTGATTAACAATATTAGCTATGTCTACGTACTTATACGTATGATAGTTTGACCTTGCCACCTTTTTTGTGAATTCATTGTGACAACTGTCATTCTTATGTAATTCCAGCCCTGAGGAAGTCAAGGGTTACACACCCATTGACGAAACACGTGTTGGCTGGCATTTGATTCTACACTTCATTAAACGAATATTGGAAGAACGTTTCTCCTGTCATCATTCGCAAATGTTGTCTACTGTGTGTTGTTAAACTTTATGTGTGTGCACAGGGCATGTTTTCATATTGAAATTCCACTCACATACCAGGAGCATGATCTCTGGTTTAAAGGCGCCCTAAAACATCACAAAAACATTACCAGGCTCGGTCCACTAGGTAGACCAGGAGCAACATGGCCAATTCTAGCCGGCTACACACCTCATCCTAACATCGAAGAAATGTCAGACGAAGAATTACTTAACTACAAGAGTTGATAAAAATTTACAATTAGTCCAATATGTCAGGCGGACTTTTACAGTCCAACCACCTATAAAAAATTCCAAATCAGACCCCTCAACAGGGGAATATACTAAAAATTACTCCACAGACTTTACACGCAGTCATGGGTAATATGCCCACAAAACGTGAACAAATTCCATTCTGGATAGCTCAAAACTTTACTCAAATTGAAGCAGTATTTCCAAATACTAGCCCTTATGTGAAACACAGAATCCTAACAATCTGTTTACCAATGGGGATCACACCACAACTGGAAGACTGCACCACTTGGGGCACAGTCTTTGCTGCCATCTATACTAAAACACATGGTGTTCCGTCAATCGCAGTAATACCAGATGTCCTGAAACAAATTCAAAACGAATACGGGGCAGAACCTGCTCTGAATTTAGGTATGAAATTACTGAAAAAATTCGACCAGGTCTCAACAATAATATTATCTAATATTAAAGGAAAGGCAGCATCAGTGGCGATCCGCCAACGCTTAAGGAAATTTGATGTAACAGAACATCAACATGAACTACCCAGAATAATAGAACAATCTTATGCAGAATTAGGCAGAGATAGTTTGGGTGGAAAACCTTTGAAGCCAAAACTATCTGAAAGTCCTGAGAAGGACTCTATTAAACAAAATCCTACATCTTCTAAAAAGAAGTGGGAAACTAATAAACAAAATTCAAACGAGACACGTTCTCAATCCCGAGGTAGGTCTCCTCAAAAGGAGTCCTCTAAAAGGAGGTATAACCTCAGGAATAGGGATAATTTAAGAAAACCTGACAGGTATCAAGATACTGATACACGTTCCTCTCGTATCTTTCAGATATCGTCACAGACATCAGAAAGAAGAGGACGGTCAGATCACAAAGAAGATCGCGTGAAAACCAAAGACGATAAACACGTTCAGAAAAATAAATCAAAACCTCAATTCACAAAAAAGAAGGTAGCAGGTCTGAAGATCAGACATGCCGAGAATACTGAGAACACAGCTCAAGAACGGAGAATGGGCTCAGACAATGCTAGACAGTGCAGCAGAAGTAGCAATAGCTCGCCAGAACCTGAAGGAACTTCTGGAGATAGTGGACTTGAATGAGTACATCACAGTAGAGACTGTAGACACCAGGGTTAGTACTCCACAAAAGTTATATGAAATAACACTCCGAATGGAGGGAGACATACCAAGAAAAGTGAAAACACTCTTTTGGGAGAAACTTTCAAGGGGTTATGATATACTTCTAGCAGAAAAGGACTGGCCACCAAACTTTGTCAGGGAGTGCCCACATGGCGAGGACATCATTATGCCAGCCTTCTCCAACCATATTCCAATTCACCTAAAATATACTTATGCCAGGAAATGGGCAGTTGCCCAGGCCCCAGCATTATACAAAAATCATGTAGGATGGGATGAGGACTCACCTCACCACAAAATACAGCTAAAAATCAACCTACTGCACAAAGGCAGTACCCAATAAAGCAAGAAGCTAAAAACAGGTCAGGGAGATCCTAGATCAACTTGAATACCAAGGGGTGATTGAAACATGCACCTCCTCAATGAACAATCCTTTGTTTCCTGTATCCAAACCAGACAATACATATCATCTAGTTTTGGATTACAGACACTTGAACACTTGTTCCAAAACATTTGCAGTGCAAAATGCACATAGTACAGCATTAATGAATAACATTGTGCGTCAAAAATATAAAACCACATTGGACATTTGAAATGGTTTCTTTTGTCAAAACATAGTACCTGAAAGCAGGTACTTAACAGCTTTCTCAATAATGGGGACCCAGCGTCAATTTTGTAGACTCCCACAAGGGTTCAGAAACAGCCCGGGGTTATTCTCAGCAAGAGTAACAGAGTTACTACAAATTTATGATAATGAGGCATTGTCATATGTCGATGACATCTATCTGACAGACGATGACCTAGATAGGCACTTGAACAGGGTGAGAACCATTATATTGGGCTTCGCCTCTGAAGGCTATAAATTCAACTTTAAAAAATCCAGAATTGCCCATCTCAATGTCCTTTTCCTAGGATATGAGCTTTCAAGTGAAGGCAAGAGCCTGGCAGCTAACTTTTTAGAAAAGTGCGCGCTGCTCCAACCTCCAAAAACAGTGAAAAATTTACAATTCATCTTGGGTTTCCTAAATTTTGGAAGAACTTACATTCTAAATTATGCAGAAAGGGTGAAACCTCTCTACGAATTAATCAAACCTGATTTTTCAACAAAACATTGGACACAGGAACACACAGAAATCCTGCGTTCACTCCAAACTAACATGTTAGCAACAAATCACTTACAAACACGGGTAAATAAACGCAATTTAGTGATCCGAATAATTTCGGGTCAATGCGGATTCACCTATTTAACATTTAATGAGGGTGAAAAAGTACCAATAGCATACAAATCACATTTGTATACACAAGCAGAAATGCGCTTCACTTCAACAGAAAAATACTGACAGCAGTTCAAACCGCTGTAGCAAAAGAAAGAGCTCTAGCTCAAGGGAAACAAATTATTGTCGTAACTCCAGTACCAGCCTTAGAGGCAGTCACAAAAGCGAGCATTCCAAATGCAAAAGCTTTACATCCTAGATGGATACAATGCATTAATTCTCTTGCTGCTACAGATGTTGAATATGTTTTTGATCCTGATTTAAAAACACAAGCGTTCCTGCAATATGAACATGAATGTCCTCTGCCCACTGAAATTTTGCCTCTCGATCAGTACGAATTTATAATTTACACTGACGGATCCGCACAACCCGCAACAGGGAGTAAGCAAGCTTACAGCGCAGCGTGCGCAATCGTTAAAGGTCGCATGCGCGATGGTAACTTCAGACCAATGGTCACTAAAACTCAATCTCTAGGAGATTGTACAGCTCAGCGAGCTGAATTACAAGCATTCAAACTGGCACTTGGAAATACAGATCGCAAATTCCCCACACTTATAGTGTGCGATTCCTTTTACTGTGTTTAGTCATATAATGAATATATACAGAGTTGGCTTAAAAACGGATTCAAGGATGCAAAAGGTGGCACAATAAAGCATAAAACGCTTTGGGAACAAGTAGTTCAGTTGAGAAACGAACTATCAAAAGCTCACGTGATACACACGCTGAGTCATCAACGTGATGGCGTTCACGTTGCAGGGAATTCATTGGCTGATGAAGCCGCAAAGGGGGCTGTTCAGACGGCTTCCGTAGCTGCGATCACTCGTTCAAAAATGAGAATAGACAGTGAGATATTGTTGGCTGTCAATGCTTCAAGCAAAGGCAGTGGTGCAGCGTTACCAAAGAAATTTCCACTCAAGTACTCTTATGTAATTGATGCAAACAACGTTCCTTTTGCTTGAATCCCTGGAGTGGGGGATAGGGTAATACCAAACATGGAACGTAGATTAGGACTGATCCTAGCAGCACATGATGGGATAGCCTCTGCCCATGCAGGTGTTTCTGCAACAGTATCTTTACTTAAACAAAGATATTGGTGGCCTGGCATTAGGAAACAGACCAAAAACTATGTTTTAGAATGTGAAATATGCCAACAGATGAAAATCTCCACAGTGAAACGTCCTGCGCAGACACCCCTGTTGATTTCAGACAAACCATTAGCTTGTGTTTACCTGGACCACTGCGGTCCCTTGTAAAGGGACGGTAACTATAAATATATAATGGTTGCAGTGGATTCGTTCTCAAGGTTCCTATGGATGTGGCCTCAGCGCTCGGCTGACGCTCGAACTGTTATAAAGATTTGCGAGTCTTTATCGGCACATACGCAATTGGCACACTACATTCTGACCAGGGCCCTGCGTTTAGCTCTCGGGCTTACAAAGAAGCCATGACCAGTTTGGGCGTAGCATTGCAGTACTCCTCTCCGTTTCATCCTGAGGGAAATTCTGTTGTGGAAAGGAAAAACCGGGACATAAAGCAGTCTATAACAGCTAGAGTATTAGGTTTGGGTGATGGGTGGGTAAAACATCTTTATGGGGTCCAACGCTCATTAAATAATTTGCCAAGAAGTTCTCTAGGGGGTCGCTCCATATGAGGTCCTATTTGGGACAAGAATGTGGGTTCCTGATCTCGAATGTAAAGGCACAGTGGTGGAAAATAAACCCTTTGATATCAAAGATCGTTTGGCTGTTTTACAGGATCTAAATGAACTAAGATCGAAACAAAGCAACGTGTTCCTGAAGCCAACCACCACTGGGGAAAAACCGGCAGTCCCAGCAAGGCCTGTCTGGATCCCAAAAGTTGGGGATCTAGTCAGAGAGAAGATTGCGGACAAGAAGGAATTTGGACCTTCATACAGACAACCAGTAACTGTCCTAGCCGTCCACGGAACAAGAACAGTACTTCTGCCGCCCCTTGCTGGAGAAAAGATTTGTGTCAATCGACCTCATCAAACCACAGTATGTGGCCAATACTAAATAGTAGGCCTCGTGGACTCTGACCTAGTAGCAGACGCACTCCTCTCGCTACTATCCAAGAGGTTCAGACTGAAAGACTCATAACCATCGAGAATTCAGCAGTAAGAGATGAAGGACTAAACAACAATGCTATGGAACTCATCCCTCTTGAAACTCAAGTAACAGTTCGTCCAGATACACCTGTCTACACCAACGTAACACGTGATCAACTGGTTCCAGCGATTCCGATGAATCCTGATGCAATTCCAACAATTGACCGAACTGCTTCTGGCTACTTCATTAACTTTGATACGTTTTCTGAGGATCCAAGTGAGCCTGAAACGACGCCAGTCCTACAAAAAACTTTCAAACAACAAGTACAAGACCTTTTTCATTTCCTGAAAGAGACTTATCTGGTTTCACCATGCATTGAACTATGGATTATTTCTGGAATATTTTTCTTTCTGCTTTGACTAGCTTTGGTTATGACTCTTAGCGTGCTTATAAATGGCAGATACATTCGCATGGACACTGAAAGTAAAAATGTGAACTTACTTTTAAAACCACACAAATCATCCCATCGTGAAGCAAGAGACTTGTCTGCAGTGAACATCACAGCCGTTCCTATACAGGATGGTATAATTTGGGACAAAACCGATTTCAACATATTCGGCCCAACAGAACTTTTGAAGATTCCACATTTATTTAAAATTTCATTAAGTGACTTTTATACCTCCAGTACCTATTCTGATGATTGGGACTTTGAGACTGTTAATAACATGATGTCTGATCTAGAAAGGTCTGCTGCATTCTAAACAATGAATACTTAGAGGGTTCATCAGACTACGAACAGCTTTATTGTTACAACCACTATGGTCATCATTTCTTGCATAAATCTGCAACACCTAGAAATGTGTTTATGTTTAACCAATGGGAACATTGTCTTACACCGCCAAAGTGTAGTTCAAAAACGTTTTCAAATAAGTTTCCATATTTTTCAGGGTACAATACATCTGATCCAGAAACATTTTACTATAAGAATGTAAACAAAACAGGACAGAAAATTATGTTAACTAATACAAAACAGATTTATTCTGCAGCCTTAATTACCCAACTGTCTAGACAAGGATTTGACTTTTGGAAAGACACAATCGACACAAAATCTGTCTGGGGTTCTAAAGATTGGCAAGTGCAGGGGATAGAAGCTTTGTTTAGAGCCTGTATCATCCCACAGCAAATAATGTTTTTGAATGACACTGTGCAACAAACGTCTTGCCTTGGTTTAGCCAAGATCAAAGACATGAACACACCTTCTGTACCAACACCTGCAAGTAATAGCACTACACAGGGAGCGGTCACAGTAGACACAATACTACAAAACAACAGATCAGATCCTGATTGGAAAAAATGGTTGCTCTGGCCCACAGACACAAACATCTGTCAAGAAAGATTCCTGAATAGAATACAGGGCTTTACTATCCATAGGCCAGACCCACGTTACGTTCAACGACAACATCCGGGGAAAGTAACAACATACAGTGTAGGAAAATTGTGCCTCGACTGGTTACAAAAATCTACACTCGAGGATGTGAAACAACACTTATCTTTACTTAAAGAAGACGCAGACCTTAGGGATTTCTTGCTAGGACAAAGAAAACTGCGTCAAAAACGTTTCATATATGCCGGCATTTATGCTGCTTATAATGAAATATGGAAGGTTTCACAGGCAGAGGCCGCAGAAAGAATACGTGAGCTTGATCGTATTAACTTAGAGAAATCTCTCACTGTGGTTGACAATGGGTTAACAACTTTGTCATCCAGAATTTATTCACTGGACAACATTGTATCCTCTGCTATTGACATACTAGAACAAGATTTAGCCATGTTACAACAAGGCCAATCTCAGTTACGTTGTATTATGTTATTAGGCTGGACGCTGCAATCCTTGCGTGCAGGCTATGTGCCTTGGCATTTTATCAACACGTCGTCTCTGTTTTCAGAATACAATCTAACGGATAAACAAATCGAACTGGCGCAAAGGGGAGCAAAGTATACAGTGCTGAGCACTGAAAAACTGGAAAAATTACCATTTACGGTAGCAGAAAAACCAGCTACAGAATGGCTTATCCATGGCAAAATAACCCTGCCTGTCACTACTTTTCATTTTCAGTATTGCCTCAAACAAATGCAAGCAGGCAAATATGAAAGGTTGGGTAAAGAATACATTAAGACATCCTGGGATTTACCTTACGAATACAGATGTTGGAGTGGGGATCGTGAAGTGTTTCTAAGCGGTACACACTGTGAAAATGCACTGAGCGGTTCACTCAGATGTCAGGACATTTCTTTACATGGGGCTTGTAATGGTTCTGTGGCAAACTTGTCCTGCCACCTGCAGGGTACACCGGCTACTGTGATTAATCCAACGTTTGGCCAACTTTCTAACGGGAGTTACCTCACGTTGAATGATCAGAGTTGCTGTGGCATGTTGCCAGGAATCCCATATCTGGTAACGGTTGGCTCCAGGGTTACTTGTTGTATGCAAGTATTGTTCCCCCCAATAGACACAGTCAGGGAGTCGCCTCTATGGCCTTCATTGAATGTTTCTTTTATACGTTTTGATACTTTAAGCAGAATGAAAGCCATGCTTTTGCAACAAACCGTGCCTTTGACCTCGGCCAAAGAAATCTATGATCTACAAATTGCAAGGACTTCGGCTGAGATACAGGATCTAATTCGTACAAACTGCCCTATACATTTTGTAGAAATGATGGGACGTATCTTAAACATGTCTGATACGAGCGGGATTGTACATGTATTTAAGACCATCTGTTCAGGACTGTTAACACCTTTTCAGGCAGTCCTCGGAATCATTCCAAACTTCGCACATTCGGTGTTTGGTGGTGTGCCATTAATTCTAGCACTCGTTGCAGGAATCCTGTTTTTATTCCTACTACTACGCTATGGCAAGCCTATCAACCGGCGTCACTCCCAGCAATTTGGAGAAAGCTCTCCTAGAACGGAAGTGCCGTGAGCGCATAGTGCAACTTTTGGGCAAACCTCGTCAACGGGAACTTAATACAACATGGTTTCTGTCATTTAGACCAATCTGGCAAGATTGCATCTTACCTGTTCTACGCTGCCTGCTTTGCGGTGAAAAATGAGTGCTAGACATCTGTCTAACACTCCCATCAGTCATGCCAACGGATATCGATACTCTGCTGGACCCGATAACGGCCCATGCTCTGTGTTGTCCCCAGAGGCTACCAATCCTGATGACGGCATTCGTTGAGATCTCACAGACGCTTCCTGCTGAGGTACGAGATGGATCAACAAGCACACAGGTAACAACGGACGCGAACATTGGTGCAGCATCCTATGCTGAGGGCGATGCTTCACATCTCTGTGCGGTTAACCTTCTAAACGAGGTGTTCCAACTGTCACCGACATCGGTAGATGATCTTTTGTCTACAGGAATAGATGATTTCATGTTTACACCAGACCCATACACTGACTTTGATTCGGCTCACAGTGTACCGGGGAAGCAATGAATTTGGCCTCCATATTTTCAAATCACAACAAAACTTGGAACTCTTCCTAAAAATTGAATTTGTTTTCTCTCTCTATTTTTGAAAATACATGGCAATTCAATCTGCTTACAGTAGAACTATTCATATAGAACGGACTTCTAGGAATACTTCCAGGGACACATTGTCACCTTATGAAATGGCTTTGATTTTTGAAAACCATTTCGTCATATGTATATATTTCTGTTTATTCATTCATGTTGCATTTTATTTCCGATATATGCTTAGAATGAAAAAATGCTTTAAAATGTACAGTACCTATTGCATTACATGTTTAGCAACAGTTTTTTTTAAACTTCTTTTAATATGCTTTTAGAAATGTTTTTAGGAACATGTGGTACTCAGTTTAATGTTTAGCATTTAGTACTATCGTTCATTCGAAAGTGGAGTGGGTGTTGTATTCCGCTTTAGGTGTCCGTATATAGGTTTTCCTGATACATGACCTTATATAGGCACAATTCACATTGCCCTTATATAGGCATAAGATCCCAGTCCTTATTTAGGCATTAGCCATGCTATCCAAATACAGGCATGGTCACCTACATCCGTCCACCCCAACGTCACAACGAGTTCTTAGAAACCAGACCCTTAAGCTCTTGGGAGTTCCCCTAGCACAGGATTATTGATTTCTCCAAGAACTCATTTATTATGCATGAACCGCTATTCCTTAAGGGTTCATTCCTGACGTCTTCCTCTGCCCGACTTTACGTCAATGCTAACATTCCAAGGCACCTACCGGGTATAAATATACCTTCCCTTGCCCAAGCAAGTAGGAGGAGACCTCGACTTTAGAGGAGCCCGTGTCCCGGCCTGACGCACTGACAAGAGACGCTGTCATCCCTGCTCCCAGAGAATCCAGCTTCCAGTGTTCTGACTCCCTTCGCGGGGTGTTAGAGTTCGAGACCCGGAAAGAGATTCCCACCTCTCTCATTCTCAAGATATGGAGCTGACTAGAACCTAGAGGGACTCTTGGCATACTAGACTTGGCATGCTAGACTTGGCATACTAGACTTGGCATACCAGGCTTAGCATACCATACTGTAGCATACCATACTATAGAATACCTCAACTACTTCTTACCTTGCACTACACTTAGGTTAGGTACACTGGGGTAGAACTAGTTAGAGAAGCATCTTATGAGTACTCGTATTTTTAGCTTATGTTATTTATGTATATGAATATATGTGTCATAGCTAAAAGATAATGCTAACGCAGTATTATTTCTTTCTACTGCTTACGCTGTACATCATATATCTCGCATACTGTCTTACGATTGTAACAGCTCATATCTCTTACACGAGAAACAAGACTGTTCAATAAATCCTTTTATTGAAACGCCCGTCTATTATTTCTGTGTAACTCTGAAGAAACTAAGCATGCACGATTAGCTGAGTGAAACTGTTATCTGTTGTTTCCACGATTCTGAGAGTGTTCCGATTCTAAAGGGAAACAAAGTTGTCATGTTTATGCGGTTGCCAGAAACTACTCCCTTCTTGTTTACAAGGAGTTTCTAGTGGCCTCTGAGTTAGCTGGTACAAAGTAAATTAAGTTTAATATTCTCGATAGGGACTTACTGACCTCAGTCCTATGTCAAACCTATAGGGTATATTATTCCAATGCGCAGAGCCTATTAGGGAAATAGGAACTACACTACAGAGCGATGCGTCAATTTTATTGTAGTTGCGTTGCCTTTCCAGATCCCAACAGCAGGAACAACCTCCAGAGGCCTAACACAGTCACAGGCCACTTTTGGCAGGTCATAACTCCCAGCAAGGAAGTTCAGGGGAGTTGGGGGTGAAGCCTTTGTGTCCCTGAGACTTCAAAACAGGAGGCAAGCTCTACTCAAGACCTTGGAGATCTTCTTCAAGCGGGGACACAGCACACAGCAAAGTCCTTCTCCTTTCCTTGGCAGAAAACAGCCACTGCAGGCCAACC
The DNA here is from genome assembly GCA_963921515.1 of Calotriton arnoldi. Lineage (NCBI taxonomy): Eukaryota > Metazoa > Chordata > Amphibia > Caudata > Salamandridae > Calotriton > Calotriton arnoldi. The sequence goes on from CAWUFW010014746.1 coordinate 315,854, forward strand.
TGGACACGCACTAAAGGGGCAGTTCTTCTCCTCAGTTTCTCCAGCTCTTCTCCCTGGCAAAGGTTCCTCTTGATTCCAGAAGTAGTCTAAAGTTCAGGAGTTTTAGATCTAATACTTATACGCCAAAATGTCTTTGTTCTCATTGTGCAAGGGTCTCTGGGCCCATTTCAAACCAGTTCTGTCCTCACTGGTGCAGTATGACCACAGAGGGTGGAGACAGCATTGTGCAAGGGAGACAGGCCCCATTCAGGTGCAAGGAAATCTCTTCCCACTACTCTGAATTCAGCTCAGACCTATTCAGCTCAGCTGTGAGTCATCCAGGAAGGGCCAGGCACACCTCAACCCCCCTCCCCCCAGTGGCTGTCAACAGTGAATGCACACCCCCAGCCCCTGTCACTCCAAAACCAGACAGTCAATACACAAACAGGCAGAGGCACACAGAATGGTTAAACAAGAAAATGCCTACTTTCTAAAAGTGGCATTTTCAAACACACAATTTAAAAACCATCTTTACTAAAAGATGTGTTATTAAATTCTGAGTTCAGAGAGCCTAAACTTTATTTCTCTATCTTGTCCCAATGGGAAGTTATATTTATAAGACATTATAAATAAACTCCCATTCTATCCTGTGGGGCAAGATAGCCTTTCAATAGTAAAAACGAAATTGGCAGTATTTCACTATCAGGACATGTCACACACACCAGTACATGTCCTACCTTTCACATACACTGCACCCTGCCCAGTGGGGTACCTTGGGCCTACCATAGGGCTGCCTTAGATGTAGAAGAAGGGAAGGTTAGAGCCTGGCAAGTGGGTGCACTTGCCAAGTCGACATGGCAGATAATAATTGCGCACAGACACTGCAGTGGCAGGCCTGAGTTACCGTTTCAGAGCTACTCCGGTGTGTGGCACAATCAGTGCTGCAGGCCCACTAGTGGCATTTGATTTACAATCCCTGGCACACTTAGTGCACTTTACTAGGGGCTTACCAGTAAATCAAATATGCCAATTAGGGAGAACCAATTGTAAACACAATTTACACAGGAAGCACTTGCACTTTGACACTGATCAGCAGTGGCAAAGTGCCCAAAGCATCTAAGCCAGCAAAAACAAAATCCAGCACAGCATTAAAAAAAACAGGAGGTAGAGGCAAAAAGTCAGGGAAAACCACGCCAAAGATGCCAAGTCTAACACACATACAATTACATCTCTTCAATCAATGTTCTTTCCGCTTTAATCATTCCACCTGATCTGGTTACTGGAAGCTGTCATCTTCACTGTCTGAGATTTTCGAAGACGGTGAAGAACTAACAGCAGCCACTGAGTTTCCATGTTCAGTCTTTCTTTCACTACCTCAATCAGAAGACCAATGACTCAGATGCGGAGAGAGAGACAAGTCCCTGGTAACAGACTTTCCAGGGCACTGGGCCTTATGTCCCTTGGTGGATACTACGTGAAAAAGTTCAGCATCATATGGAGCATCAGATTTCATCCTTCGCATTTGTCAGGCAATCACTAGATTTCCTGTCTTAAACTCAACACTCTTTGCCTATCGCCTGTCTGCAGAGGCTTTCATTTTTACCTTGTTAACCAAATCTTTCGTACGAGTTGCATTCTCATTCCCTTCTCCTTTGTTGGTTCATTGAGGTAACTTGGTTGTCATTGCTCTCCCAGGCATCAAAGTCACAGGACTTTTGCCTGTGGTCGAGTGAAGTGTTGAACAATAGGCACATAGGATGTAATTCAATACACTTTTTAAACTGAGCCTCTCAAGAGTTGCGCGCTGCACTGCTTTCTTTAGCTTATTCATAAAACGCTCAACGAGTCAGTTGGCCTGAGGCCACAAAGGTGTACTCTTCTGATGCTTTATGTTCAGATGCTCCAGGAAATCCTTGAATTCTCAACTGTTAAACGGCGGGCCATTACCAGACTTCAAAATGACTAGAACACCCCATGTCGCAAAAATACCATCTAGTCTCTCAATGACTCGCTCGTGAGTTGTGGATGGGAGAACCTCTATTAAGGGAAAATGTGAGTACTCGTCCACAATTACGATCAGATAAGGTCCATTATTGAGTGGACCAAAGACATTGATAGCTATTCCATCCCATGCATGCTAAGGGAGTTCTGGCAAGGTAAGAGTATGGAGAGTAATGTTTGTAGAAAGGTAGTTACATAGATGAAAGGTATTGAGTTCCTTTTCAACCCTCTCATCTAAATATGGAAACAAACTCAGTCTCGGAGAACTCTTTTGATGGCAACAATAACACGATGTCCTTTGCGAGCCACTTCAATTAACTCTACGGCATTAGGATTCGCGACCCTCGCAGTACAACTCCTTCCTCAGTTATAGACAGTTAATCTTTAACATTTTTGTACTTTTGGTATTCACCATCACTAGTGAAAGGTCGAGTGTGTTGGTTCCATGACTGATGTGTAATTATATCTTTCAACTTCAGCATGTCACTATCATGGCTCATGTCAGTAATGATCTGGGCTAACGATATGGCATTTAGTGTATTTGATTTTACAATGAATTTAATGTATGCTTCAGCCTTCTGGGATGAAGTACCCTGACCTTGTATAGGCACTCTGTAAAAATAGTCAGCAGGGTTTTGATCCTTCCTTGATATAATTGTACTCTTGTAATCATAGTCCGCACAGTTCAATGCGACGAGGCGTCTTGGCTTTTGGATTGCAAAAGAGAGTCAGTTAAGCTTGATGATTAGTTACCAGCATAAAAGGCTTTACTTACAGGAATACATGGGAAATATCACAAGCCCATACCATGACCAAACTGCCCTTCTCAGGTTGTGAGTAAGCACGTTCTGCCTGGGACAAACTTCTACTGGCATATGCCACAATATGCCCGACTGAGCTGGCGTCAACAACAATGTAGCTTTGGCTTGAAGCAGGCCAATTCAGCAGCAGTTTCAATGGCTTGTTTAATTGTATTGAAAGTTCTCTCACATTCTTCTGACCACTTGAATGAACCTTTTGTTTGTTAACTCTTGTAAGGGAGCATTATAGTAGCAAAGTCTTTTATGTATCTTGAATAGTAACTGCCATGCCAAGAAATGAACATATCATAGAAACATCTTGTGGGGGATCAGCAATTGACAGGGCTTGTACTTTGGCAGGATCAGGTGTCATACCCCCATCTGAAAAGATACATCCAAAGAACTTTAACTTTGTCTTGTGAAACTCATGCTTGTCTGCATTCAAAGTCCGAATTGCATCAGTAAGTAAATGACATACTTGGGTGAGAGCTTTATCTTGCTCCTTCTGTGTAGCTCCAAAGATCAATTTAGTCATCGCTATAACTGAATGTATTCACAACAGGCTGTATGACATGTCGAATGATGTCTTAGAAACGTTCTGCAGCTGATGACACACCAAAACTGAGTCTCTTATATCAAAACAGACCAACATGTGTAGAAGAGGTTATAATATATCTGCAAGCTTCTTCGAGTTCCAACTTATGACAACCTTTATTTAAATTAAGGCGAGAGAAGAACTTTGCACCATTTAATTGCATTATCATGTCAGCAATATGTGGACTTGGATGGTATTCTCGTTCAATTGCCTTGTTTGCTTGGTGCATATCGACGCATATGCGTACAGCTCCTTCACTGTCCTTTTTGGGCACTACCACTATGGGAGAAACCAATGGTGTAGGACCAGTTTAATGCTCAATAATGTCATGCTTATGTAACAATTCAAGTTCTTTTTCAACAACTTCTTGTAAATGAAAAGCAGTTTGTCTATGTCTCTGAGCAACAGGACAGACATCTTCATTAATATGTATCTTTACTTTCATAGTATGAAGCTTTCCCAAACCATGAAACAATGAAGGAAATTGACTTGCTATTTCATGGTGAGCATTCATGTTGTCATTCACGGAAATCAGTCCCATATCAGCAGCTGTACTGAGACTGAGCACACAGGCACTTGACGCTGTACCTTGAAGCACATGGACAGGTGCTTGCACCTTCATTTTCTAGTTTCAGTGTCACTACAAATGAACCTTGACTTTTTATGGGCATCAATGCAGCCCAGGTGTACGCTTTAGTTTTTGATGGTGTAAGTCTGAGCAATGGAGGTAACTCATTGTATTTCTCTTCAGGCATTATGTTTATCGATGCACCACTGTCGATGATGAAAGGTATCAAGCAATCATTTATTTTCAATGTAATTTTCAGACAATGTTTATATGACAGAATAACAAAAACTGAATGTGGCAAGGCTCTATGCGCAAAGTTTGTTCACAGTAATCCCCACAGTCATATGCAGAAATATCCAATTGTGTGCTCCAAGGAAGAGGGCAGCCACTCGTACCCACAAAACTGGTCCAGAAAAATCCGGTCCTACAATAAACAACAAATTATCCTGAGCACTACTCAGTATATATTATAAAATCAAAGTCCAGTCCGTCTTCTTGTAACTCCAATGTTTATTCCAGGTAGAAAAATAGCCAACACGTGTTTCGTCAGGTCTGATGCATCCGCATCTCTGACTTCATCAGGGCTTATACAATATCTCTCTAGTCCAGACATCCACTGCTTGACATAGACTTATATACAGTCAATAGTCTTATGTGGGCCTCCACCCAGGATATCCAAAAATCAAAATACGTTTTCTCTAACCCGAGTAGCAGAGAGTACTCCTCACTCGTCTTGACGGCGTTTAGCCCACATAAGACTATTGACTGTATATAAGTCTATGTCAAGCAGTGGATGTCTGGACTAGAGAGATATTGTATAAGCCCTGATGAAGTCAGAGATGCGGATGCATCAGACCTGATGAAACACGTGTTGGCTATTTTTCTACCTGGAATAAACATTGGAGTTACAAGAAGACGGACTGGACTTTGATTTTATAATATATACTGAGTAGTGCTCAGGATAATTTGTTGTTTAATGTTTATATGACTTTGGTGCTTTGACATGCCGACTTTTCCTCACATGCAGCCGGTCCAATATGAGCTCATTTCACAGAGCTAAAAATCGACATGGCGCAACCATCTTCCTCACTTTCACTCGATATTGAGGCAGATGAACTGTTTACGAATGATTTAGATGATGATTGACTTCAATCTACTGCTACTGGAATGTTCTGATAGCCATTTAGTCTTTGTGCCGTGACTCACTAACCTTTTCCTTCACTTTACAAACCGTCACAAAATGGTTCTCTTTCCCACAGCCTTTACATATTTGTCCAACGACGGGACATTTACCCTTGTGTGGAAACAAAAATTCACATCTAAATTATAACTTATTTTAATGTGTAAACGTCACTTAGGGCTTGATTATGAGTCTGGCAGTCCACGGACTGCCATACTCACAGGGGCGCGGCGGTGGCAGTCTCCCGACCGATCTATTACAATTAGGGTTCTCGAAACACCATTGCCCTGCCACCGCCACCAGGGAACCACCATTCCCTGATGGTGTTGTGGCAGTGTAGAGGCAGTAATATGCTTGGCGGGACCGTAGCGGTCCTGCCAAGCATATTACAAGTTTCCTCTCAGCCACGGTTTTAATGGTTGTTCCGCCGCCATGAAAACCATGTCTGAGAGGAAACAAAGCGGCCCTACAGCGCCCCCTTGTGCCCCTGGGTGCATGTACCACAGTACCTGCACCAACTTCACCAAGTGCTGGGTACGATGTCTCTCTAGTGTATTCAATAAGGCATTTATTTATTTTCTTCTAAATGCCAATTTGCATTTTCTAACTCCTGGTTGATCTACACCTTGCAGCACTTCTGTTCGCAGCATTATTTTGCTAGTTATGATTATCAGCAACTCTGCTTCGTAAACCAGGTTGAAAACGCTTTTGGTGTTAACACTCCGTATAATGTACAACTTTATCTTGCGTGGCAGGGCAGTACCTTTATGTATGGCCTGACCAAAAAGTTCTTGATCATCGACATGCAGATTCTTTGCAAAGCTTCCGTTGTCTTCACCTGCTTTACAGTGGCTGGAGTTCCACTTTGACTCCAGATGCATTAAGCGTTGATTTGGTTCCTCGACAGGGACACACGTGGCATGCACGAGCAGTTTGCTTGGACCACGCCAAACTCTCTGGGAGAGCACGGTCATTCTTCGAGTTACTTATTCCCTATCTCGTCACCAATTGTAGCGTCCTACCAGCATGGGTACCCACCAATGACTATGCCACACACTGAGCTTAGTATTACATGTCTTTATTCTGCCACGTGTAACTGCTTAATTGGCATTCTAAAACAAATTTTCATGGCATTTCACTCTGACACCTATGTCACAGCTCTACTGAGTCCATTTGAAGCCAAAAAAGTGCCGTCATAAAACAGCACAAGACACTACAAACATGATGGGGTCTATTCACAAAAGCATTTTAAAGTACTTAAAATAGTATTCCTGTGGTACTCTACATACTCTTGCATGCCATTGTGAATTGGTCCCAAAACATCTAACATTGGAATATTTTGGGAATTTTCATATACAATTACCACTGAAAGAAATGACTGTTAGCTCTTTGGAATTGTAATAGGTAGTTGGACAGTTCAAGGCTGATTCACAAAGGCAAGTAAGAGTACTTAAAAGAGTACTCCTGTAGTACTTCCCATACTCATAAATGCTTATGTGAATCAGGCCCAATATGTGTAGAGGTTCAACAATGACAAACATTTATTTAAGTGAGTGATTGTGGGATTGTGTTGTTGCCACATAGCGATACTTTTATGTTGATTTATTGCTTCTGTTGAAAGAGCCAGCCTGGGGCTTGTTGAAGGTGAGAAAGGAGTAGTATATTATGGATGTGTTTTACATCGAAAAGGCATTTTTTGATTGCCTATAAATTTTGACCCCATTGACAGATTAGCACCACATTTGTCAATCACTTGGTTTATTTAGCTAAGATCCAGCTTGTAATTTTTAATGCAGAGTCATTCAGGGAAAAAAAGGTAAAGGCGGTGAAAAAAGATGTGTATTCCCATTTTAGCTGTCTTTTGAAATTTTGCTCATGCCTACAGCCAAAATCGGGGAACAGATTTGCACCAAACATGGCATGAAGGTAAAGCTTTACTCAAAACTTAAGCTTTTGTTGGTGGGATGTAAATTTCTATGGTAGTTTCTGAGCTAGAAGCATTATAACGAGTTGCTTAGTATTGGGTTTTAAAGAGTTAACAGTTCTGTATATCTTGGTCATTTTAATTATGTAGGACTCATGGATCTGATCCACGGATATCTGTAAATCCAGATGTCAAAAAAATAAAGGCCTCCCATTGGATGATGGAGCCTTTTTTCCACCATTACTTTCAAATCTGAGGATCAAAGTTAAAACCGCAGATCTGAGTAATCTGATTAGCATGGCCGCAAGAGAAACATTTCTCTTGCAGCCACCGTTTCAGGATGCAGGACACAGTTCTCACATACTGAAAAAAAATTACAGAGACCACATGAAGGGCAGGTTGAACACTCACTGACTCTCAAGCCATAGTAGAGGAAGCATCAAATGGAAGCTCCTTCATTTTAATTAAAAAAAACATGTTGCAGGGTTAGCAAATCCTGATCATGGTACCCCATCACCTAAAATGGCAGCCTGGGTCTGCAGCATCGAGACAGGACCCCGGGTGCCATTGTTGATGTTAGGCTACAGTAAAACCCAAAAGATACCCAGTAAGGCCAATCTTCACACTCAAGTACGGAAATCTGGGCCAATCTTCACCAACCCCAGCATCAGCATTAGGGGGTTTGCAGCCATTGATGTGGTATGGGTTAGAGAAGCTTGCCCTGGGTTCGAGGTACTCTGGAATGAAGCTTGCCCTATGTTCACAGTACTCAGGCATGAAGCTTGCCCTGGGTTTGTGGTACCAAACCAAGCTCTGCAAATCTCAAATTAAAACAAAATAGAACTTGGGTAAAATCCAAGCTCTGTGGAACAACCCCTATGCAGCGGGGTTGGCCACTGAAAGTTAAGTGCATCAAAAAAGAACCATGAAATGCAGTGAAAAAATCACAATAAAAACTGATTTATGGCACATTCTCAAAGTCACAATTTGCCAGTTATGTTTAGCAATGCACACAACAAATGCCATAACCAGTGTGACCCACCATACTCAATACACCCATATGCCATCAGCACAGAAACAAAAGAAAGAGCTATCAAAAGAATGACATGGCGGGTGGTGAACATGTGTGCTGCTAACCATAACTAGCACATTTCTGTGGTTTTGTCCATTTGAGAAAGAACCATAACTCAACTGTCTTCAGAGAATTTACATTAGTCCATAAACTACTAGAGATCAATTATGGAAGTCACATGTTATCTAAATCGGCATATATTTTCATTTAGACTATATGATTTATATTCAGACTGGTATGCATCCATTACAATTCAGTCACTACCACACAGCAAAGTAACAAGCAAGCTGTTGCAATGCAGGTTAATATTGTAATATAATTTTAGTATACTTATATGTTCTATACATGCGCAGTGTTGTCATCAATGGCATCGTTTTAATGTTGCAGTCATGTTATTAATGATGTCAGAACATGTCATGAGTGATGTAATATGTGGGGTAATTCGCACTGAATGGCGAGGCTGTGAGTTATAGTTACTTTAGGGCATGAGATATAGTTACTTGAGATAACTGTAACTGGTGAATTTCAGTCTTTTTTTAGTTTAAAACATTACGTTGTCACTGACATTTTCACGTAACTTTACTGTTACTTTAACCTTTAGTTTTTTCAGTGAATTTCTAAGGTATTTTTTTTAATGTAAAGCAAGTTATAATTAAAATTCCTAACTATAATGTCTCTTAAACCTTTGGATTTTTCAGTGAATTTCCAGTTTTTTTAAATGTAAGTAATCTTGGCAAGAAACCTCAAAACCTGGCTCTTCGACAGACCCCCTCCTTGATGGACTGGAACCTGCGGAACCCCCCCTGCGCCTTGAGACCCCTACAGGTGAGTAGTCGCACTTAACAAACACCTGATTGATTGATTGATTACCATAGGTAAAGCCAACCCCAAGCCGCACACGGCCGCAGTGCCTGTATCCAACCCCTCGCAGGCAGCCAAGTCCCAAGACGTGGGGTTGGCCATACAGCCTGGCCTGGGGTCAGGATCTGTGGCCAATCCCGCTCAGACAAGCAACCTCACATTGCGCATGATCGAAGACATGTGCAGAGTGAGGTTGGTCTCGTAGGTCCGAGCCGTGCTCAGTCAGACTTACTGACTTTGTCAAAGAGTCACAACACCAAAATAATAAAAAGTGAGCCTATTAGCTTTATTGAGCTGTAAGCATATCAATATATATAAAGAAGATCTATCATCTTTCTCCAAAAATCATCAATATTTTTAATTAAAAGTATGTTAGAAAATCACACAATGCAATGTTGAATAATAGTGATTATTTTAAGAATGTTTAAAAAAGTTTTAATAAAAAAAGCATGTCTTTGAGTCTTTCTTTTAACAGTTTTCCTTATTGCATCTGTGGGCCGAAAAATGTTAAAAGAAAGACTCATAGACACGATTTAAAACAAAAAAAGAAAACAACATGTCTCTGAGTCTTTCTTTTATTTTTTTCAGCCCACAAAATGCAATCATAAAAACATCCACAAGAGGGCCTAACAGTGCAGCTGAAGAGCACAGAGGACCAGATATGGAGTGTTTTAAAACAATCTGATCATGGCTCATGGATTCAATAACCCAGGTTACTTTCAGTTTTTTTAATGTTGCTGGGGAGGTTGCTACACTCCCTGCAGCCCACCACAACATTAAAAAGACTTGGTCACGCCCCTCCCTATTCTAAAGGCACCACCAAGCACAATAAAATATAAACAAACCACCACCAGAGATTTATGGGGCGCTCCTTCAAGCAGTAGTGAATAATAAACAAGTGGCTTCTGCCACTCAACCATCATTCATTTTTGGGCCCCAGTGTTATCTGGGGATACCAATAATAAAAATATATATATATATAAGGGAGGGGGCCATGTGGCCTCCCTCTCCGAGTCTTTACAGGCTCTGAGGACCCCATCCCCTAGGAACGTTTTCTTTTTTTAGGGAGGGGGTGTGCGCCCCCCCTACCTGAGCCTTTTACAGGCCCTGGGGACCCAATCCTGCAGGGCTGTGTTATTTTTAAAATGGGGTGCAGCCCTCTTCCCCAACACTTTATGGGCCCATAGGACCACATCCCCCAGGGCCTTTTTCTATCTTAAGGGAAGGGGCCTGTGTCTCCCTTCCCGAGCCACTAGGGGCCCAAGGGACCCCATACCCAGGGACTTTTTTTTTTTACAAAGGGGAGGGGGGCGTGCTGTACCTCTCTTGAGCCTTTAGGGCCCTGGGGACCCCATCACCCAGCACCTAATGTGGGTGCCTCTGTACTCATCCGGGGTACCTACAACAAACAATGCTGGGCCACAGGGGCCCCAGGGCCCCGGGGGTAAGCTTCCATAGGGCTGTGATTGGCTTGGAGAGGGGGCCCATGTGCCCCTCTAATTATTGCACTGGGCCCCAGGGGATGTGGCCCCTGGGGCGATGATCAGCTCAAGGAGGGGGACCGTGAGCCCCCCTATCCTCTGAATATTGCACCAGGCCCCAGAGGATAGGGTCCTCTGGGCCATGATTGGCTTGCACCCCCTCTCCCTTCCTAATGATGATAGGCCCCAGGAGTTGGTATCCTGGGGCCCATGGAGCCCAGATCTGATCAGGTAGGGAGGCCCTATGCATGCCCCCTTCCCAATAAATATATTAATTGTCCTCCAAGCCACAGCCCACTCCAGGGGTCATTCTACTTTAATAAAAAATAACTCGATAGCCACCATTTTTTTTCCCCCCATGTATCCCACAGGAGTACCCACTGGGAACCCCCCACAAGGGCTTGGGGGCAGGGTATTCCTACTCCGCCCCCTTATCTTTTTATTTAAAACATTTTCAGGACAGGAGATTAAGTCAATCAGAGAGCTTGCTCCTGTGAGAGCATCATTCCTATGGGCAAGGGATGGCCCAAGGGATAAAAGCCCCCTCAACACCATCAAAATGCTCTCTTTTTTTTAAAGTTGAGCTGGTGGGACTCTCAAGAGAGTCTCTCGACCTTCATCGTTCAGATGCACAAATATTTTGTACCTTAAATTCTAAACTACTGAACAGATTTACACCAAACCTCAAAAAGCTTTCTGGACCAAGATCTAGCTTCCTTCTAAATTTGGTGAAATTCCATTCCGCCATTTTGGCTGTAGCCCTTTTTAAAAAGTCTAATTAAAATGCATGGGAAAATTTGATTTTGGGACCCTACTCAAACCCCCGCTTGACGGATCACCCCAAAACTTTACAGGAAGGGTCTGAGGCATATGATCACTTTTTCTGAAAAAGTTGGTGAAGATTCGCCAAACACTGCTAAAGTTATTAGCAAACCAAAAAATGCTCTTCCTATGGAAACACAGTTCTAACTCTAACTACCAAATCATGTGTGTGTGTATATATGTATACCAAATCACGAAGTTTTACCCCCAATGGAAGAGCCACAAACAGGTAGGTGATTTTCAGCTTTTAATCACGAAGGCTGCAGTCGAGATGGCAGAGACAGGCATCAAAAATTCAATGGCCAGACGCGTTTCGGGTTCGTCATAACCCTTAATCATTGGCATAGTCCGTAACAGAAGACAGGATTGTGCACCTTATATTCATTACATACCGCCCCATTGGGCGTGGCCACTCACATGGTCTTGTGGTACTTGTAGTTGCCAATAATCATACTCCAGTGAGTCTGTCAACAATACGGTGATCTCAATTCATGGTATTACCACAGTGGGGTGATGCGTGGTCTTACTCCCAACAAGCTGCAGTCTTATGCCTCCATGATGTGACTACCTCCCGTCACATTGGAAACACCAAATGGCGTCGCCACGGAAACACTGCACTGGTGGCGGGGCTCTTCCGCGGCCGGGTATAGCTGCTCAAATCCAAATCACGAAGTTTTACCCCAATGGAAGAGCCACAAACAGGTAGGTGATTTTCAGCTTTTAATCACGAAGGCTGCAGTCGAGATGGCAGAGACAGGCATCAAAAATTCAATGACCAGACGCGTTTCGGGTTCGTCATAACCCTTAATCATTGGCATAGTCCGTAACAGAAGACAGGATTGTGCAGCTTATATTCATTACATACCGCCCCATTGGGCGTGGCCACTCACATGGCCTTGTGGTACTTGTAGTTGCCAATAATCATACTCCAGTGAGTCTGTCAACAATACGGTGATCTCAATTCATGGTATTACCACAGTGGGGTGATGCATGGTCTTACTCCCAACAAGCTGCAGTCTTATGCCTCCATGATGTGACTACCTCCCGTCACATTGGAAACACCAAATGGCGTCGTCACGGGAAACACTGCACTGGTGGCGGGGCTCTTCCGCGGCCGGGTATAGCCGCTCAAATCCAAATTACGAAGTTTTACCCCCAATGGAAGAGCCACAAACAGGTAGGTGATTTTCAGCTTTTAATCACGAAGGCTGCAGTCGAGATGGCAGAGACAGGCATCAAAAATTCAATGGCCGGACACGTTTCGGGTTCGTCATAACCCTTAATCATTGGCATAGTCCGTAACAGAAGACAGGATTGTGCAGCTTATATTCATTACAAACCGCCCCATTGGGCGTGGCCACTCACATGGCCTTGTGGTACTTGTAGTTGCCAATAATCATACTCCAGTGAGTCTGTCAACAATACGGTGATCTCAATTCATGGTATTACCACAGTGGGGTGATGTGTGGTCTTACTCCCAACAAGCTGCAGTCTTATGCCTCCATGATGTGACTACCTCCCGTCACATTGGAAACACCAAATGGCGTTGCCACGGGAAACACTGCACTGGTGGCGGGGCTCTTCCGCGGCTGGGTATAGCCGCTCAAATCCAAATCACGAAGTTTTACCCCCAATGGAAGAGCCACAAACAGGTAGGTGATTTTCAGCTTTTAATCACAAAGGCTGCAGTCGAGATGGCAGAGACAGGCATCAAAAATTCAATGACCAGACGCGTTTCGGGTTCGTCATAACCCTTAATCATTGGCATAGTCCGTAACAGAAGACAGGATTGTGCAGCTTATATTCATTACATACCGCCCCATTGGGCGTGGCCACTCACATGGCCTTGTGGTACTTGTAGTTGCCAATAATCATACTCCAGTGAGTCTGTCAACACTACGGTGATCTCAATTCATGGTATTACCACAGTGGGGTGATGCGTGGTCTTACTCCCAACAAGCTGCAGTCTTATGCCTCCATGATGTGACTACCTCCCGTCACATTGGAAACACCAAATGGCGTCGCCACGGGAAACACTGCACTGGTGGCGGGGCTCTTCCGCGGCCGGGTATAGCCGCTCAAATCCAAATCACGAAGTTTTACCCCCAATGGAAGAGCCACAAACAGGTAGGAGATTTTCAGCTTTTAATCACGAAGGCTGCAGTCGAGATGGCAGAGACAGGCATCAAAAATTCAATGGCCAGACGCGTTTCGGGTTCGTCATAACCCATAATCATTGGCATAGTCCGTAACAGAAGACAGGATTGTGCAGCTTATATTCATTACAAACCGCCCCATTGGGCGTGGCCACTCACATGGCCTTGTGGTACTTGTAGTTGCCAATAATCATACTCCAGTGAGTCTGTCAACAACAATACGGTGATCTCAATTCATGGTATTACCACAGTGGGGTGATGCGTGGTCTTACTCCCAACAAGCTGCAGTCTTATGCCTCCATGATGTGACTACCTCCCGTCACATTGGAAACACCAAATGGCGTCACCACGGGAAACACTGCACTGGTGGCGGGGCTCTTCCGCGTCCGGGTATAGCCGCTCAAATCCAAATCACGAAGTTTTACCCCCAATGGAAGAGCCACAAACAGGTAGGTGATTTTCAGCTTTTAATCACGAAGGCTGCAGTCGAGATGGCAGAGACAGGCATCAAAAATTCAATGGCCAGACGCGTTTCGGGTTCGTCATAACCCTTAATCATTGGCATAGTCCATAACAGAAGACAGGACTGTGCAGCTTATATTCATTACATACCGCCCCATTGGGCGTGGCCACTCACATGGCCTTGTGGTACTTGTAGTTGCCAATAATCATACTCCAGTGAGTCTGTCAACAATACGGTGATCTCAATTCATGGTATTACCACAGTGGGGTGATGCGTGGTCTTACTCCCAACAAGCTGCAGTCTTATGCCTCCATGATGTGACTACCTCCCGTCACATTGGAAACACCAAATGGCGTCGCCACGGGAAACACTGCACTGGTGGCGGGGCTCTTCCGCGGCCTGGTATAGCCGCTCAAATCCAAATCACGAAGTTTTACCCCCAATGGAAGAGCCACAAACAGGTAGGTGATTTTCAGCTTTTAATCACGAAGGCTGCAGTCGAGATGGCAGAGACAGGCATCAAAAATTAAATGGCCAGACGCGTTTCGGGTTCGTCATAACCCTTAATCATTGGCATAGTCCGTAACAGAAGACAGGATTGTGCAGCTTATATTCATTACATACCGCCCCATTGGGCGTGGCCACTCACATGGCCTTGTGGTACTTGTAGTTGCCAATAATCATACTCCAGTGAGTCTGTCAACAATACGGTGATCTCAATTTATGGTATTACCACAGTGGGGTGATGCGTGGTCTTACTCCCAACAAGCTGCAGTCTTATGCCTCCATGATGTGACTACCTCCCGTCACATTGGAAACACCAAATGGCGTCGCCACGGAAACACTGCTCTGGTGGCGGGGCTCTTCCGCGGCCGGGTATAGCCGCTCAAATCCAAATCACGAAGTTTTACTCCCAATGGAAGAGCCACAAACAGGTAGGTGATTTTCAGCTTTTAATCACGAAGGCTGCAGTCGAGATGGCAGAGACAGGCATCAAAAATTCAATGACCAGACGCGTTTGGGTTCGTCATAACCCTTAATCATTGGCATAGTCCGTAACAGAAGACAGGATTGTGCAGCTTATATTCATTACATACCGCCCCATTGGGCGTGGCCACTCACATGGCCTTGTGGTACTTGTAGTTGCCAATAATCATACTCCAGTGAGTCTGTCAACAATACGATGATCTCAATTCATGGTATTACCACAGTGGGGTGATGCGTGGTCTTACTCCCAACAAGACTCACTGGAGTATGATTATTGGCAACTACAAGTACCACAAGGCCATGTGAGTAGCCACTCCCAATGGGGCGGTATCTAATGAATATAAGCTGCACAATCCTGTCTTCTGTTACGGACTATGCCAATGATTAAGGGTTATGACGAACCCGAAACACGTCTGGCCATTGAATTTTTGATGCCTGTCTCTGCCATCTCGACTGCAGCCTTCGTGATTAAAAGCTGAAAATCACCTACCTGTTTGTGGCTCTTCCATTGGGGGTAAAACTTTGTGATATATATATATATATATATGTATATAGATATATCTATATATACATATATATATAACCCCCCAATTCCTTCTACCACGAAGGAAAGGCGCATTCACAAATTGGTGGTTTCAACTCTTTATTCCAACCGGACAGCAAACCTAAACATATATATATATATTTATATATATATTCCAACCAAAACCCATTTCAGATAAAATAAGCTCAGACGCTGCACAGGATACTACTTTAAACGACCTTGATTAATCCGGTAAAAGCAGCCATTGTGGCGCGTTTTGGCCGAAGCACCAGCCTTTCTCACACATGTTGAGCACCTGTTATTTTCACTATTTCATGCAAGTGCAACAAGTCAAGTGACTGCAAGCCTGATGCTTACTCACTATGGGGACATCCAGTTAAATACCATTGACAAGTTTTGGATCCTCATATTCAGAAACCCCAATATCTGAAAAGCAACTCGGCCCATGCATATATATAATGCAAAAATTACAAATCACCATACAGATTTAAAATAATCTCTGTAGAGTTATCACTATTGATAATGTAATGTGCTCACACACGTAACTCACCAAACGGAAAAAACATTAAAATGTTAAAATGTTAAATGGAACATTGTCCGTATTCAGAAAAAAGCTACAATTTCAAAATGCATGTAAGGAGAGAAGAGAACATCAATTCCCCTCCAAAATGCAACCCAGACTCATTGAGAAGGAAGTTTTTGAACTCTGTGGGGCAGATTTACAAGCCCCTTGCACCACTTTTGCGTCACTTTTCCCATGTTAAAAATGACGCAAAAGTGGCGCAAGGGCCTTGTAAATAAGCCCCTGTGTTACTAATTATCACAGATCGCTATCACCCAAGTCTCGGAAGGCAAATAACCTTTATAGCTGTAGCTCCAGCCTTATCCTCCAGGAATTTATTCACTCGCTGTTTACTGCAGCCACTCTTCAATCTTTTTTACATAAATCAAAATGTCGGTTAAATACTCGAGTGTCCACTGTTAATTGTACCTCATATCACTTGAACACTAACCCTATGGTCGACTGTTCTCCACCAGTGGCACTAATCTTTATTGGCAGTACGTACTGTTCCTCCTATGGCAATGCTAAACGCACACAAAGTCATCAGTTTAGCAGTTCAATCCGTTCATGCGAACTGGCTGCCAAGAAATCCGGAAACAAAATAAAGGTGTTAGTGATCCTGTCTATGCAGCTTAAATGCTGCTAGCTCCTCTCCCATTTGCAGTGATAACATGCACCTGCAGCCACAAACACCTTCCGATGCACCAGACTCAGCAGTCCTATATTAGATAAAACAGTACGAGGGCTCTGCTCTGCAGTGTACTTGCATACAATCGTCCATTCAGCGTTGGCAGCCGCAGTGCTCCTGACCGAGGGGGCGTGTCTGATTCCGATGCCAACAGATCGAACACACATTCCAACCAAAACCCATTTCAGATAAAGTAGGCTCAGACGCATCACAGGATACGACTTTAAACAACCTTGTTTAATCCGGTAAAAGCAGCCATCGTGACACGTTTCGGCAGATATATATATACACCGCAACTCCAATTCCTTTGATAAAGAACAGGACACCGACTCAGGAGCTGAATCACACAATCCGTTTCGTGTTTATTGAATTTCTCCGCTGCTACGCGTTTCGGCACTTCCTGCCTTGCTCACACAATATATATATATCTGAGAAAGTCGGAGTCCAGGGGCTCAGAACGTGGCAGTCCGCATCAGGCTCCAGAAGCCCAAATATAACCACAAACAATCCTCAAGCATGAAGGATGTCGCAATTACACTTGACATTTCAATGCGTTTATTCACAAAGTAAGTTTTTGCCAACACGTTTCAGCTGTAGCCTGTCTGATTTGGGTATGGACGAGTGAGTGGGTGAGTCAGTAGCTGTATGTGTTAGTGAGTGTGTGTTTGAGGGGCTGTATGAGTGAGTGTGTGTATGGCTGTGTGGGTGAGTAAGTGGATGTGTCAGTGGTATATGGGTGAATAACTGGGTATGTGAAAGGCAGTAGAGGTGAGTGATGGGATATGTGAGTGACTGTATGGGTGAGTGAGTGAGTAAATGTGAGAGTGGCTGTATGGGTGATGAGTGCTTGTCTCAGTGATTGTATAGGTGAGTGAGTATGTGTTAATATCTGTATGAGTACGTGAGTGTGTGTGTGTGTATCTGTATGGGTGAGTAAGTGGCTGTGTGATTGCATGGGTGAGTGACTAGGTGTGAGAGTAGCTGTATGGGTGACTGACTCAGTGTGTGAATTGCTGTATGAGTGGATAAGTCAGTGGCTGTATTAGTGACTGAGTGGGTGTATGAGGGGCTGTATAGGTGAGTGAGTGGATGTGTGTGTAGATCTATGAATCAGTGAGTGGGTGTCTAAGAACTGGTTTGGGTCTGTGAATGGGTTTGTGAATGGTTGCGCAGGAGTGGGTGTATGAAATATTCTATGGGGGTGTGAGTGGGTGCGTCAGTCATTCTGTGGATGAAGTCATCAGTGATATCATCTGCGATGTCATCAGTGATATCATTAGTGATGTCACTGACCATGTCATGAGTGATGTAGTCTGTGAGGTCATAAGCAGTGCATTGCGGGGCGTGAATCATAGTTACCTCAGCCATCTATAACTGCTGAATTTCACTGGTTTTGTTCAAGTGAAATCTGAGCCTAATTATAAAGTCCCTGTAACCTTTGGTTTTTTCAGTGAATTTTTAAAGTTTTTAAATTTCAATTCCTAACTTTGACGTCCCCGTAACCTTTGTTTTTTTCAGTTAATGTCTATAGTTTTTTAAGTAATAGTCGTGTTTGCAGAGTGGTGGAGAAAGAGGGCGGGCCTCCGACCAGCTATCATGAATACAGCTGTGTAGGACTTACAGGAGGTACCAGGAGGGCTTCTTGGCCCCAAAGGTCACTCAGGAGTAAAGTGGACTTCATCTCCCAATCAGTAGTGTGCCAGGAGGCGTGTTTGGATACTGATGGAGAAGCCCTCTTAGCAGTCCCGCTGTGTGGGACTTACTGGAGGTAACAGTAGGGGTAGTTGGTCCCCAAGGACCCCATCCCAGGGGCCTGGCCTTTTCTTTTTTTACATATAATTTGATGGGAGGGGGGCCAAGCTGGCCCCCTCCTGGGCCCTTTCCGGGGCCCCAGGGCGTGCCTCATTTTTTTATGTTAATAAAAAAGGGAGGGGGCTGCAACTTCAGACCCAGGGACCCCATCCCCTGGGGCCCAGCCTTTTCTTTTTTTATATATAATTTAAAGGGAGAACTTTGTTGGGGATCGATGGGGGAGCCTGAAAACCCCTGCGGTCCCTGCGGCTCTCTGCGTCCTCCGGGAGCCGACATTGCTTTTACATATAGGGAGCTGCTAAAATGCAGCTCCCTGTGTGTAAAAGCAATTCTGCTCCGCTTCTAGTAAGCGAGAGTATTTTCTGCTCTCTCTTACTAGAAGCAGATCAGCGTTTGCTATGGCAAACTGTAATGTCCCGGGGGGTGGGCACCCCCGGACATTGTTGGAGCTGGCCCTGGGGGGTGGTGGTCCCCAGGGCTATCTTTGGCTCCAGGCAGAGGGGCTGCGCGGGCCCCCCTCCTTTCTTTCATGTAGCCCCGGGGAGGTGGTGGCCCCCGGGGTCTACAATGGACCCCCTTAATTGTTGTGTTTGTGCCCCAGGGAGTTGGCGGTCCCTGGGGCTGCGGGGGAGGCCATACGGCCTCCTCTGCATTTTTTTTCAAATAATGTATTTGTCCAGGGGTGGTGTCATTACCCAGGGCTGCGGGGCCGGGTGGGCCCCCCGCATTCCAATTATTAAGTGCCCTGGGGAGGAGGCAGTCCCCGGGGCAGCGGGGGAGGCCGTAGGGCCTCCTCTGCATTTCTAAAAAAAATCAGTGTACCCCGGAGAGGTGGTGGTCCCAGGGGTAGCAGGGAGGGCTGAGCGCCCCCTCCCCCCACCCCCCTGCATTTCTAGTGTTTTCTCCCCGGGGCTTTGTATATGCCTAGGAGAGGGGCTCCATGAACCCCATGAGTCCCCTCCTTCATTCCCTTCATGCCCCCGGGATTTGGCCCACCAGGGAGCTTTGAAAAAAAGACTTCCAAACAGCACCATATATCAGCAAATGTCACAACTCTGAAATATTCAAATGAAGATGACATGGTGAAGGGACCTAAAATAGAGCATAGCAAAAAGATCACCAATCATACATTTCTTAACAGACACAACATATTCAAATTTTGAAGGACACAGTCCAGAGGTAACAATGCAATAGAAAACAATAGTCAATGTTCCAAAACTTTGTTCAACAAACACCTTTGGCCTGGATTTCCCAGAGCTTCCCTTCCTAACAAATAACCACAACATACTTCTCTCATCATCACCACATCAATAGTTGCTTTAACAGTGAAGGTTATAGTATGTAAAGAAATGCTTACACTCATGAGAAGAAGTTGTTTATGAGATCTTGACGCAAGTCAACTTCTTCCTCTTCACCACTATCATCTTCATTTGCATTTCAGGATCCTCACCTGGTGGCTCTTCTTGGTCTTCATCCTCTGCGATATAGGGAATATTCTGTCATAGGGTGAAGTTGTGGAGCATGCAGCAGGCCACAGTGGCACACCTTCTTGGGTGAGTAGAGGAGGACTCCACCAGTTTTGTCCAGACATCTAAATCTGGCCTTCAGGAGCCTGAAAGCCTGCTCCACTTGCCGCTGTGCTCTTCCATGGACCTCATTGAAGTGGACTTCCCCTGATGTTGTTGGATTCTTCAGCGGTGCCAACAACTATGGTCGGTTAGGATAAACTGAGGGGCCGATTCCGATCTCGGCCGGTAGGGCTCCGAATCGGATTCGGCTTTACCGGATCCGATTCGGAGCCCTGTTTCCCGACCGAACCGTACGCGGGTCCGGCCGAGCGAGTACGATGCGAGTCGCCGACCGACTCGTCCGGGCGTCCCGACCGCTCCGACCGACTCGTTCCCGGCTCGAACCGCACCGACCGACTCGCTCGGACTCGACTCGCACTGCGCAATGGAGACGTTCCCCGGCCGGGTAAGTACGATGCGCGCCGCGAGCAGTCCGACCGAGCCGCGCATTCCGGCTCGAAAGAGCTGTCGGAGCCGTACTTTGGGGGTCCGTGTCGGACCCCCTGTGCTCGTAGCCGCGCGAGTCGCACACAGGGGGACCCATGGGTCCCCCTACCTGTGCGTGTACGGCGCGAATCGCTTCGCCGTGTACCCGCTGTAGGGGCGCACTTGTCCGACTCGCACCCATTGAGTCAATGGGAGCCCGCGTACGCGTTGTACGACCGGCTCCCATTGACTTCAATGGGAGTCCGACCGACTCGAGTCCGATAACATACGGACGCATCGTACTCGTTCGGTCGGACTGCACGGGTCCGATTCGGTCGGAAATCTCTCCGGGTCCGGCTCGGTCGGTGAAATTTCCGGCCCGAATCGGAATCGACCCCTGAGTCTCCTAGATGGAAAACAAACATAAGTGGCACAAGATGTTACACATTTTTACATCATGCTACTTGGAATTACACATACAAACTTGGGACAGATCATACATGCCAATAAGCCAGGCCCTCTCCGGTAGAAGTTGTGACATTAGCAGGGCTATGGTGCTGTTTCGCAGTACAAATGAGTCATAGGCTGATCCAGGGAACCGGGCACAGATGTCTGAGATATACAAATCAGTTAAGTAGACAACTTGCACGTTAATAGAATGGACGTTCTTCCTATTCCGGTAAACTTGTTCCCTGGCGTGTGGTGGTAGTAAAGCAATATGGGTACCATCAATGGCTCCAACTGCATGTGGTATGCGACCAAATCCTTAGAAATCCCCCTTCACATTGCCTCAATCCTCACGTCTTGGGAACTGAATGAAGCTGTCAATGTGTCTCATCATCGAAGAAAGCACTTCTTGTAGCACACCACTGTCACTTAATTTTGATATACCACCAGGAACTGCCACAGTGTATTGGAATGAACCTGTGGCTACAAAATGAAGCACTGCCATTAGTTTGTAATTGGTGGTAGACATGTGGGATTAGTTTTGTGAGGCAGGAGATCTGGCTCCAGCTGATTCCATAAATCCAGTATTGTTTGCCTATTCAACCTGAACTTCTTGATTTCATCCTTTTCTTCCACGGTGGCAAGGTCTGGAAATAGACAGTAGATCAGAGGCTGTCGTCTTCCAACTCTCCCAGGGTTCCTATGTCTGCAGTGATATCAAATTTGAACATTTGTTACATTGTCCACAGCAACATAAGTGAAGAGTAACACAAACATCAGGTGCTTCTACATAACCGTGTATGTTTCAAAACATATTTTTAACCGAGAATTAGCCTTATGTACTTTATCCATCACTAGAGACATTTGTGGGCTTGAAAACAAATGTGTACATAATAAGTTACAAATGTGCTATGTACACAATCTGCTTTATTTCCAAATCTCCCCACCCCCAATATACCCTCTATGGAGGTGTACACAGCACGGCGCTAATATTGCGTTTCAGCACATTAGCGCTATACACATTAATGTTTATTTTCAAATATCAACAGTCCATGGTTGTGTGAAAATATCAACCGACTGGCCCCCATTTGGAGTGGTGGTGATGCACTTAACAGTCAGAGTATTTGGAACCTCAAAAATGGCGGGTGCCTGACCTCGCTGATAGGACGTCGGTGGCACACATTGACCGCGCTGTGGGCTGTAAATTCAACGACGTACACAGCCTTAGGCTAACGTTGGTGATTGTAATGGTTGAAGGCCAATAGCTGTGTCGGTTTCCACTGATGATTATGTACGTTGCGTACATGTATGCAGCGGTTTCAAAAATAGCTCACTTGCCTTCCAACACTGCTTCTATCAAGACCTCCTCCACCTTTGCTGCTGTTTGCCACCTCTGGGAGCAATCATGCTAGGCCAAGCAGATGAGATGGCCATTGCCTTCTCAGCAGAGGAGCTGGAGCTGCTGGCTGAAGTGGCTCTTTCCTTGTATGGTGGGCTCCATGGCTCACCAGAAGAACAGGTACATTTCTTGCTAACATATGATTATCTGTCTAACTGCCTCATGTCCATCTCCATAGACTAAAATGTGTCTCTGATTTCCAGAGTGAAGTGCACTAATTAATGTCACATTATGTGGTCCTTTCATAGGACACTCATGTTAGGGATTGTTGAGCACCATACATTGTCTAATTAACATCACCATTGGGATGCGCGATGTATTTAAAGCCCTAGTTTGTACTTGGTTTGTATGTAGACATCTATGCATGTATACATTTCATGGTACCTGTGATATTTAGACAACTCACATGATGCTAAATGTGAATGCTAATCTATACCCTTTACAGAATGAGCTTTGGATGCAACCTGTCAAATGCACATGAGGATATTGTTTGCTATGTGTATAGTCCCACTTTTCACTCAGCCTAGATCAGGGCTCACCAAACAGTTGTCTAGGGGCTATCGGTAGCTCACAGACCCCTTCAGAGTGTCACACAGCCTTGAGATAACTTATTGGATGGGCAAAAGCTTAACATTTTAAAAATTAACTGGTGGAAAAGTGCTGTTGATGTAACATCATTATGCTCAGCCTGCAGATAGCAAGGCTTTACAATGAGCTGTGCCCAGTAAAAACACTGGGCCGGGATGGGGCCAAGTCTCTGTGGCAATACAGTTGATGTACTGAGTTACATCCTTATTCAAGTGTAAATCCTTGGATGATCACAATTTGAGTTGTGACCAACAAGACTACCCCTGATTGCTTTCACATGGACCACATTTGGAATGGTAAGTGAGATAACCTCTTGACCTAATACTTCATTCCATTTACCTACATTTTCAAAGTGTGTGCTTTCCTAAAAGCAGGCCCCTTACTACCACAGGTCAGTTTTTACTGTTCCGTAAGTCATGCTTGCAATGCACAGCATATTACACATTACAGTGTAGAAATTTGGTTACTTCATATGAGGTGTTGAATAGGAGATTCAGCTGCAGTCTTATATTACCCCAATCCAAAAGGACATACAATAGGATGTTAATGTCATCCCTGTACCAGTGCCACATAGGGCAAAAGGTGTGTCCTGTGCTGCTACTACATACCACACAGACTCAGTCAGACGTAGAATGATTTCCCATTAATATGTACACATGTCCACACATCCCCAAAGAGCAAGCTCTCACTGACAAACATAGCAGCCCTTTCATAGTGCCCTTAGTCATAGGATGTAGTCTATACTATGGTACCTGGCTGTATGGGTCATCTGCATCAAGTCAATGAGGCTGGCAGTGAAGGTGTCTGGTGAAAATGCACAAGTTGTTTAGCCTTCAGTAGGCCACAATGTTTTGTCCTGTTTCGTTGTAGCTCACATCAGAGATAATGTAGGAGGCCCCTGGGCTACATTATGTTACTGGGCTGGCTTAGTGAGTTTAGGACCTGACAAGGCATGAGGATAATCAGCAACTAACAACTTAAGTATGTAGTAATGTATTTGTAGTGCTCAGCATGTGAAAACTACACATGTTGTAAGGTAACTTATGAGTTATGCTTGTGCTAAATGTAGTTAGATAGTGTGAGATCAATACAGGTATACAAAAAGTGACAGTAAAATTCTGTTTCTTTCCTCTTGTATCCATACAGGTCAATGCCCATCAGAAGTGGGCAATATGGAAGGTCATCGCCAGGAAAGTTCGGACCCTGGGGGTCTACAGTCAGCGCAGCATCCATTGTAGGAAAAGGTGGGAGGACCTAAGGCGCTAGACCTGGAAGATCACAGAGGTCCAGCTGGGGAAGTCCCCCCTTGTGTGCAGGGCTTGCGCCACACCCTGACCCTCCTAATGTCCCGCATACTCGCGGAGGCCTATCCTGAGCTTGTTGGGCAGTTGAGGGCCCAACAGCAGCAACAAGGGGGTAAGTCCTGACCAGAGTTTTACATGTTATATGAACCTCTTTTTTGTTAAAGGCAGGCATTTCCCCATCAACATCGAGAGTGACCCATGTCCAACGCACAAGAGTTCTTGAATGTGTAGATCTGGTAGAAGGTGCATGATGATGTGCTTTGCCTGTTGTGTTTTTGACCAGAAACACAGCAGATTCCAGTCCACTACCAATGTACTGTCTTGAGCAGACACATCACTGACTAAAGTCCTAAATCACCTCATGCAGTTTGATGTTATGGGTGACAGTTGTCCAAACAGACTACTGTTCTTTATTGTGTCAGGTATGATGCTCTTTCACTATTGTGTCTCATGTAATGGTATGCCTATTACATGTGACATCAAAAGACACACAGATGATGGATGGAATGCAGAGCAAATGCAGCATTCACCCCCAGTCACGAGATCTGGGTTAAATCCATTGTTCTTTTGCTCACCATGCCACCCCAGTTCAGACCCAGCCATATGCGAATCAGTCTTGACCCTGTGCCTCATGGGAACAGTCCAGCCGAACTGCCAAGCCGGGTCCTTCCTGGACCGGAAACAAGCATCCTGGGACCAGTTTCGGGGCATCATCCCTCATCAGCCAGGCTAGCTCGAATCCAGTGGCACAGTGAGCCCGGGACCCACGTCTGGGCATTCCCGGCGCACTTAGGGCGAGAAAGCAAAAGACACACAGATGATGGACAGAATGCAGAGCAAATCCAACATTCACCCTCAGTCAAGAGATCTGGGTTAAATCCATTGTTCTTTTGCTCACCAAGTCAACCCAGTTCAGACCCAGCCATGTGCAAATCAGTCTTGACCCTGTGCCTCATAGGAACAGTCCAGCCCAAACTGCCAAGCCAGGTCCTCCCTGGCCCAGAAACAAGCATCCTGCGACCGGTTTCGGTGTTTCACCCCTCATCAGCCAGGCTAGCTTGAATCCAGTGGCACAGTGAGCCCGGGACCCACGTCTGGGCATACCCGGCACACTTACGGCGAGAAAGCAAAACACACACAGATGATGGACGGAATGCAGAGCAAATCCAACATTCACCACCAGTCCAGAGATCTGGGTTAAATCCATCATTCTTTTGCTCACCATGCCACCCCAGTTCAAACCCAGCCATATGCGAATCAGTCTTGACCCTGTGCCTCATGGGAACAGTCCAGCCGAACTGCCAAGCCAGGTCCTTCCTGGACTGTAAACAAGCATCCTGGGACCAGTTTTGGGGCATCACCCCTCATCAGCCAGGCTACCTTGAATCCACTGGCACAGTGAGCCTGGGACGCACGTCTGGGCATACCCGGCGCACTTACGATGAGAAAGCAAAGGACACACAGATGATGGATGGAATGCAGAGCAAATCCAACATTCACCCCTAGTCAAGAGATCTGGGTTAAATCCATTGTAATTTTGCTCTCCAAGCCACCACAGTTCAAACCCAGCCATATGCAAATCAGTCTTAACCCTGTGCCTCATGGGAACAGTCCAGCCCGAACTGCCAAGCCAGGTCTTCCCTGGACCGGAAACAAGCATCCTGGGACCGGTTTCGGGGCGTCACCCCTCATCAGCCAGGCTAGCTTGAATCCAGTGGCACAGTGAGCCCGGGACCCACGTCTGGGCATACCCGGCGCACTTAGGACGAGAAATTATGGTAGTTTGGGCTGGACTGTTCTCATGGGGAAGAGGGTCAAGACTGATTTGCATGTCGCTGGGTCTGAACTAGAATGGCATGCGGAGCAAGAAAACGATGGATTTAGGCCGAGATCTCTGTACTGGGGTGAATGTTTGACATTGTGCAGCATTCTGTCCATCAATTGTTCTTTTTGCATTTGTCACCCCGAGTGAGACGGGTATGCCCAGACGTGGGTCCTGTGCTCTCCATGCCACTGGAGTCAAGCTAGCCTGGCTGATGAAGGGTGATGCCCCGAAACCGGTCCTAGGATGCTTGTTTCCAGTCTATGGAGGACCTGGCCTGGCAGTTCGGGCTGGACTGTTCTCATGGGGAACAGGGTCAAGACTGATTTGCATATGGCTGGGTCTGAACTGGAATGGCATGGCATGGCATGGGGAGTAAAAAAACGATGGATTTATGCCCAGATCTCTGTACTGGGGTGAATGTTTGAATTTGTGCAGCATTCTGTCCATCAATTGTTCTTTTTGCATTTATTACATGTGACATAGCATATATTGCGCCTTTGATGCAGTGACTGGACAACACTTCACATTGGTAAGTTGGGATTCTACACAAACATGAGCGTGCATACATCACTTTTGCCATCAGTATTAGTGCCTACATATTGGTATGCAAACATTTCCCTATTGTTGTTTTATCTGCAAAACAGTTTCATACCTTATTGAAGTACCATTTTACGTAGATGTCTGACTTCTTCACAAATGTGTGTGTAGGCCAGTCTGTATTTTCACAAATAATTGTCATAGGCATACAGTTAATGTGAAAACACATACAGGATTGTGTACACATTGGTGAGTGTGTGACACATACCCTAAGGCATTACTCAATGCCCTTTGTCCTTTCCAAATTATGAAGCAATTAAGGTCATCATTGGCAGACTTGCAGTGATTTGTCAATATTGAAACATCTTGACATCTTGAAATTTCCTAAATCATTAGCTGACTGTTGACATGCATCAAGGAGTGACATGTAGAAAATTAGCAAGTTATATGTGAGGGTTTAGACTCAGTATTAAATGGCAAGTGGTGTTAAAGAAAAGCATTCCACTGTGATATGCCATTCCATGAGGACAACGATTAAACCACTTCTTTTTGTCATAGATATTCACTGAGACACAACTACCTTCAATGGTCTATTGGCCTTTAGTTATGCTGTGTAAGAATGGTGTTTTGACCAGAACTGAGGTGTATTGGGAAGGTTTCTAGGGCTATGTTTTCACTTATGCTGTAAGAATTTGTTGACAAATCTCCCACTACTTGGTCCTTGAAGGTTTCCAGGCTAGTTACTAGGACTATTTTGACACTGGGCATATGAGGAATTGTTAGGTAAAAAGTGACATTATTGTGAAATCACCTATTTGCAGGTAATCTGGTTTCTGTTTCTGGATGTATTGGAGCAACATAGCAGTGTTACTTGACTGTCATTTCATCATGATGTAGTTTTAGAGAAATTACACATTGCTGATATCAGGGCCTTGTGTCGACACTGTGTAAATTAATTTTTTTGTAGACATCCTATTTGGTGACATTAGTTCATTATGCTACACTACAAGGGCCAAAGTATGTAAGGAGTTAAACTGTCCTAGTAGATACATACTGATGGAGTGGAGACAAGTTCATTCATGGTATTGGAGCTATCTGGGGTTATGACATCACTGTGCGCAAATGTTTTCAGAATATGTAGCATGCATGCATGTGCTCATGCATATACTGAAGACAGTTTCCATAGCCTTGAAGCAGGTGTGATCTGTACACTTTGAAAATGTTTTGTGTTCAGAGGTCATGATCAGTTGTGTTTACACAGATTCAATAAACCTATTGTGTATGTCATTTCAGCATCATCACGGGCAAGCGAAGGAGAAAAGGCCAACATCATCGGCCTCAGGACAGGCCACAGTGGTTCCAGTCCTGAGTCAACAGACAGCGAGGGGTGCTGCGGCCCAGAGGGAAAAGGGAGAGCTATGTTGGAGTTAAGCTCAACATCATCATGATCTGAGTCATCCTCTAGTGGACACTCCCTAGAGGTGGCGGATCCCAGAGGACATGTGACAACATCATCCTTGTTTGCCACCCCCTGTACCATCTCCACCCTTCCTGTTGCACCCCACACAATTGGCCGATCCTGCACCCTTAAGAGGGGTGCCATCTCCTTCACTCCTGGCACCTCACCCCCTACCCCTATCACGTCCGCTGTGCTAAGTGAGGAGGCTATTGACCTCCTAGAAACAGCTCTGTAGGTCAGATTGCACTACAGAATGCCATCCAGGGGCCAGGCAGCCAACTGCAACGAATGGTGGCCAACCTGGAAGACATTTCAAGCTCTGGCCTCCTTCCTTCAGTGCAGCCTCCCATCTCCCCCAACCTTGTGCCCCTCCCCTGCCCCTTCCCCATCCTAATATCCTATTCCCAAACCTGTCCCAAGCACATACAGACATTTGCACACACCCACTTATTCAGACCGAAGGAGCACACCCACACATAAACACAAACACCACAAGAAACACTTACACACATCCAAACAGAAATACACCACACACCACCGCACACACAGGCCCCCCACCCCATCCCACACATCCACACACAGCACGGACGACACCCCACAATCATGCACATACCGCACCCCCACCATCTCAACCACACCCAGAACACACACAATCACATACACATGTACCATCCCAACCACCATCACATCCACATCTAGCACACATATCACCACACCCACATGCCCCCCCACCACCATCACATCCACACCCAGCACACACATCACCACACCTACATGCATCCTCCAACCACCATCACATCCACACACTGCAACCACACTCACAATCCCCAACATATTAACATGCACCAAACCACACCCAGCACATCCACAGCAAACACCCTCCACACACACACCAATCCCACAGTATACACCAAAGAATTAGATGCACACAATCAAGCACCCAACAGACACATGAGATACAACACAGACCCATACTTGCAGAACATTCACCAGACCCACAAGCAACTGCACCCTCAACAGACACATGCACATCACACACTGTCACTCCCTCGACCTCCAAGATCCCACTCCTTCCC
Source organism: Calotriton arnoldi (assembly GCA_963921515.1). Taxonomy (NCBI): domain Eukaryota; kingdom Metazoa; phylum Chordata; class Amphibia; order Caudata; family Salamandridae; genus Calotriton; species Calotriton arnoldi. Next base: position 344,978 of record CAWUFW010014746.1, read on the forward strand.
AAACACCCTACCAAGTTCCCACTGAAGATCTAACATTTTCCCTTGCCCTCACCCCTCCCAAACCTTCAACCAATCCTTCCAAATACCATCTTACCCCTCCCACACCCAAGGGCAACTATTCCACATCGAAATCCACCCCATTACAGACCCATTCACCCCTTCCACCTCCCAACGCACACCTTCCAAGCAGCGAGCCACCCCTTTCAATTCCCAACCAACCGCTCCTAAACAAAAGACTACCCCTTACTCTTCCCAACCCACCCCTCCTAATCAAAAGCTCACTCTTTCCTCTTCCCAACCCACTCCTTCCTAACACAAGGACACCCCACCCACCCAAACATCCCTCTCCCAAATAAAATCTATGAGGGGCCTGCCCTGCCCAATGGATACCCCTTACTGAGGAGGTTATAAATAATATAAATATTTTGTTACTATAAGACCACATTAGTCTTGGCATTACTTTTCCTTAGCTATTTTTGGGGACCTAGCAATGTTGCTCAGCTTAGATTGTGTAAAATATTAATTTGTTTGCACATTATGGCTGGTTATACAACATTTACACTTACACTGTACATTGTTGTGTACATTCACAGGTTGATATGCCATGTGATGGTCATTAGATTTTATGGGCAGCCATTCATCATAGTAATGACCACTTGCAATACCTAATTCATGTGAGATGATTCACTGGGATGTGCGACTACAGGTGTGTTTGCTTCACCTTGATTGCTGGTCAATATGAAGAGGTTTGTGTCTATTGTCCTTGGATCCAGTGCAGGAGTCACACAGGACAAGGGGAAATGTTCCATGAATGGATATGTGGCAGAAATCCAAATTGGGACTGACATTGATTTGGGTGGTATTTCAAATGGTAAAGGTTACAGCTTGTCTAGATCAATGTTAACATCATGTTTCATTGCACTTCTGCTTTTGATGTATGTTGCATATGTAGTTAATGTGTGCAAGTTACACATTTGTTTATCCACACCTGGAGGGTGATTATTTGTTATACCTTTTTTTGAACCTTCTCTGAGCGTGTCACTGATTTTTAGGGTAGCTTCCACCAACTTTGCACATGTGAATCGAGTGCTGTCACAGGTGTTTCATTTTATTATCTTGCACTTCAACATTACCCACATATTGATTACACTTGGTTATGCTATTGGTTGTCCGAGATATATATATTTTTTTAAGTTTAATAAGTTTTATTAAGTCATAAAGAAATCAATAACATACAATAAAGGCCTAATAAATAGCCATAAACATGACATTTCATAAGCAAAGGAGAGTAGGCAAAAAAATCATAGTAGAAAGCTATTTACATTTTTGGAAAAATAAAGGAAGGAAAGAGGTGGGGAGGAAAAAAGACAAAATATGCATAAATTCATCATAGAAAATATTAAATAAACGACAGCATTATTCTCCTAAGAATTGTAGACTAAAAAGAGAATAAAAAGAAACATGTAACTGTTGAGTGAGATTTCACAAAATATTTAGAAGAATAGGCAAAATCGAAGATAGAACAAATAAAGAGGAAGGAATTTGACTTAAGGGGGTTGGAAGTTTTCAGAACGAAAATGAGAAGTATTGTTCATTGAGACCGTATTTAAATATGTAATTAATGGTGACCAAAAACATCTCTATTTACATGTACATTACATTGCGAGGCATGAGCAACATCTAACCTATGGTATTGACAAACAGTGTTCCACCATGGCTTAACTGAGAGTTTAGTCAAACATTTCCAATTAGTGGTAATTTGTTGAAACGCTAGAGCCAACATAAGATCAAACAGTCCTCGTTGATGGGAGGGTAGGTGGATGGATTCAGACAAACTTCCCATAAAGAGAAGATCATTGGACATAGGTGTATGAATCTGAAAAATTTTTGAAAGACGATCCCAAATTTGCGTCCAAAAAGTAATGACAGGGGGGCATGCAAAAAAGAGAGGTGAAAAATCTGCTGATGGAGAGTCACAGGTCCAACAATTCTTATTGGCTGTATGTGTGAAATTAGCTATGGAAATAGGAGTAAGATACAGTCTGTGATATAGGAAAAACATAGATTGAGTAGTAGAAGCGGATCTTGAAATCTTCAACGATCGAGCCCAAATCTTATTCCATATGTCTATGCTCCGATCAAAGACCAGATCCGATTCCCAAGCAAGCTCCACCTTAGTTTTGTCTCGTTCCGGGTTTGTGGTGTAAAAGAACTTATAGATCAGTGAAGCTTTTGCAATTAAAACTAATATTTTAAGAAGTGAATCCTGAGCAATGGGAATGTCATCTGAAGGAAGGGAGTAAAAAATACTGAGAAGTAATTCCATTAATATGGAGAATCTATGCAGGAAGGAACGAGGGCATTTAAATGTAGTCTGGAAATCAGGAAAAGAAGAAGGAGAGATTCCATCGAATAAATCGGTCACCCAGGTGATCCCTTTAGCTCTCCATGAGGCCCAGTACAGAGGTCTATTATTTATAGTGATGAGGCTGTTATGCCACAAAGGAGAATGTAGAAAAGTAGTTCTAGTAATAAGTTTTGACTGAAGTCCGAGATATTTTTAAAGCCATGGGTCCCTTACATCAGTTAACTTACACTGCAGTGGAAATGAGTGGGGCTTAACATCAGTTGCGTCCACGATGATGTTGGTTTTGGATGTCATCAAGCAGCTGCGGCAGGACTTGTAGAATTGGCTTCATGTCGGTACAGGATGTGTGAAGGTGAGTAAATATCAGTTTCTGCCTTATTTCACCTTCTTTTCCCTCGCATTTTCTAACAATTTCGTGATAACAGGAATCCTTGTCTATCACCCTCCAGAGTCGCTTCAGAATTTCCCCACCCTACTAGCAGATACATTGTCTCCATTAGCCATGCGCTACTCTGACCTGCTAGTATTAGGCGATTTTAATGTCCAGCTGGACACCTGCTGTCCCGCAGTTACAACTCTTGTTGAGGATTTGGAGAGCATTCAGCTCTCGGAGCGCGTCTTTGCACCCATGCATAAACTAAGACAGACACGTGTTTACTAATAAGGCTGGTGACAAAATGCTGCCCCTATTCCACTGGTTTGGTTTCTACGATCCCAGTTGTTTTTTCCTGTAGTAGGATATTGGGGAACTCTGCCCCTTACCCCATATGGGTACGGAAGTGGTCAAAGGTGACCCCGAGAGGCTTAATCAGGCCCTTGGCAATAACTCCCCGACCTTTGATGGCCGTGTCGACAAAGCCAGTAGGCAATTTGATGATTGGCTCAGGAGTGCATTAGACGAGATTTCTCCCATCACTAAATTGGTCATCCACAGAAGTAAACCATCTGCGGCATGGTTCTCTGCTGAAGTTTTGGTTCTGAAAAAGGAATGCAAAAGCTTGAACACCTCTGGCGTAAATCTTATGATCAATGTAGCAGAGACAATTATAAGATTGCTTTGAAAGGCTATCATATGAGCATCAATAAGCCACATAGAGAATATTATTCTAAGGAAATCTCTGCTTCTAAGAACTTGTCTTTTGCAATTTTTCAGATTACTAAATCTCTCACCTCACTTACGGTGGTTGCAACCCTCCTCTCTACCCTGAGTGGAGAGCTGTGATGCTTTTCCCTCCTTCTTCTTTGAAAAAGTGGGAAATATCTATGCTTCTTTTTCATCAGAAGCAAGAAACCAGCCACAACTATAGACGTGGGTGGACTCGACAGATTATGGCATTAAGCTCCATTACTTTTGTCCTATCCAAATGGAGAAATTCACAGACCTCTGCTCCACGGTTAAATCAGGGTCTCCAGCTGACCTCATTCCTCCTTCCATTTTGGAGTAGTGCTGTGAAACCATCCACCTGGCCCTATGTGACTTTATTAATCTGTCCCTGGCCTCTGGATGTCCCCCATCAATGGAAGCATACCTTGGTGGTACCTCTTCTGAAAAAACGTTTTCTCGATCCTTTTAAACAGGAAAACTACTGGCCTATATCATTGCTTCCACCTTTCTCCAAAATCAGTGAGAAACATGTAAAGAAGCTGCTATATGGAAGATAATAAGCTCCTGCATGAGACTCAATACGGTTTTTGCCTCTTACATAGCACTGAATCTGCCTTGTTGCTGGCTTCTGAATCAGTTAGTTGGATTTTGGATGGAGGAGACGCTGCAGCCATCCTGATGTTGGACCTTAGCGCGCCTTTGGCATAGTGTCACATATTACTCTGTTAAAGAGTCTTTGGTCCTGTGGAAGTGGTTGCAATGCTTTGAGCTGGTTGTCCTCTTTTCTCTCAGGACGCACCTCTCAGGTCTCTCAGCAACCATTCAAGTCTACAGTGCACCCCCTGCAGCAGGGAGCCCCTCAGGGCTCCTCACTTAGCCTGACTCTAATGTCTATGTGCGCCCATTGGCAGAGGTTGTGGAGCGACATGGGTTCTCTATTATTTCCTACGTTGATGACACACAGATCGTCATCACCCTGCACAGAAGAGTGCCACTGTGGCCTCCTCCCTCCGAGAATGTCTAGCAGGAGTAGCTACATGGATGGATCATAACTGTCTGAAACTTAATGCAGGGAAGATGGAGGTTGCTGTCCTAGGCAAGCATATTGACATTTGGTTCAATGCCTGGTGGCCTGATGACCTTGGCCCTCCCCCGTCCCCAAGACCATGGTCAAAAACCTAGGCATTTGGTTTGATGCCAAATTATCTTTTGAACCTCAAATCACTGGCCTTCCTGGGAAGTGCTTTGGATTATTGAGATCGCTGAAGTGCTCCATTTTCTACCAGAGGACTCCCAGAAAACTGTGATTTAGGCACTGGTCACGCCCAGGCTCGATTATTGTAACATCCTGTATTTGGGGGTGTCCCAGGCCCAGTTAAACAGAGTTCAACAGGTGTAGAATTTGGCATCTCGAGTATTGCTGAAGCTTCCAAGGCGGGCCTCTGTCAGACCCGCGCTGGGGAAACAACATTAGCTTCCAATAAAGCTTTTTAAAGCACTCTGTTACTGCTTTAAGGCTCTTTCCTCCCAGGGTCCTCACTATCTTCAGGGATTGGTGAAATCTTATGTGCCTACTAGAAATCTGAGACCAGCAGTAGCTAAGCAGGCCATTGTTCTGAATTTCAAATGGGTCACAGTAGGAGGCAGGTCATTTGGCTTTCTAGCTCCCACTTCCTGGAATTATCATCACATGGAAATTCGGCTAGTCACATCTGAACCCCTTTTTAGGAAGAAGCTAAAGACCTGACTTTTTGGTTTAAAGTGAACTTCTTTATTAGTTCAGGTTCCCCCCTTTCCCTGCACTGTCAGCACCCTAGCGCTTGAACACTCTGGTGTAGTAGCCATGCACTTTATACATTTTTTTAAATTATTTTATTATTATTATTTTATCCCTTCCATTCCATCAGGTGTGGAGATTTGACAGCCACAGTCACATTGGTGGGAAGGAACATCACTAGGTGGGAGGGAAATCAAAGCCGTTTTGACGGTGGGACCAATCCCGCCAAACTAGTAATCAGGCCCTTGGTGAGGATAATACATAATCAAAAGTATGGTACATATTTATTCCTCCAAAATACAGCGGCCTCCTCTGCAAGAAGAAAACACGTGAAAAGGAAAAATATAAAGGCACTAACACAGAATTACTCAAAACACACACAAGAGCACCTCAAAAGTAAGCATTGTTAACCAAAACACAAAACAAACATCAGAGTAAAAATAACGCTTTAACATATTGAAAAAATAAAGTAAAACAAACATTATGTAAATGTTAGATTAAAAAATAAACTGACATAACTAACACATCTCTTCCTCTCTGTAGTCTAAAACATAAGAAAACTGTGCCAAACAAAACATCAAGTAGGCCTGCAAAGCAAAAACTTACAACTAAACTGAAGTAAAGTAAATGAGAATCTGCAATGTAAAAATGTTAAAATAAATATATTATCAAGTATTTGGTGGTTGGTGACATGCACGTTACATGCACATGGGTGTCAAGCAAACCAATCATTCTGACCCACTGACAGGCACTGTAAGACAGTGAGAATGCCTTTAGGGTCAATGCCAAAGTTCTTAATCATGGCTCGTTATAAACAGTGCTTATAACAGACCACTACAGAGAGCTCTGGAGTTGAATCTGAAGGCAGTGATAGTTTCTCATAATGCCTGTTGGTGGGTCATTAAAAAAAGAATAATATGCACTTACCCACTGCTTCACCTCCTCCAGTCCTCTCTGGTGTTCGTCAGTCTGACGGAGGGCACGTGGTTTCAAAGACAACTCCGCTAACCACCCCAGACTCTCTTCTCATGATGCTGGTAATGTTAAGTAACATGAGAGAAACACCAGGATTGGTTGGAGCGGGCTGGCTTGACACTCCTTCAGGCACTGGGTGCCTGTGCCTGTTCTCCACCCAGCTGTCTATGACAGCTCAGGTTGGAGAGGTTTAAAGTGCACATGCCAGGCTGCCCGTTGCAAGAACACTGGCCAAAGTGATATAGACACATTAAACTGGAGTGGGCACTAATCCTCCTCCACCGCTAATCAGCAGCAATGGCCCGCCCCACCCTGACACTCGGCTCGGGCTGGGAGCAATGAAAAAAAAAATGGTGGTCAATTACATTTTTCAATTTTGCAGCATTTTAAGCATTGGGCCGATGTCCCTCCACCCTAATGGAGGAGTCGCAGCTGTGGCCTACCAATCCAAAAGAGATTAATTACCAGAACATGTAGAACAGCCAGGGAAACACCAGTAGCACCTGAATATTTCAAGATACAGACATACCCCAACACTTACTAATCTTACATAAAAAGACACGTTCTTACTGTATAACAGCCTTAATAACGATAAAAAAATTATCATTTATGCTACCAATAACAATTTACTAACCTTAATGCACTGTAACACATGGATATTGGATGGTACTTTTAAATCGTGCCTTCCACCACTGACTCAAATATGGACAATACAATATCAAATTGCAGACATCCTATTAGTGTATGTGCTGTTACCTTACAAACAAACACCAGTTTAAGAACTCTAACCCACAAAATATGTCATAGATTTTGAACAGACAATGATTTCGGCCCATACTTAAAAGCTACCTACACACTATAAATCAGATGTGCTACTCTTACTATAACCAGAGCATATGGAGCCCCTTTCAAAAATCCACCCAGAGCATAGTATATGCAACTAACGTAGAATTTGCGCACAAAACAATAACAGCTAATAGCTTTAGCAAATGCCGTTGTAAGCCACTAAACGGTATGATATGCTAATTGCCTATTTCCAACAGCATGAAACATAACTATCTCTATTAATGAAATATTTTGAGGCGACTTGGGTTGGTCTATGGCACAAATTAGGCCACAGACACCCACCAAATCATCACATTCCAGGTTGGGATGCCTATGACAGCACCATGTCCCAAGAAGCAAAGACTAATAACACAGTGGGAGGGTGGCAAAATTCCTTACAAGGAACACTTGGAAGAGGCTACCCTCCAATATATCAATTCCTAGACATGCTTTAAAAGAACAACGCTATCCGGTCCTGACAATGAAACAATCCCTAACCTAATTCAAAACAAAAATCCCAAAACAAACAAATGCATGAACTCTTAGCATGAATAATAAGGCTCTTACCACCCTACCACATCTAGACTCAATTGGACAAACACTACTTTAAAGAAAAAAGCCCACTAAACAATACTATGATTTAACCTTCCTAAACCACACACTTTCTTAATATTTATTTCTAGATATATTTAGATCAAATTTAAAGTATTAATCCAAGTATAAAATAACTCAAAAGACAAAAATTTTAATTTATAATTAAAATGTACTATAATAAATATTTAAAAATAAGTAAATACACAATGCAAAATAACCATTTAAAAAAAAAACAAGCACTTTCTGTCAACCATAAAAAATATGACAACACTGTAAAGAATCATATATATAGACATGAAATAAACATACGTAGCATCTCACAAATTATCAGTGCTCACCCAAAAATATAAGTAAATAAAATTTGAGAACATGATTTTGTAGTTGAATTCTGGGTCAGTGAGACAATGATTGAAAAAATACAATTTCAAAATATTATTTAGAAAAAAGCCCCTAAAAATGCCAGAACAGAACATCTACTATAACCACAATAATCCAGGGAATGCATCCAAAACCGTAAAAAAATGACAAAAATAAATAAACACTCCAGGAAAATTGAAAAATCTATGAAAATGATAAATATCATTGTGTTTAAAAATAACCAACATTGTTTCTTGAAAACAAAATAAAATGCACCCAGGTTAAAAATAAAGTCTGACATCTGGAAATAATACTTGTAAAAGGAAAAAAAAACATACCAAAAATGCGGTACAAATTGTAAAGCAACGCACAGTAAAAAACATTAAAACCAATGTTAAACATCTGCAATACACATAGAAAATGCAGATAACATTATGGGCCTTATTACGATGTTGGGCGGAAACTTTCCGCCCGACACCTTCTCGGATTCGGGAACCGCATGACTCGCATCGTGGTAACGCCCGACCGATTACGATGTGACCGAATACTGTTCAGTCGGAGTCCCATTGATCCCTATGGGACCTCATGTTCCGCCCGACAACACAGGCTCCTATGAGGAAATGGGGTGTGTGTGTGTAAAACTGTGTCGCGGGCACCCTATTGTGTCTGCCACACAGTGCAGGCACAATGGGGCACAATGGGGTGCCCGCAAGCTCCGAGAGCGAGTCGGAACCGATTCGGAATAACCACGCATTTTCCTTTCCGACCGTGAACATCGTAATCGGTCAGGCGTATTGTAAACCGACTAAGGGGCCGATTCCGATCTCGGCCGGTAGGGCTCCGAATCCTACTCGGCATTACCGGATCCGATTCGGAGCCCTGTTTCCCGACCGAGTCGGACGTGCGTCCGGGCGAGCGAGTACGATGCGAGCGTATGCAAAATCGCCGACCGACTCGTTCGCGGGACCCAACCGCTCCGACCGACTCTCACGGACACGACTCGCACCGCGCAATGGAGATGTTCCCCGGCCGGGTAAGTACGATGCGCGCCGCGATCAGTCTGACCGACTTGCGCCGTCCGGCACGAAAGAGCAGTCGGAGCCGCACTTTGGGGGTCCGTGTCGGACCCCCCTGTATGCCTAGCCGCACGAGTCGCACACAGGGGGACCCGTGGGTCCCCCCTACCTGTGCATGTACGGCGCGACCCGCTTCGACGCGTACCCACTGTAGGGGGCGCCCTTGTTCGCCTCGCACCCATTGAGTCAATGGGAGCCCGCGTACGCGTTGTACGACCGGCTCCCATTGACTTCAATGGGAGTCCGACCGAATCGAGTCCGATAGCATGCGAACGCATCGTACTCGTTCGGTCGGACTGGTAGGGTCCGATTCGGTCAGAAATCTCTCCGGGTCCGGCTCGGTCGGAGAGATTTCCGGCCTGAATCGGAATCGGCCCCCAAGTCGGTCGGAAGGGTTCCGACGCGGTCTAGGAGATTCTGACAAATAAGAATGTATGTATGCAATAAGCATATTGTATGTATAAAATTAATTGTTCCTGAGTAAAGAAATTTTTTTTTCTTCGAAATAGAAAATATTTTAAAACATGTATTTGATAAAACATGATGCACAGTAAGAAGTATATATGAAAACAGGTGTTTAGAAAACGTATTTGACAATAAAATCCAAAAATTTGACTTTACAAAAACTATAATAAACAAACAATGTGTACTATAACTTTTTAAATACCAAAAACTACAAACAAATTCTAACAGTTCATAGATATCACATTTACTACTCTCACTAAAAACTTTGCGCATTTGGAGTTATATTTTAGGAAAATTCTAATTTACTACTCCTACTCTAAATTGATCCACATTGGGAAAATTAACTTTGGGGGATTCAGATGTACTCTTCCCACTTTAAATTTAACCACGCTGGGGAAAGGGCTGGGGAGCTCACATGTATGATTCACACTTCAAATTTAACCACATTGGGTAATGTGTCAGACTTTGGAAGATTCCAATTTACTATTTGCTCTCAAACCTTAAACACATTGGGGAAGGCTTTGGACTTTGGGGGAGGAGGAGTCAGATTTACTATTCCCAATGCAAATGTAACCGCACTGGGGAAAGGGTTGGCCGTTTTTTGGAGAGGTAGGTTTACTATTCCCACTCCAGGCCTAATCACATTGGGGAAAATGTTAGACTTGTATGTATCAAAATTAACTACTCCCAAGAATATTATAGTAAACATTACACTAAATATAATACATTGCAAAGAGCCATTTTAGCCATCTCAAAAAAGTAACTAACTTAAAATAAATGTAAAAAATTTGAAGTACTATCAAAAAATAATAAATATTTGCAAAAACCTTAAAACACATGACTATAATTATTTTGTTTTAAAATAAATTTAAAAAAATAAAAGATTAACAATAGACTAAATTTAAAATATAAATTAAATAAGTGATTTACTCCCAATGAAAAAAACACACAAAGTACAAAAGCACCTTTATATAAAACCAAACATTATATTAAAATTAATAAAATACTGTTTTTAATTTAAGAAAATAATTGACAAAAGCTAATTTTCAATAACAGGGAACAAAACACATTTTAAAAATTATAAACAGAAAAACCTATTTATTACAAACTTTAAAAAAGAATAGAATAATAAAACTAAATTTAGAAGATTTAAAAATGTTACATAAAAATATGCATAACATAAAATGAATCCTGTGTTTTCAATTTTACGATTTTTAAAAAAACATTATGCAAAAACAATTTTAAACTTAAAACCACTTATTAAATTAAAACTTTTAATTTACTTCCCCATTCTATTCCCCCATAAACCCAACTTAAATTAATTATACAAAAAATAAAAACAGTTTGAAAACACCTATGATGTTTAGACAGAATATCGGTACCAAAAATGTTGTGGGACAAATTATTGTGTCTGGAATATCGAGGAAAAATATTGTGAAAGTAAGTATCTATAGATAAGTAAAGTTTTACTATATATAACTCCACATATATGTGCATTGATGATATATATATATCATCAAGGTATGTAGATGTGGAGTTAAGAATAGTAAATCTTAGCTATTTGTACTTACCTTCTCTATAGTTTGGTCCTCAATATTTTTGACACAATATTCTGTTCACATGATATTTTTCATTCCGATATTCTGTCAGTGATCCACACCTACAATATATTCATTCAAAATTGTCAAAATGTACTTAAAAATCTACATCTACTCTAATGACATAACACACAACTAACATTTTAACAATGATATTAAAAAATATTTTAGAAAACAATATTCTTACCTGCGATATTCTGGCTCACAGTATTTTTAACATCACAATATTTCAGACATGATATTTGTGCCCCACCATCTTCTTTCCTCTAGATTTTGTGGGAGTGCCATCCAAGGGCAGAGCAATTGTATAAACATGATTACTCTGCGTGGTTCATACGCACAAAGACATTCAAGGAAAAAGTACCACTTATTTTATGAAAAGAAAATACATTTAGCAGAAGAGCTGGAAATAAGTATAGAAATCTAATTTTAGCAATAATTACAAAGCTTATTTAGTACAGCAGAGGATTCGACTATTTTTTAGTGTGGTGGCACACTGATAAATCATTTGACCACAATTTGTGATAATGATCTCTGAATTTTGCCATTGCTAGCTGACACCTAATAGGGCTTAAGTTTTAAAATAATTTAATTTCCATTTTGACAATTGGCCGAATAAGTTGTTTGCAACTTTTCCAACAGCTGCTACTGCCAAGTGGTGACCCAGCAGGTCAGCATAACTTTATTGGCGTATGCAAGCAGCTGGACTGTCATCCTTCCACCTAGAACGAACAGGAGTGCCTGCAATGCTTAGTAAATTACTCCATTTTCAGCACTTACAGTGATGGAGATAAGGGGCATCCTTTTCTGATTTTCCTCTGTATGAGGAAGGTGGTAGAGTTCCTTAATTCCTAGCATGCAGTGACCAATGCGCTGCATTGGAAAAACGTTTACTGCATTGGGTTGTCATTGGCACAACTGAGTTTTGAAGTCTCCTATAATATTTCGGGTCATCCTCACTTGCCCAGAACTTTACTCCTAGGGAACTCAAACAACGTATTCCACTGAATCTAAGGTGGGTGACATCTTTCTCCAAGAAACAATGCTTATTGGCATTTAAACTGGGCATCACTATCTGTAGGAGACATTCTGCAATGGTGACAACTGATTTCTGTTTCTGAAGGTAGCGTAAAACTGCTGGTGGTATTTTCGAAATACCTTAAGTCGTTCAGTCAGTGTGTCCACTAGCTTTCCCGGAAAACATTCAGATGAGTTGCATATGTTAATTAGTATAGAAGTGGAAGCTTGCATAGCCAGAAAGAAGAACATTCTTGTCCTGGCCTTAACTTTCCAGAAAATCCTGGTTATTATTAAACCTTTATCACAGCAGCCACAAATATTCAGCTCAAGCCAAATTTGACAGTCTCCCGGATCAGCTCTGTGAATGGTGATAACATTTCATGCCTCCAGTTCCCTGGTGTCAGCCCTGGCCACATTCTCCTCAACATTTTAGGTTTGGTTCTGACTTGTAATATAGGCTACAAAAAGCACAGCATCCAGAGCAGCTGTCTTCAACACCTGATTGAATAGGTTAAATAAACTGCATTCCAATCAATCAGTAATCTTATATAGCGCAACTCACTGTGAGGGTCTCAAGGCGCTAAGTGGGAGGGTGGGTCTGCAGTTCAGTCGAAGAGCCACGTTTTGAGGTCCTTCCTGAATTGCGGCAGCGATGGAGATTGCCTGAGGTGCAGAGGCAGGGAGTTCTAGGTCTTCGCAGGGAGGTAGGACAAGGATCTTCCTCCAGCTGCGGTCTTGTGGATCCATGGGATGGTGGCCAGGGCTAGTTGGGTGGAGTGGAGATGTCTGGTGGGAGTGTAGAAGGGCCCAGTGACATGCAGGGGGTGTAAACATGAATTTAGACTTTCCCCTGACAATTCCTACAGAACTGACCACAACCCAAATCAACTACTAGGAGGTGTAATAAACACTAGGTCCCTATGTAAGAATGCACAACATATTTTTGACCTGATCTCTAGTCTCAATCTGGACTGCCTCTTCGTTACCTGGTCTTAAAGATTGGTTTAGGTTTAACCCAGACATTGTCCAAGCCCTCCCACCAGGATACCATGTACATAGACAAGACAGACCTGACCAAAGAGTTGGAGGTCTAGCTATAATAAATCGAAATAAGCTCACATGCTCTACATCTGAACTTATAGGGCTCAAAGGGGTGGAAAGCCATGGATTCTGCTTTCAAGTAGAAAGCTCTGTCTCCTTCTCTGGAGCCCTGATCTACCGCCTGCCAGGTGCGAGTTTTAACTTTCTAGACACCCTCGGATACACATTAAGCACCGTAGTTATTAGATACTCCAATTTTACATTGCGTGGAGATTTTAACCTCCACTTAGATTAGCAGACCAGTTCTGGAGCCAAAAACCTTCTAGAACTTCTAGATACTTTGGGCCTTAATGAAGAGATAGCTGGCCCAACATACTGCATGAGACACACCCGCGATGGGATTTGCTCAAATTTCACCAAGCCAAAAGTCGATTCCCCAGTCACGTTAACCTGGTCTGACCACAAATTCCTTCCTTTTAATTGGACACCTTATCTCAGATACCCCTGGGGGTCCCACACAAAATGCCCATAAAACTGTGCGAAAGTGGAACAAAATGTTAGCTAGTCCAAACCCCACTACCTAGGCAGCTGCAGGTAGGTCCACTCTGACAGGAGATCCCTCACTAGATACCCACTATTTGATCTCCTGGATGCCCTCACTGAGCAACTCCTTTGCTCCACCTGCCCAGACAAAGAGGAAGGCTACCAACAAATATTCTGCCCCCTGGTTCACTCAAAAGTTGAGAGAATCACAAGGGCACTGTAGACGGCTTGAATGCAGATGGAGAAGAAGCTATAAACCAGAAGAGCTAACCCTCTTTAAATCTGCTCTCAAAACCTACAATCAACAAATTAAAACAGAAAAGAAATCCTATTTCACCAATCTAATTAGGCAAGCAGACTCTGATCAAAAAAAAGAATTTTTAATTGTGAAATCCTTTCCGCACCCTCAAATACTTGAACACGAGATTCCGCCATCACAGACTTTATGTGATCAAATTGCAGACTTTTTCGAACAGAAAATTCAAAGCCTACAAAATGATTTCAAGATAAACTCTTCTCCTGGCACTGAGGCACATGACCCTGATGACAGACCGGTCCTCAAATCTTTCCATGAGATCAGTCTGGAACAGTCACGCCAAGCTATCCTTTCCTGCAAATCAGGTTCCCCTTTTGACCTGTGCCCTCCAAAAGTACTGCATGCCATTACTGACATCAATAATCCTACCATCAACAAGATAATAAACTCATCACTCACGCAGGCAGAAGTACCATCAACTTGGAAAATCGCAGCAATTAAACCCCTTCAAATAAACAATTATCTGACCCTACTATCCTCTCGAACATGCGTCCCATCTCCCTTTTACCCTGCCTCAGCAAAATTACTGAAAAATTAGTTAACACCCAATTGACTTCCTTCTTGGAAGATTCTGCATTCAAGCCAATCAGGTTTTCAATCAATCAATCAGGGAATTGTAAGCGCGCTACTCACCCGTGAGGGTCTCAAGGCGCTGAGGGGGGGGGTCCGCAGATCTGTTTAGCCGAAGAGCCAGGTCTTGAGGGTCTTCCTGAAGGTGTTCAGGGAGGGGGCGCATCTGATGTCTGCCGGTAGCTCGTTCCAGGTCTTGGCTGCAATGTGAGAGAAGGATCTTCCGCCTGCTCTGGCTCTGTGGATGCGCGGGGTTTCAGCCAGTGCGAGGTTGGAAGATCGGAGGTTTCTTTTGGGTACGTGGAAGTTGATTCTGTCGTTGAGGTATTTGGGTCCGTTGTTATGTAGGCATTTGTAGGCGTGAGTGAGGATTTTGAAAGTGACTCTTTTCTCCACGGGGAGCCAGTGGAGACTTCGTAGGTGTTGGCTGATGTGTTCATGTCGGGGGATGCCGAGGACAAGTCTGGCGGCGGTGTTCTGTACTGTCTGGAGTTTGCGGAGTAGGGACTTGTTGATGCCGGCGTAGAGTGCGTTTCCATAGTCCAGTCTGCTGGTGATGAGTGTGTGGGTGACTGTCTTCCTTGACTCGGGGGGGATCCACTTGAAGGTCTTGCGGAGGATGCGGAGGGTGTTGAAGCAACTGGAGGTGACGGCGTTGACCTGTCGGTTCATGGAGAGTGATGAGTCGAGTACGATGCCGAGGTTCTTGGCGTGGTCTGAGGGGGTATGTGGGCTTCCGAGGGGGGTCGGCCACCAGGTGCTGTCCCATGCAGAAGGGGTGGTACCGAGGATGAGGACTTCTGTCTTCTCGGCGTTGAGCTTCAGGCAGCTGTTGGTCATCCAGACTGCGACGTCTTGCATTCCTTTCTGGAAGTTGAGTTTGGCAGTGGTGGGGTCTTTGGTGAGGGAGAGGATGAGCTGGGTGTCGTCGGCATAGGATACGATGTTGAGGCCGTGTTGTCGGACGATGGCTGCGAGGGGGGCCATGTAAATGTTGAAGAGGGTGGGGCTCAGTGATGAACCCTGTGGGACTCCGCAGGTGATTTTCGTGGGGTCGGAGAGGAAGGGTGGGAGTCTGATCCTTTGGATTCTTCCGGTGAGGAATGATCGGATCCAGTCCAGGGCTGTTCCTTGTATGCCTGCATCGTGTAGTCTGACGACTAGTGTGCGATGGGAGACGGTGTCGAAGGCCGCTGAAAGGTCGAGTAGGATGAGGGCTGCGGAGTGGCCTTGGTCCAGGAGGGTGCGGATGTCATCTGTGGCGGCGAGTAGGGTGGTCTCTGTGCTGTGGTTGCTTCGGAATCCGGATTGGGACGGGTCGAGGATGGCGTTTTCTTCAATGAATCGTGTCAGTTCCCTGTTGACTGTTTTCTCTGCAACTTTGGCTGCGAAGGGGAGGAGCGAGATGGGATAGTTCTTGAGGTCGGTGTGGTCAGCTGTGGGCTTCTTGAGCAGGGGTCTGACTTCTGCGCGCTTCCAGTCATCTGGGAAGGTGCCTGTTTTGAAGGTGGTGTTGATGGTGCGTTGTAGTTCGGGTGCGATGGCGGCCACGGCTCTGTGGTAGATGTGAGGGGGCAGGGGTCAGTGGGGGCCCCCGAGTGGATGCTTTTCATGGTCGAGGCAGTGTCTTCGGCCGTGATCGGTGTCCAGTTGGAGATGGTGGGCTGGCTGGTGTTTCTGGGGGCGGGGGGCCGTCTGTGGCGCCTGGTGGATGGTCGATGAAGTTGTCGTAGAGATTTTTGATCTTGAGGTGGAAATAGGTTCCAAGCTTGTCGCAGAGGTCTTGGGATGGGGTGATGTCTGTGGCTTCGCTGCGTGGGTTGGTGAATTCTTGAATGTCACTGAAAAGTTCCTTGGAGTTGGTGGAGTTGGCCAGGATTTTGTTGTGGATGAAGTTCCTTTTGGTGGCTCTGATCTGGTTGTAGTAGTCCGTCATGGCGTCCTTGTAGGTGGTGTGGTTTTCGGTTGTCTTGGTGTTTCTCCAGTTCTTCTCCAGGCGTCTGCAGGTGCGTCTGGCTTCTTGGAGAGCAGTTGTGAACCAGGCGGCTTTCCTGGGGCGTTGTCTGTCGGGTTGCGTAGCGGGGCGAGCTCATCTGCGCAGTTGGAGATCCAGGTGTGGAGTTCTCTGGCTGCATCGTTTGCGCTGTTTGCATCGGGTGCCCAGGTGTGGTTGTCTCGGTTGAGGGTGGAGTTCAGTTGCTCGTCGGTAACCTTGCTCCAGTTCCTTCGTGGTGGGCGTGGGGCTGGTTTGGGTGCCTTGGGTTTGTTGATGGCGAAGTGTACGCAGTGGTGGTCGGTCCATGGCGGCTGCGTTGTGTGGCTGAAATGGACGCTGTTTCCTGCCGCGAAGATGGGGTCGAGGGTGTGTCCTGCTCTGTGGGTCGGTGTGTTGACGAGTTGTTTAAGTCCGATGCTGGCGAGGTTGTCACGAAGGATAGTGGAGTTGGGGTCGCTGGGGTTGTCGAGGTGGAAGTTCAGGTCTCCAATGAGTATGTAGTTTGTTGAGGCGATCGCGTGGGGTGCGATGAAGTTGGTGATGGTGGCGGCGAAGGGTGTTCGGGGGCCGGGGGGTCTGTAGACGAGGGTTCCTCGGAGTGTGGCTTTGGGGGTGGTCTGGATCTTGAAGTGCAGGTGTTCGGCGGAGGGGAAGGTTCCGCTGGAGGTGGTGAGGCGGAGGATGCTCTTGTGGGCGATGGCGAGGCCCCCTCCTGGGTGGTTGGGGCGGTCTTTCCTCTGGATCTTGTATCCGTCTGGGATGGCGGTGCTGATGTCGGGGGCAGAGGATGCGTTGGTACAGGTCTCTGTGAAGAAGGCGATGTCGGGCGAAAGGAGTCGAGTAGGTTCCAGATTTCCATGGCGTGTTTGTGTACGGAGCGTACATTGAGGAGGAGGCATTTTAGGGTGTCGCCGGTGCTGGCATCGGCGGTGTTGGAGGCTGGGGTGGCGGTGAGGGTCTGGCGGCAGTGGAGGCAGGAGAACTGCCCATGGGTCATGTTCGACGAGGCCTGTTGGCATTCTCTAAGTCTTCCAGGGTTGAGTGCGAGGAGGGTGGTGGTGTCGTAGCGATGGGTAGTGGGAGGGCCAGGGTTCCTGGCGCTGGCCACGGTCGGGTCGCGGACGGGTGCAGACGGGCTTGCCTTTGGTGCGCCGGCGGCGCGACCGCGCCGCGGCCGCCATTAAGTAGGGGAGGTGGGAGGGAGGAGAGGCTGGGAGGCGGGAGCAGGGGAATTCCGGGGGGAAATTCTGGAGGGGAAATTCCAGGGGTGAATTCCGGGGGGGAGGGGCCGCAGGGGCAGCAGCGGCGAAAGGCAAAAGGAACAGGCAGGCACGAGAAAATAAAAACAGTGGTGGAATTAGAGCAAGACACAGATGGGCACAATAACAGTGGCACAACAGGGGAAAAAAAATAAGAAAAAAAGCGTCTGAGAAAGGTTACGGTGGTTGGAGGCAGTCTGGTCCCAGTTGGAGCGGGCAGCAGGCGCAGGAGCGGGCAGCAGCCTCGAACATCCCAAGGAGGAGGTCGGGGTCTGGAGGCAAGAGACGGCACAGCGGAGCAGTGGGGAGAGAGTGGACCTAGACCGAGGTTTTAGGCCCATGCACTCCACAGAATCAGCACTATTACACACCACTGAAACACTTAAATTTGCCTTAGACCAAGGGAAAAATACGGTGCTGATTCTGTTGGATCTATCGGCTGCATTTGACACTGTCTCCCATGACATCCTGAGAGACCGACTCAAATCATATGGCTTACCCACTTGGCTCTTGCCTGGCTGAAATCTTTCCTATCCAATAGAAAACAAATAGTCACCCTTGGCCACTATCAATCAGCAGAGAAACCCTTGCTTTCTGGGGTCCCACAGGGCTCTGCTTAAGCCCAACATTGTTTAACATCTATACGGCCCCCCTGATAAATCTGATATCATCGTTTAATATTGAAACCATCTCCTATGCCGATGATACTCAGTTAATTCTAGTGCTAGATAAAGACTCCCTCAATGCAGAAGGGAATTTCCAACTCTGCCTTACAGCTGTATTTCACTGGATGCATTCCAACCATCTGAAACGTAACACCCAGAAAACTGAGATCATGCTGCTTTGAAAATCTAACACCTTCTTGCCCAGCCAGTGGTGGCCTAATGATATTCCCCCTCCGCCCAATACAGTGGATGTAGTGAGGAATTTGGAAGTAAAATTTGATACGTCACTATCCTTCCATCAACAAGCTCTCTCTGTGGCTGGCACATGTTTCCATCTGATAAAGTCTCTCAAAATGTTTTTCGATCTACTACCTTGTGTGGCGAGAAAAGCAGTTGCAGTAGCTTTGATAATGTCCAGACTAGATTACTGCGCGATACCAAAGGGGATGATGGACGGAGCGTTAGAGCAAATCAAACACCCCCAGATCAACTAGATTACTGTAACAGCTTATATGCAGGGACCAACAAGTCTGTTTTGAAGAAACTACAGATAGTTCAACATGCGGCCACCCGCCTTGTCCTAAAACTACCTCGTGTCTCCTCAGCCTCAGCAGCCTTAAAATCCTTACACTGGCTGCCTATACATAAAAGAATACTCTTCAAGATCCTGGTAATCATGTACTGAGCCTTTAGGTCATCAGGACCCAAGTATCTTAGGGCCAGATTTAAACTGTATGTGGCGCAGCGCCTCCTTACATCCTCATCAGCAACTCTTCTGATGCCACCCAGCTTCAACCTCATCTCTAAAGGTAACAAATCAGTGGCAGTCCTAGGGACAAAAGCCTGGAATTCTTTACCTATCCATCTCTGCTTCTCTCAGACATAATCAATTTTCAGGAAATCCCTCAAAACCTGGTTCTTCAGAGCCTCAGATGCTCTAGTTCTCTCACTCATATGATCTGGCAGAATCTTTCTGCTGCTATGCTGTTTTTTGGCCACTCATAGCGCCATGATGCTCCCCAGAGCGACAGCTGCACTTTATAAGCTCTATCATACACACATACAATATTCATAAAAGGGGACTGCATAATTGCCAATTTCACCAACGCACAGATAGTTGGTTCCATCTTGCAGACACTTTCCTGCAATATATATTACCAATGTATTAAAGCGGTTCCACTCAGCTACTTTTATAGACCTAACACATTGGAACATCTACACTCTGATACTGGGAGGCCCACGTTCTCTAACCGTCAAATCATCACTGACCCACTACCAACTCACAACCGTTTCACAGTACTGGCCGAAGTAGAAGAAGAAGAATGCTTGTGAGTAGTATAAGAATACTTTTAATGTGTCAATTAATAAAAATTGTTACAAAAGGCTGTGCATGGTGTGTGCTTCCATGCAGCTTCTTTAATCATTAATAAAAAACAACATCATATCATTTCATTTAGTACATTTCGAACAGTTATACAAGGCGAAAATAGTAATCTGGAAAATTTAATACATGCATCGCATTATTGGGCCTGTGGTGTCCCTTTAGACCAAGGCTCAATCTTTGCTTATAAGTTCTTTAAGTTGATGTGCAAATTTCGCTAACTGGCCAGCTCCATGGGAATCTCTAAGTTAAAAAGAAGTTTCATTGCGTCTAGGCAGATACGGGTGCCGTATTTTAAAAGCAAAGGTTTTAATAAAGTGCAGCATGCATGGCTCAAATGAGGGCAGATACAAACTAGATGGGGCAGAGACTCTTCGTAGCTATGACACAGTCTGCAAGAGCTGATCGCCTCTAGGGATTACCAGCAATATTTATGTCTTTTATTGGCATGACCATTAATCTGACTGACAGGATTTCCTTTAAAATTGATTTGTTCAGAGCTGATTCGAGATATGGCTGCCTCAGTTTGTCCTTGTAGGAGCTGGCTAAAATCTTGATGTTGCTGCTGGAGGACTCTATAAGCCCCAGAAGTAGACTGACTGGCAAAAGCAGCATCAGGCACATATTCCAACAACAGGGAAAATAATGAGGCCCGCTTAATACTACCGCCACAGAGCCCTGGTCCACAGCTGACTCAACTTTACTAGCAGTACACAAGGGGGTGATACAAAGGTTTTATTTTGGAACATTGCCAGGATCGCACGAAAATTACAAGATCCAGAATGGCTAGATATGATCAGGGAGTACCAGATTATTTGCCTAAAAGTGACCACATATTCGTAAATGGATTTCACACCACCTCAACTCCAGTGGTACCAGCCACATCTGTCCACATCAGAGGGGGTTTACTAACTTTGATAATCACGACCCTACCGTGAAAAATAATGGACATGGTTATTGATTCTCCGTTCTTCCAGATTATATGCATTACACTGGGAATTATGTCCCCAAAGATCCTGATTAATTTTTATCAAAACAACTTCGACAGAAGAGATTGCACAATCATAGACTTTTTGGGATCTTCTCTTGATAAAGCCATAGGAACTACCCCAGGAGATTTTAATATACTGTGAGGGAGGGGGGCAATTTTAACTTGAGGTTGTGTCGTTTCACTAGCAATAATGTTTGTGAATTGTGGGAGACAGATTCCCTGGATCTCTTGCATTTAAAACACAGCCTGTGTGGCATTGCTCTAAACACTCACTTGCTAAAATACAATCTAATGCTTACTGTTGACTTGTGAGGTGAAACTATTGATAGGCAAGTCTCATTTATGGGGAGCGGCACTGGAAGTCTAATTGACTATATAGCAGCCTCAGTGGAAATAAGAACAAACATTCTTGATTATGTTATCTTACATAGCAAAATGAGTGACCACAACCCACAAGTCAGTTTCTTGCAACTGGAATTAATACCCAATGTAATTATGCAATTTGCACCTAGTACAGCCCACTTTAAAAACCAGGGACTTAGACGTAGGTGGGCGGAGATAGATACAGGAGAGCTATTAAGGCACCTGGTGGGAAGTTGCGAGAGTGAAGTAGACACTTGCCTGGAAGTGACGCCTCCCCATCAGATGTTGTGTGGGCATTCACAGAAATATGCAGGCGAACAGCTGAGCTGTTAACATTCATCTTACCCAATCGACCATATAGGCCATGAAGTGGTTTGATGGTCCCTTCACTAGAGCACACAGTCATCTGAAGGAAGCTCTGAAAGTCTCTCCTAGGGACACAGAATATTTGCACTCTTGTAGATGTAACTATAAGGCCACACTTGATAACAGGAAAGCGAGTCTAAGGTTGGAAGCTTGGGAGCAGCTGGAAAGGGTGTGTCGAGAAAGACTCGAAAAACGTTTTGGAAAGTTGTCCACTCCCCCTATTTCCAGTCGCAGCCGGCATGGCTTGCGGGTGGGGTGGCGGGCACGGGGGGAGTAGCAGAGAGGGGGATCGCGCGGGGGGTTCGAAATTAAATTTTAAAAAAGTTCTTACCTTGAGACGGGTCCCACGTCTTCTCTGCTCCTGCTCTCCTGTCTCGGGCAGGAACAGGAACCAGGCAGCAAGGCTCCCTCCCCTGACCAATCACAATGCTGCAATGCAGCGTTGTGATTGGTCTGAGCGCCGTAACACGGCGCTCAGCCAGGGGCTGGAGTGGTGGGCATGTTCTCCATGCAGGCTGAAATGCAGCCTGCATGGAGAAGGAGAAAGTGCGTATGACTGGCTTGGGCTGCCCGAGAGGGCTGACCAAACAGTCATTGAGCAGTCAGGAGTGGGAAAACCACTCCTTTCCTGCCCTGCTCGAAGAGCAGAGCAGCCCCGCCCACGCAACCGCCGCAAAGCAGCAAGACATGAAACATAAAATGACAATAACACTAAGTTATTGTCATTTTATGTTTCTCACTGCTTAAAAGCAGTGGGGCGATACTCCTCCGACATAGCGGAGGAGCCGCCCCTGCCTATTTCGTTTGCAGCCATAACAACAGTACAGATATTTTCATCCAATCTTCAACTTGGGTGACACATTTTACCCATGTATTTAACGACACCCACAATCCAAATAATGAACAATTGTTCTATTAATTTGATCCGGGATAGAGGGACATGCCCTTATCAGTTGAACATCACATTGGATGAAGTCAACCAAGCAATAACTAGATGCCCAAACAATAAAGCTCCGGGGCCTGACGTGCTGCCACTAGATTTATTCAAGAATAACACTGATTTGTTGGCACCCATATTAGTCAATACATTAAACAGTGCCATCTTTTGTGGGCCCCCCAATTCCAGGTCAAATGCCATCATAGTACCGATCTTCAAGAAGGGCGATAGAGGGGACGCCGGGTGTTATCGCCCAATATCACTTATAGATAGCACAGCAAAAATATCGGGCGGGATAATTCTGGAGTGCTTGGAGAACTGGGCAACTGATTACGAAATTTTGACTCCAGCACAATTTGGCTTTAGGAGGGGATTAGGAACGATTTATCAATGCCTAAGCCTCTTTCTTATTAACTGCAAGTGCGTACGGGTCGAGAAGGGCCTACTATTTTTTTTTTTTTTTAGAGTTTTATATAGCACAAACTAGACCCAAAGAGATCAGGTATCGGAGTGCTTTACATGAGCACCAGTTTCATTACAGATGGGCACATTCATTTTTGTTAGGCACGGGGAAATTAAGTGATTTGCCCAGAATCACAGGATGTTGAGCGTAGTTTCCGAGACCCGAACCCGGTTCCCCAGCTTTGAGGTCGAGCGCTCTAGCTGTAAGGCTACATCCTCTCCCCACTATACCTCGCCTTCATGGACCTAAGTGCAGCGTTTGACAATGTTGACAGAGGTAAACTCTGGATGGAACTGCTGGACTTGGGTGTGGAGGCGGAGTTGGTGCAAATCCTAAGTAAATTGCATGAGGATTTGGGGGGATGTGTTAGTTGCGGTTCTAATAGGGATTGTACCCCTTCAATTAACATTAGGAAGGGAGTACGTCAAGGCTGTGTCCTTGCCCCATTTTTGTTCAGTATTTATATTAACGGCCTGGAGAAACACCTAGGAGAGATTGTGGCTGACCCACCAAGGGCAGGGACAAGACCCATCTCTGCGTTAATGTACGCAGATGACTGCGCTCTTATGTCAAGAACAATGGTGGGTCTCCAGAGACTCCTCGAGGGGTGTGTGGCATACATGGGATCCATAGGGTTGCACACTAACAAAACGAAGTCTTTTACCATGATATGTGGTCGCCCCAAAGGGAAGACGAGATCATTTCACATACAAGGCAAAAGATTAGACACAATAAGCGCATTCACATACCTTGGACTACCCTTTGATAGGGAATGCAACTGGAAACATCTGGGCTGGGTTAGATGTGTCCAATTTGGCCAAAATACGGATGCTATTCATAAGTTTACAAAAAAACTAGGATCCTCACCCATGGGTGTACTGTTAAACATTTACAAGGCCAGATGCGTTTCAGCAGCCACCTATGTAGCAGGGATCTGGGGAACACAGGAGCCATCAAAACTGCAGGTCGCTGAAAACAAATTTGCATTTAAATTGTTACGTCTACCTATGTCTGTACCTGCATCTATTTGTCATGTAGAACTGGGTCTTGATTATGCAAGCGACCGTGCCCAGGTGCTATGGGGCCCAGGTGCTATGGGGCTCAGTCTGAAAGCGGTATTAACCACATCAGTAATTAACGATTGTCTGCAGCTTGATAAGGCAAGCAGCATCCCCTGGTTGGAATACGTCAAAGCACAACTTAATTTGATAGGGAGACAAAATCTTTTTAACAACCCCATGACCATTACAACGCACATGAAAGCCGCCACTGTCAAGAAGGAATGGATGAATCATAAGATTAGAAAAAGAGAGGAGGGGGAGCTCAGTAAACGATCAGTTAAACTCTACGGTATGCTAGTAACAACTAGGCATATGGAACCATACTTGCTTACCATTCCTAGCTCACATCGTTTCTATTTAGTTAGATTCCATCTTAGGGGCCGATTACGATCTCGTCAGGAAAGCATTCCTACCAAATTGGTTCCAGAATGCTTTCCGAACGACTCTACCGCGAGCTGCCCGAATGACGGAAAACGATGCAATGCATGTTAAATCCCACCAAGTTTTTCAGAACGCAATCCGTCCGACCGAATCGTCCAAAAACAAACACGATGCAACCGACTCGTTCGCTAACTCTGAATAATAGTATTCCTGTTAGGAATCAGACTCGGTTTACCCTGCGAACAGATGATGATGCATCCAATGTGGTTATTGAACCGTGTCTGTTTGTGATACAAATGGCAAGTGGAAATTGTCAAAAACAGTATAGACAAGCAAAGGCAATGCCAAATTCAAAGAAAAAAATGCAAAATATTAGCCACACCCACCAATCCAACTATGTAAAGGGCCAAACACATGGGCATGATCCTTTGCTCTAACAGAACTGCTGAGAGGTCACAGGATTTGCCACACACCACCCTGCTCTATGCCTCATACACTTCACCCACCACACAACTTGCACAGACTTTTTTTGGTCAAAACTATTCTCACAAACATACACTCTTTTTCTTATTCACACTCACCCTCAACTTCACACTCACACTCACCCTCACCTTCACACTCACCCTCACCTTCACATTCAGACTCACACCTACCATGGCCCCAAGGAAGCAGCTATGGTTCACAGAGAAGGAGTCAGTAGAGCCACAGTTATTTGGGAACCAAGTCCAACAGACCTCCCTGTCCCAGAGAAATAGGATGTGGGACAGGACAGTCAACAAGGTAAACGCTGAAGCACCTATCCTGCACACAATGGATGATATCAGGAACAGGTACTATGATGTGCGAAGGAGGGTCAAAAAACTGCTGGCCAGAGAACACGTCCAGAGCCAGCAGACTGGGGTTGGCCCTCCTGCACCACCCGTGCACTTCACTTCCTGGGAGGAGAAGGTGCGTGCCATCCTTCCACCGGAGGGCATCTATGGCATATCAGGAGCACCAGAGTCTGGTGAGTATCTACTCCACATTCCAATAGTGTTACCAATTACACCTCCATAGACATCACTGTCAAGGATACAGTGATACAAATGACTGTTTTCAAAGTTTAAAAAAACTAGAGTAAATGAGCAGGTGATGTGTATGCCATATTGACAAACAACATACCTGCAATGAAAATGAAAATTTATTAAATTCCTACCAAGTACATACTTCTTACAAACTCACAGCAAGGCTGTGTGCTCCAAACACCAGTCACCAGTGTCAGCCATCTTGCCAGCACAGTTTCACTCACTCTCAGGAAAGCTGAGTCACAGGTAGGCTGTTTGGGACAGCTGGCAAGGTGGGTGTGGGCACAGGCCTGATGGGAGTTGTAGTGACAGCAAACACTCCTCCTCCCACACAGACCATCAAGCCCACATAGAACTATGCTTACCTCACAGTGAGTGGAAATGTACGAGCAAGATGGCTGACACTGGGGACTGCTGTTTGGAGCACAAGGCCATGATGGGTGTTGTGGCCAACTCAGACAACAGGCACCCCTGTCAGACATCTTGAGAGTACACTACCCCTCATTGTCAAGATATCACTCTCTCTGGTGTGCTGTATGAGCTATGTGGGAAGGTGTGTGTGGGCTTATGCCTGATGGGAGCTGCAGTGACAGTAAAAACTCCTCCTCACACCCATCCCAAATAGCTCATCAGGGCCTATGGCTACCTGACAGTGTGGGGAAGTGTACTTGCAAGATTGCTGACACTGCTGCATGGTGTTGAACTTGAAAGCAAATACCATCATGGCCCTGTGCTACAAACACCAGGCCCCAATGTCAGCAATCGTGTCAGTACATATCCACTCACTTTCAGGAAACCATAGTTCCAGGAGTGCTGTTGTGCATGGTGGAAAGAGTGTGTGTAGAACAGGGCCTGATGGGAGATCTGGCCATTGAAAACACTCCTCCTCCCACCCAGCCCTACAGGTCCACTATGAAGCATGCTTACCTGACAGTGAGTGCAAATGTAACAACAAAATGCCTGAGAGTGGGGACTGGTGTGTGGAGCACAAGGCCATGAGTGGAGTTGTTGTAAAGTCAGACACCAGTGCCCAGTGTCAGGCATCCTTAAGGTACATTCGGACACACTGTGAGGTAAGCCTAAGTCCTGTTGGGCTGTTTGCACTGGGCGGGAAGGTGTTTGTAGGACAGGGCCCGGTGGGAGACGGAGTCAGTGCAAACACTCCTCCTCCCACACAAACTAAACAGCTCATCTGGGCCTATGGCTCCCTGACAGTGAGGGGATGTGTACTAGCAAGTTGGCTGACACTGGGGACTGATGTCTGAACCTCTCACAACTACCACATTTGCCTCTGGGCTACAAAGCCACCAGTGACAAAACTCTTGCAAGTTCACTTGCCAAAATTGTCTGGACAACACTTTTCCTCGTGGCCTGTTGGGGCTGGGTGGGAGGAGGAGTGTAAGTTTCACAATTAGAGCACAAGCACAGAACCTGCAGTTTATCAAAGTTCTTTGCCACAAAATGGCAGAAAGCCAAATCTGAGAACTCATCTGACTATGGAGTCAATGTACAAAATACATGATCTGTGTAGGCACAAAGCTAAGCAGTCACACATTTTGCTACTCACAGCCATTCACATGTGTAGAATGAGATGAGAACAAGAAGCACCTCACTCACACCATTCCAAAATATATCTGGGAAGATTAACAGACTGTGAATGTGTAGGCAGACACACCAATGTGACTGCTAAAGACATGCACTAAGCCCAGTACACAGGCCACAAAAATACCTACATTGGGAGAGAAAGAGTACGTATGTCACTCTGAAAGTAAAGTTGAGGACAACAACAACCCACCTGTGCCATTCACAGGGTGTCACAAACCAATCAATGTCTTTGGACAAGTAATGTCAACTAAACACCGCATGTCCATTTATGCACATAGCTGGACATGTCCAACCAATCCACATCTTGTTCAAAATACATTGCACTCAAAAAACATAGGCCCACATCATGGATGAAGGAGCCCTATCTACCTACATAAACTCATCATTAGGTCAAGTAGCCTATGTAATGGGTGTGATTTGAGGGGCAGTGGACATTCACATCAATCATTGTGTCTTTTATGTACCACAGGGCGAGCTGGGAACACCACTGGAAGCAACCAGGACAGCCATTCCCAGCCTCTAGTCGACCAGGAGCTCTCCGACGTAGAGATCTCTCAACCATCTTCGGACGACGAGGAACGACCTGGCCCATCAGGTGTGGGTCACCCCACAGCACCAGCAGCGGCTACCTCAGGGTCCTCAGCTGACAACACCCAGCTGACCCCTACCCTCACGGACACAGCAGCCCAAGCCACCACTGACAGCACAGCAACACAGGGCACTCTGGAGTTGGCGGACAACAACATCCCTGTCAATGAGGAAGGAGGCTCAGTGTTGACTGTGCCAACACCAACTGGGCCTGCTCGGGTGGGTAGGAGTGTTGGGAGGGGACGTGGGGACTGGGGCCATCATGCAGCTGGTGCTGCTGATGAGGTGCACCCACACTTATCCAGAATCCTCCACGCCT
This sequence comes from Calotriton arnoldi, assembly GCA_963921515.1. Classification (NCBI taxonomy): domain Eukaryota; kingdom Metazoa; phylum Chordata; class Amphibia; order Caudata; family Salamandridae; genus Calotriton; species Calotriton arnoldi. The sequence goes on from CAWUFW010014746.1 coordinate 373,047, forward strand.
ATTGAGTATTGCACAGGAGATTTTTGCAGGGTCATTGAGATCCTCAGGATTATTCAACAGCAGCAGGCAGTCCACTATGAAAAACTGGACATGTACATGAGCAAAATTGATGACATGACTGCGGTGCACAGGGACATTGTCACCTGCCTCCACCAGAATGCTAACAACATGTCCACACCTCCCTGTGTGCCCACAACATCCAGTGCATCAACATCTGCACAAGCCACAGGGAGGGATGTGGACTCTGGTGGAGAGCCCCCAGCACCGCCGCTGCCTGCACCTGAGGGTCCCCCCGAAAAATGTAAAAAGGGTCGTCCGAAGAAGAATCCATGAGAGACTGATGGCTATGCATCACCCCCAGGAAGTGACAAACTGCTCCTGATATCCTCCATTGTGTGCCAAGCGTTCACTTTGTTGACTGTAATTGAACTGTTCCACATTGACGGGAGGGTCTAAGTTGGACTTTGGACTCAAATAACTGTGGAATTACTTTTGGAGACTTCATCTACAAACACTACCAACTCCTCTCTGCACTTTGTTTTTTATGTTTTGTTGAACACTCCCCCAATGAGTGGATTGTAATCATTACGTCATGCACTAAAATAAATCACTTCGAACAAAATACTTGCTCATGTCGTGACTTTGAATCCCAAATGTACAGATTGAAATGATGCACAAAATCTCAAAAAAGAAAGTGCCAACAACATTGGATGATAAATCACCTCAGAAATGTTAACTACTGCTTTGTGAGTAAATGTAACCTGTCACAGCATGATAGATAGACACAACCAGGTTATCACACAACCCATAGTCCATGGTACTGATGCCATTAAAGTCTACTGTCTACAAAAATATCACTTTTTCAAACACAATCAACAATCATTGTCAGCAAACCAGATCATCATGATACATGTTTTATTTCTAAATAATATTTGGATGTGTGAAAAAAGACAAGGCACACCTCAATGTGGAGCACAGGTTTATTCTCCAGATACAACCTGGCTCCTTCACACAAAATCAGATCACACCACACTGTGTCAAAAAGCACAAAAGAACAAAAGATGACCATCAAGTCAGAAGTAAGTGCGTGCTAGGAAATTCCACAACATTTCAATGTTGGAATATGTCACTGCATCATGGGTCTGGTGAGGTTACAAGTCTGCAGACGACAAGGCAAAGTAAGGAGAAACCTAGAACAGAATCAGGAACTCATGAATCAGTTGGCCCAATTGTGCAGAGATTTTCATCAAAAGCACAAAATTGTCTGTGTTAACACTAGCTAGGATTCATGCTAGTACTGTACCTGTTACCTTTCAAACTTAATTGAACCATTTCATTGGAAAAGATCATGTTAATTCTCATACACTCACACACATACATACACATTGTACACCAGCAACACACAAACAAGCGATTGGGCTTTGTCACCTCCTCTCATTGCATACTTGCACTCACGTGAAAAAGTTGTGGATGAGCTGTCGTCGCAAATCCAAGCCCTCCTCCTCATCACCACTGGCAACACGTCCCAGTCCTGGATCCTCCCTCGCTGGCAGCTGCTGGTCTCTGTCATCCAGTATGAGAGGTATTGCCTTCCTTTTAGCCAGGTTGTGGAGCATGCAGCAAGCTCTGATGATCTTGCACACCTTCAATGGGGCATATTGGAGGGCTCCTCCTGTGCGATCCAGACAGCGGAAGAGGGTCTTCAGTAGGCCAACAGTCCGCTTCACCACTCGCCTGGGTCCTACCATGAGCCTCATTAAACCGAACTTCTGCAGGGGTGATAGGGTTACGGAGTGGTGTCAGCAAACAAGGCTGGTTGGGGTATCCAGAGTCTCCTACATGGAACAGAGAAAAGACTTAAGTTGGCTGACAACAGAGCACTTTCTGACATACAATCAGCACACACCACAACATAAACATACAACATCACCTACCAACAAGCCAGGCACGGTCAGGTTGCAGCTGAGACATCAAATTGGGGATGACGCTGTTCCTCAGAACGTAGGCATCATGTGCCGAGCCAGGGAAACATGCGCAGACGTGGGAGATCAACATGCCAGCCAGACATACCACCTGGACATTGATCGAGTGGTAATGTTTGCGGTTTTGGTATGTCTGCTCATTTGCTTGTGGTGGGATCAAAGCAACGTGGGTGCCATCAATTGAGCCAATGACATGTGGTATCCGTCCCAAGGCATAGAATTCCCCCTTGATGTCTGACAACTCTCCAGGTGTCGGGAACTTAATGTACAGGTCCAGGTATTGTAGCAATGCCTCCAACACATCCTGAAGGACATGGCTGAACATGGTTTGGGACATGCCACCCGATGTTGCGACTGTATACTGGAATGAACCTGTGGCAAAGAAATGTAGGGCTGCCATCACCTTCACCTTGGGGGTCAGCGCAGTAGGATATGTTCGACCAGGCTGCAAATGCGGTGCCAACTGCTCAGACAACTCCTCAATAATTGGCCTGGTGAATCGGTATTTTCTGATGGTATCCCGTTCTTCCATGGTCTGGAGGTCGGGAAAGGGCCTGTAGACTGGAGGTTGCCTGCGATACCTATGTGTAGAGTGTAAACAGAGTTGGTGTCAGTTTACAATGTACGAAGCAACATGCATTGAGACAAACTGAACATGAAATCTGAACACAAATAAAGGTACAGAACATTGGAAATACACATTTCTATGAAAAAAGCTGACCCTAGATACATATCACAGCATTAGTACCCTTCCCAGACATGTTACCAAGGTATGGTGACACAGCATTTAGAGTGCTGTACTGTAAAATGTCTCTACTGTCTGTCACCATTCATTTGATCAAGCATCATATACTCCACAACTCCCCACCAAATAAGCCAAGATATAGGTTTGTGACAGCAATTACATGGTTGAAAGGTACCCACAATAGGATCATGTAATGCCAGATATGTGGGAGACATGATACACACAGCGTCTCACAATGAGAATCATGCACGCCGCTGTCGCAGGATGGACACTGTCATGTTGTCATGTCTGCCAAACATATACAATCACATACACAGGACATGAACAATGTAGGTAATGCATATATTACGCCATCATCCACTTAAGTCTGGGACACAGAGATACACTAGTAATTCACATAACAAACACAAGCTGTTGGTTGTTATGGTGACTGACGCTCGTTTCGGATCGTGTCCTCATCACGTGGAAACCGACTCGGTAACCTTCCATTACCAATGTATCAAAGTCAATCGTGGTCCGATGATGAGTTTTTGAACGTCGCAGTAGGCGTGTCATCTGCAAGCAATGTTATGCATTGGGCCGATTTGGATAATGTGACCGACGCAAACCTATCGCTTTGGCCGCATGGAATTAAGACAGCCTCTGCAAATTTGATATAAGTCTGTCTGTTCCCTAGAGACATCACTTGCCTGCACTACCTGCATCATTCCTGCACCTCCCCATCTCTCTGCTGCTGTGTCCACATCCTCTGGGAGCTACTATGGCACGTACAGTGGACAGGGCCCCAGCTTTTAGCGAGGAGGAGAACCAGGCCCTGTTGGACACCCTTCTGCTACTGTACAGCCAGCTGTATCGCAAACCAAAGGAGCAGGTGAGTGATGATTTACTGCATTTTCATTGGACATGTGCAAACACCATGCTACACTACCATTAGGAATCTCATTGGCAAGCATGTAAACTGTTTTATGTAAGTTTAAAAGTGTGTAGATAACTGTTCTGGGCAGGTACACTGCTGTAGAAGTGTGTGTACTTGGGTAAACATCTTATCACTGTTCTCATGGGACGGAGTCATCATTGAATCCAGGACAACTGCACAGAATGCCATATGCCTAGCCCTTAGACGTTGCCAAACTGACCATGACTAATGTGTACAGGTGTCTCACTCAGAAGCATGTTGCATGTGAATTAAGGTTCTGTTACCATGTCATCCTTACAGGTCAACCCCCATAAGAACGCCAAGCTGTGGAGGACCATCGCCTGGAAGGTGCGCTACGTGGGGTTGGAAACTCGGCACTTTCGTCATTGCCGCAAGAGGTGGCAGGACCATCGTGGCTCGACCAAGAAGTTCACTGACGTCCAGCTGGGCCTGTCACTTCCAGGCAAGAGGGGCGGGCGCCGAACCCTGACCCCATACATGCTCCGCATCCTAGCAGTGGTCTTCCCTGACCTGGATGGGCAGTTGAAAGCCACACAGCAGCAAGGATGGGGTGAGTATGTGCCTTGTCGCACACCATGGAGGTAACCTTCTGGAGTAATGCAATTGCCCAACATGTGCCAGCACATTGACTAACGTATGACCTGTTCTCAGTGTGGTTTCCACAAATCTGTGAAGCATGTTGTTACTGGTGCACACAAGTGTAAAGAGGCCATGCTATACATCCCTGTAGCAGGTGGCATCAATTTTGAGGCCTTGGCGAGTTTTGCTTACTCATTGTGCCAATGTTAGGTCCCAGCCGTGGTGCTCAGTGTAATAAAATGTATCCCATGGGCCAATTACAGGTATGCTAACTCTGGTCATCTGTCACACTGGCCTGTCACATGATTGTGTGGAAGATTCCATTCTCTCCATTCAAAAGAGTGAGTCCATGTGTCTGACTCTGTAACAGTGACAACACATGCCATTCATTGTCAGACACAGGTGGTCACTGGTTGAAACATGACTGAAAATGTGAGATATGTTAGATACACATTCACAACAGTTGCCATGTGTGTAAATGCTGTTGACTATACATACTTGGGGCTTTGTAAACCATGTATATGATGCATCACTGTCAGCATGAGACGTGTAAAAATGCATCATTTTGAAGTAAGTCAACAAAATGAGATGGGAAAGAAGAGCAATCTAAGCTGTAGGAAGTGTGCAATATGTCTAATGGAAGTGAGGGACATTCAGACTTGGGCCATACAAATGGGGACTTCTGCAGTCTAGACAGGATTGATACACAGTGTTGACTGGACTCATGAAGAATGGAGGGTCAGTACTGATAGTCTGTACAGACAATGCACCCAGACGGGCCAGTAGCATGGTGTTCCACCAGAAGCATTTTGAAGATGCAGTCATCGGACTTGGAAGTGTGTTGACCATTGTTCACATCTGAAAATGGTGAGTTGTTTACAATGTGCACAACATTCTGATTCATCTCCATGACACTGTGCATAGATGACACAAGACAGTGGGCCTTGTGCCTCTCACTCTAGCTATGCCCACTACCTTGGTGAATCCTCAATTAGAGTCAGATGTGGGACCCGACAGTAGAGAACCTGAGTTACAGGACAAATAAGCACAATCACTGTTATCTGTGTGACATGACTCATGCAATGACCACGCCAGCTTAAAGTTAGACAACGATGTCATTTGACCTGTGACATTAGAGCCAATGGTTACCAATTTGATGACTAGGGATTGCAGAATGGATACCATGTCTCAATTCAATTGTGTGAATCCTATTCCCATTGTGAGCTCTGAACTCCCTTGCAGGAGATGAGACAGGTATGTCATGACACGAGACCATCAGGTGCAAAAGACGATACATCACCTGCTACATAGTGAAGTACTTGACATTGTGGTTGTGGCATTTGATATTGATACACGCAATGTTGCAGATAACATCATGTGTGAGGGAGCAATGGTTAACTTGCAGAGTACCATGTATGTAAATGTATCAAAAGATGATAGCACTAGTCAAAATAATGTAATTGTTTGAACTGTGAGGATCTGTGATGTTACCTATGTGTCAAGTACATACAGATGACTTATGTGATTCTTTTTCATTTTTGTTCACAGCATCGGCACCGGCCAGCGTAGGAGGCAGTGCCACAGATGTAGGGGGAGCTGTTTGCCAGTCTGGGTCCAGTGCGGAGTCAGACGTGGAGGGATCCATTGGCGCAGAGGGTGAGGGGAGCCACACTGAGGGCAGGTCTGCAACAATATCTGCAGCATCTGAAGACCAGTCAAGCTCTAGTGATGACTCCCTGGTGGTGGAGGAGACAGGAGATGATTCCTCTACATCGGAGTCCACTACCACCACACCACTCCCCTCTCCACCCTCCCAGCTTCTCCCAGGCTCAGTGTTCGGTCCCGTGACTGGGGACCCCTCTCCTTCGCGCCAGGCACCTCACCCCCCACCCCTGTCTTCCCTGCTGCCCTCAATGTGGAGGCCATCGACATCCTGAGGCAGATATCTGTGGGGCAGACAGCAGTGCTGAATATCCTCCAGGTGCATACCACCCATATTACACTAATGGTATCATTCCCGGACGGTATTCACTCGGACATGTCTGCCCTGTAGAGATCCAATCAGGCTCTGGCCTCCAGACTGATGGCAGCAGTGCCCCAGCTCCTGCAGTCCCTCCCCCTCCTACCTCTTCCACATCCACTGTCCCAACTACCCTCCCTGACCCAAACACACACAAAAAACACACATGCACCCACCTCAACAACCACACGCAGCACATAAACACACAGACACAAGTTGAAACCCACACACATGCACACACAGGAGACAGACAGCACACTCACCACCAGGGACATACCACCAGATGACACACATGCATCCACAGACACTCCGCAGACCTCATAAACCTCTGCCTCCACAACCCCTACCCTTTCCTCTCCTATTCCCCCCTCTGCCCAGAAGCTCTTCCTATGTGACCTTGGCCTCTTCCCTACCAACCCATCCAAACCCCCTCACAAGAAGAAGAGGCAACCCACCCCCCCCCGGCCCTGACATCTAAACCTGCCGCCCCTCCCTCTAAAAACACAAGCCCAAAACTCCCCCCCACGCAAATCCTCCCGGTCTCACAAGTCCAAAACCCCTCCACCAACCCGTACTTCCCCAGCCCAGCACCTCCCGCACAAAAAAACCCCTCCCAAACAGTCGGAGTCCCTCCCTTTTGCTGTACCTTCCATTAAGGGTTATACCATCCCCAAAATGGTAAAACCAATCCCATCCCACTCTCCATCGAGCCCCCCACTACAGCTGTACCCCCCCTTAGTCTGAGACTACCACTGCAGTGGACCCACACACCCCTCCTGATCCCATCCCTCCCAAAACCCAACCCAGTCCTCCCTGGTTTTGTCCTTTAGGTGCCTGGCATGCCCCCTAGATGCCCCTCCCAGGGGAGGTGACCCCTTGCAGTTTTGGTGCAGGCAAGAGTCGATGGGCAAGTTGTTTGGGCCCATCTGGCATATGAACATTTATGGACTGGCCCTTGGCCTTCAGTTATCTTACGTTTCTGCCTTTTCATGCAGAATAAAGCCTGTTTCAAGTTTTTAATTGCTGATCTATGTGTCCCACAAATTGTTTTTTAGTGAACTGTGAATCATGTACAATTATTAGTGTAAGTATACAATGATGTTAGTAAGTCATGTATTGCATACGGTCCATGTACTATGTGACCTTTGACAGTCTGTATTCAAGATTTTGGCGTCTACATTTGCTGGGTGTCATCGTCCACATCAGTTTTGGCTATGAGTGTAACATGAAGTCACAAGCCTTTACTTTTTTTACATCACAATTGCACATAGGTCATGCTTTCATATGTCAACATAGTGCAAGTGTTTCAAAGTGCAGCAGTTTAGGAGGAGCATGCTCCATATGTTTGTGATGTACAGAAAGACACCTGTCTCATTGATACACCTGGGTACATGTGGATTTTAACTACATGGTAGTGACTTTGGACACACCCATGTACATAGAGTAATGATACAATACATGTGTGTGACTTGATAGTGATGGACCCATGTCTGTGTCTTCTTTAGAGCTGGTAGACTAGTGGCATGCCACTGTGGGCAAATACCCTTCATGGCTGTGTACTCATCTGATACATTTCCTGAGCCCATGGTGAGTTTAAGGTGAGCAGTATTCTCACAGTCTTCAGACCATGTTGCCTCCAAGACTCAACTTTCTGCAGGGATTCATGTTCGGCAAGGTGTGTGTTGTCATAATAGTCCATAGCTTATTAATTTATTTGTAAGTCATGCCATCCTCCTTTTGTTTTGGGCCATTACGTGTATGGGTTTTTTTGTCTGTCCAAGCTTAGATTTCATATTTACAACCACACACCAGTCGAAGTTGAGCATATGAATTGTGTGTATTTTGTCATTTGTGGATGACTGACAATGGGGTCCTTTTAAGCTATAATTGATGCTGTTCCAGGTCACACAGAGCTGAACTAGGAGTACTGTTATGTCTGTTTGATTTCCCAGTGCTACATGTGGTAAGCCAAGTAGACAGTGAGTGCACAGAAGTGATGTGTGTCCGTCTACTGTGCAGATGCTACAGAAGCCAGTGTCACATTCATGCTCTTATTTGTCACACAGGGGAGGATGTGTGTGAGAGGGTGCCGGTCCGAACTCAAAACTTACCCGGAGTGACCCGCCAGGCATACGGGATTAAGGAACTTGCGGAGACCCCCTCGCGACCTCGGATTGTCAAAACAGCGTCCTGTGCCAGGGTAACTCCCCCTCCCTGTACTCTACCCTTACAGGAAAGTGACGTCGGCGCCGGGATCCCGGAAGGAGGCGGGATTGACACCGGAAGTACTGCAGTCCAGGAAGTGAAAAGGGCCGGAACACAACAAGGAGGGCGCGAACTAGCCGGAGAGAGGAAGGAGTCGGGAAGCGGAGAAGAGGACGTCGGAAAAGCGGAAGGCGGAACGAAGAAGGAAGGCGGAGGAATCCAAGAAGAAGACGAGACGTGGTACGAGGAGTGGTGGTCCCCACCGGAGGAGGTTGGAGAGCGTTGCGGCGGAGCCGGTGAGTAACCACAAGCAGGGGAAAGAGGGAATCGGGAGGCGGGAGGTGAACGACTAAGAGTATAGAGAGGGGCGGGACACTGGACACGGGGTTTTCTTTTGCCTGCCCACGTTACCCCATTGTTTAATATTTGCACCATTTCCCTGTACCTCACTTCATTTAGCACTTGCACCATTTCCCTATACCCCCCTGTTACCACGTGCCTGGAAGTAGGACTTCCCACAGCAACCCCCTGGTGTGGTGACGGTTGTATAAGCCATAGGGCTCATGATTAAAACGGTGACTGACGGCTCCTTATTTCTTCTCTTATGAGCCTCCGTGGGAAACCCCTCAGCATCGAGAGAGACCAGTCGGAAGAGGGTACCACAGAAGAAGAGGAAGAACAACACGGAGAAGAAATCAGGGAGAACACCGACAGCTCACCAAGAAGCCTAACCACCCTAAATACTGAGACCTTAAATAAAACACATCCAGTATCTCACTATATACGGCCTCCTCGTCTGTTTATCCGGCCCGCACTCCCACAATGTGTCTTTCTGAAGGTGAGGCCTAGCTGCAGATGTGTTATCCAGGGTTTATGTTGCATGTGCTGAGCTTGCTTAAATAAGGGTAAAGGTGAGAGTGACTAGTCTTTCACATTTTTAGATGGAGTGGAGATTCATACGTCATGGTGGCAGGACAAATTTAGTGATTGGCAGAGAGTGTAAGGTATGAATTAGGTTCATAGGCATTTCTTGTGTAGGAGACGTGAGGTATCCCCATTCACCTAATGTGAGTGGTTAAACATACGAGGGTGTGAATCAGAGTATGCAAGCTTGTTAGACTGGTTAAATCCTGTGCAAGGTATGGTAGGAATAGGTAGAACTGGGTGTATGACCAGGTAGACAAGGTTGGATTCTGGCAGGAGATGAGAGCTGTGGTCTGTGTCACTACGGTGAGAGATGACTGTAACAGGGCAGTTTCAACGAGTGAAGATAGTTGTTAATGTGCATAAGTCAATGGTGGTATGGATCCTGGAAGTCATATGTGGATGTGACGGCCACAGTGAGTCAAGGTTAAACTTGTCATTTGTAGCAAAGTGGATAAGTGTATGTCAAGGGTATACACAAGTTGTGAAAATTATGGTGCTGAACGGTGACATATGAGGTGTTCTATAGTTGATGTGTGTTTTGAATCTGTGGATGCATTTGTTTTATAAAGGAAAATCTGTAGAACTTAAGCAGAGTATGGTGGGTGTATGTTTGTATGCAAATGGCTGAGGACATATTCATTGAGCGATGTAAGTGTCTTATTCTGAGATGTGTTGATGTGTTAAGAGAGCATGTCAGAGTGGGCTGTGATGCTGCACGTTGTGATATGAGTGCAGTTCAAGACATTACGGAGGGTGCAACTGGTGATGAGAGTGGTCCATTTGACATGTAACGTTTGACATCTGCTGAGGAGGTGATGAGTACAGTACATTGTGTACATGTCATGTATGTGAGAGGTGTTGTGTGCATAGTGATGAAGAGTTGTTCTGTGGATGTAGGTGTAGATGTAAGAAGGGCAGCACAAATGTGAGATTGTAAGAATCAGTTTGGAAGAGTTTCAGTACAATGCTTGAGCATGTGGGGCAGACATACTTTTCCGTCTAGATGGACCAGAGAGTGCTTATGACATGCTTGTGTGTGTATGATAGTTTTGAGAGATGAGCATGTATTTTGAGGTGGATGTGAGCAGGGTCATAGCCGCACAAGTGGAGATCATGCAGGCCATGAGGTAATGCTGAAATGTAGATATGTGTAGATTAGGTGTATGTAAGTAGGCAAAAACAGTAGCCAGAGTAAATATGAAGATGTGGAATGTGTTTGCTGCAGCTTGCTGTCTGCCACTGAATGTTCATGACTGATTGTTGTAAAGGCCCCTCTGAGTACACTGGCATATGCAAAACCTATTGTCCTCACAGGACATTTTGCCTCCACCTAGCCTTGCCTTGTTTGAGTTGGTTGTGGGCAGCTGTGTGGAGCTACACTTTGTAGGTAGTTGTAGTCACTGATTGTTCATTCTTGCCCTTGCTTACTGCCTTTTGATGGAGGTGGTGATTGTTTATATTGTAATGTCATGATGCTGGAACATTGGATGACAGTACATTGCTTAGAGGGCTATAGCCCTCTCATGTGGGAAGTCAATGATGTGTGTTTTTGTGCCACCTGGTGTCAGACTACTTCAGAAACGCATCCCCATACTTCACAGTAGACTACACACGCATAGTTATTATTGGCATTCTGACTTTGAATGTTCAAGTTAGTGGGACACCAAGGGAGATGGACTCATTGTGATGATATATCTGGTTGTGCTGAGGAAAACACATTGCAATGTATGCAAACACACATGTGACACTGGAACATTACACCCAGTTCCATTGGGTGTTTGCATTGTCAATATTTTGCAACCTCTAATCTTGTTTGGCAAGGGTAGCTATTGTGTGTGTCCATGGGTGCTCCCATTTTGCCCATTAAACACTGCCCTAGAGCGAGATGGCAATATGTCTTTCTGGAAGGTCTGCTTGACGTTTTCATAAATTTTGAGACAGTGTTTCACTGCCAAATGTGTAGAAAGCAGACTTTATTCTGCACATATCCCTCATCCTCACAAGATGTACCCATATCCCCTGGCTTGAGGATGGCTATGTCGAATGGGTTTGGAAGCCACATATTGAGCCACCCCACCCCTGGCATCCTCACCAGTACTGGCAGCTTATCTTACACAATGGGCTGTGCACTAGACCCTCCAACACTGTTGGTGGATTCTACGTCCTGAGACTCATGCGTACTCCTACTACTCTGCAGGACACAATCTGCACATTCAACATGGGATATTTTGGGGCACACACTACAGCCTGAGGAGCTCGATGCAGAATTGCTGTGAGTGAAATTCTACAAAGATGACCGTTTACACATACAGATCGGGAGTTGTGTGCAGTGCCCACAGCCCACACCTGGTGACTGTATCCCACCTTGTTGTTGGCCAATTCTTCTTTCAAAACCAAGATGGTTTTTGTGTACAAATAATTCAAAGACGAATGTGACAAAACCACTTCTAGGTTTTTTTATTTGGAGGCACTGAAATCAGTACAGAGTGGCTGGGTCTGTGGAGTAGTGTGTTGTCTGGGCCAATATCCTCTGGGCTTTAATGTACACAAGGGCATCACATTTTCATACTTTTGTGAGTACATTGGAATTCTGTTGCCCTGCAGTTTTTCAGTGTGTGTATATGCTGGACTCCTGCATTCACTTTGTGATACATACATATGTGTGGTTATGGCAATTCCTGTTCCACTGTCAAAAGTGTGTTTCTAATAGTATTTTGCGGGCTAAGTGTACCTACCTGATGATGACATTCCCTCATTGGACATGCACAACATGCTAGGGACCCATGGTTGGTTTGAGATCAGAATGATGCTCAGGCACTCTGAAAGTAATTGACAGACATTCTGTGATCATCTCTTTCATTGTAGCCTCTGTGCTTTTACCTGCCAAGGGATGTTTCACAAAGTCACACTGATGCTGATCAAGAGGGTGGTGTGTAGGTTAGACTGTCCAAATGAGACTGGCCTCCCTGCATGGCCCCTACATACAACGCAACCTCCCTGCACCTGCCATGACCTGAAAGTGATGGGCGGGTGGGGGAGGTGACACTGCTTCTGTCAAGGCATGCAAGGCAGTGTGCCAAGGGAGTATGCTCCAAAGTCTGTCTCCCAGCCCAAATTTACAGCACAGCTGGTGAGTAGACAACATACTTGCGTCACATTGCAGTGGCTGGTGGGAACTGGTGAAGTAAGTCAGTCTCTTGGTGTGTTTTACAGAGGCCCCAAAACCGTGGCCCACAGGTGACCCTGGTGCACCGGCACATCGACCAAGGTCACATTTCACACATAGCCAATCCAAGCCTATGCAGAACACTTTCTGATCAAAGTCAACACCAATAGGGCTCTATGGGCTTCAGCCCTCCCGTGTGTGTGTGTCGTCCCAGGCTGAGACAGCTTCCACACACACACACATACAGTCCTTGAGCTGCTGTGTGTGGCTGGTCTGTCATGTTTGTGCATCAGCACCTGAGTATTTCACATGATTTTTAGGGATCATTTACTAGATGATGAGGCTTTATTTGTGTTTTTTAACAGTCCCTAGAGCACCAGCATCTCCACTCTGCCCATTCCTCAAAGTTGCCATCTACTTTTGCTGCCACAGTGTGGGAATGCATTTCCTGCAAAATTACCTTTGGGTTTGTTTTTTAAAGAATTCCTGGAGCATGTACTCCACCTGCAGGTATTGAGGCACTGTGCATGAGCACCAGTTACATTGTTCAGGTACACATTGCTGGGGGTATTAACCCCCCAACCCCAGGTTTGCCTCTACATTGCTGGGGGTATTAGCCCCCCAACCCCAGGTTTGCCTCAACATTGCTGGGGGTATTAGCCCCCCCAACCCCAGGTTTGCCTCAACATTGCTGGGGCTATTAGCACCCCAACCCCAGGTTTGCCTCAACATTGCTGGGGGTATTAACCCCCCAACCCCAGGTTTGCCTCTACATTGCTGGGGGTATTAGCCCCCCAACCCCAGGTTTGCCTCAACATTGCTGGGGGTATTATCCCCCAAACTCCAGGTTTGCCTCTACATTACTGGGGGTATTAGCCCCCCAACCCCAGGTTTGCCTCTACATTGCTGGGGGTATTTACCCCCCCAAACCAAGGTTTGCCTCTACATTGCTGGGGGTATTAGCCCCCCAGACCCCTCTTTGGGTCAGAATTGCTGGAAGTTTTAGCCCCCCCCGAAAATTGCATCTACATTGCTGGAAGTATTCTCCCCCCCAATTTTGCTGAAGTTGCGCACCTGCTTTCTCTTGTACGGTCTTTTGCGGGTAGTTGCATTATTGTGTAGGTGTAGGTGTCGGACTTACCGTCTGCGACGATTAGGGTGGTAGTATTCTTCGTAGGCGTAGAGTATGGGGATGACGTGCTGGATGGGATACATGGCTGCACCATCTCGTTCGCAGGAATCGTGGTGTGATGCGAATCGGAGCTGAAATACTCCCGTTCTGGATGCTCTGACGTGTTGGTTATGGCGACCGATTTGGCACATGGGAAGTACGCATCGAACTTGTCAGGTCGGATTCGGCCTGGGAAATGCCTCGGGACGACTCCATTCTACGTTTCCAGAGGCTTCTTGTTAGGAAAATGAAAATGGATTCGTAGTGACCGAGTTGTTCGGTACGTAAAGGGTTTAGGGCATCGTAATGCGTTGGTTGGTAGAACCGGATCCCAGTATGAGTCGGTTGGAATGTCCGACTCCGGACGACTCTGAGATGGCCTTCCTGATGACATGGTTATCAGGCCCTTAGTGTATCTCACACTTTTGGGTTGCCTACCCCTCCACAGCTAGTCGTGAACAGGACCTCACATTGTTTCCATGCGTTTCAACTTTTGCTCAATTGCAGTTGCATTTCTTCTTTTTCTGTGGACTGTACAAAAAGAACAGGAAGGCATTACTTGTTCCCCTGCTCAGGAGCCTAAATATCAAACAATGTAGACCCGCTCTGTTATATTTACAACTACTACAAACAGATATGGTATGCCATACAGTTTATAGGTACATTGCATCATCGGTCAAGGCAAGGAAGATTGTGGGCAAATAAATAATCTTGCTCCGCTTTCATGAAGTGATGAGCATGACCTGACTTATACCACCTTGTAACCAGTAACTTTACAGGTTTCATATTAGTATGACAACCAAGGAAGGGAGGTTCCGTCAGAGCATAGGCAGAGCATAGTGTCAAGGTAGTGATTTCTTAACATAATATATCCTAACAGTTCCTAGCACGGCCTTTGCTCCACTCTTTGATTTTATCAACATTGGCAAGCGCTCAATGTACTTCCGTCGCACCTGCACTTTATAAATTAATGATTTGAATTCACATTTCATTAATATTTGAACATGGTTTAATAGCAGCGCAATGTGTTTTATATTTACAATTGATTTCTACTTTTTATCGATTTTATGACAAGGACTACTAATTGAATTGATACACAAAATGTTGATGCATGAGGGAGTGTATGCACATTTGACTTTTATTTGACATGTATAAAATGTAGGAGCTTGCATCTTTTATGTTTTTTTTAAATCCGAATAAAGATTATTTATCTATTTATCTATCTTGTATTTTACCACGGTGTGGGTGGACAGGGCATGTGCAAATAATTTGTACTAGGCTTTTTTGGGTGCTATCTGCATGAGGGCATTATCAGTGTTGAGGAGGGCTGAAGGCAGTTTGGGAGACTGACGTTGTTTTGGATAGGCATAAAACAGGCACAAATTGTGGTAGCTGTTGTTGGAGGTGTTGTAGAGGTCAAACTGTGGTTAGAGGATCAAGGGGTCCCAGGGTGAGGGCCAGTTTTGTGTCCACCAACTAATAGGTGAAGGTGGATAGAGCCATGACTAGCTAAGGAAACAGGCATCTTTAACTTTTCCATCCTCATTCTTTGTGTGCATATACCCGTACACAAATATATGTCTGCATGTAAGCTTATATTTTCTTATGTGTTAGATCTTTTATTCTTGCAGGTATGTTAGATCGCTTACCAGATGAGCATTACAAGCAGATGTTGTAATAATTATGACTATCATTAAATAGTCTGTTTTATTTGCTTCAGTTTTAAATATTGGTAAGAAAGAAATGTTTGACCCAATTGACCACTAAACTTTGTATCTCATCTGATAACATAATTGTCATACCGCTGGTGACATTGATTCAAATAAAGCACTTATACTGAACATAATTATGCAAATGCAGTATTACATTTTGAATAATTGTTTCAAGTAGCAATCAAGGCCTGATTGCTTTGGCTCTAATTTTTTAGACCTGAAATTAGTTTAATAGATCTGGTATAATGACACATCTAAAACGTACAATGAAATAAAATCACATGCTACTGTAAGAAACAATAGCTTAGCATGCTAAAACAAAGATACATTACAAAAAGTTAAATAGCAGACAATATTTACATTTATTAATGATTAAAGATGGATGTATGTTATCATCTCATTGACCATCAATTCATCCAACCATCACCCTGCCTTCAATCACTGCATTTTTACTATATACTCCCCAAACCGACATCTGTGCTGGCATTGGACCATTTCAGTTTGTTGTCCTTTTTCATTTTCACTTTTTTTGTTTTTATCTCACTTTAACTAGAGTCTCCATTTAGTACCCCCATCAACTACAAATCATCTAACAAAGGAGACCTAACCTTGAATGCCTTCCCACCCCTTCACATTTTTTCTGTTTCCCCAACCCTGAGCCTATCAAGGACTGGATACTGTGAAGGTCTGTCAAGTTTCCATCTTCATTGCCCTAGGAAAGAGTGACTTCACCCAGTAACCATTAGAGCCTGACTGGGACCCAAAAGCAGCCTCGTCAAAAATTCTGTAACCAGACATGCTTCCTTCCACCTCGCTCATTTATCTCTCTTTCCTTCTCTCTCTCCTCTCTCTCATTTGTCTCTCTCCCCTGAATGAATGAGCAATTGAGTAAGGAGCATTGTAAAGAACTAGTAAGTTAATTTAGACAAGAGATGAAAGCAAGATTGATAAAGTATGAGAAAACAATTAAATCAAAAAAGGCACTGAAGTTTCAAAGAGATAAAATGGACTATGAGAAGGGACAAATTTATATTTTTGTGAAGAGATTTGACAGTATGCGACGACTGGGAGAAGTGAATAAGTTAAGACAGGAAGTTTTGCTTAGTGATTTTAGCTCAGAAACAGGTACCTGAAGGAGAAAGGAATGGATGCACAATAGTAGAGGAAGCACGTTTATTGGTTCAGGAGGAGTTCAATTTTTTACGGTTGGACAGGCAGAGCAAAAGCAGACCAAGAAGAGGTCAACAAAAGCCAAAAGGAGTAGGAGACAAAGGAGAGAAGGCCAAAGGAAGAGAAGGAAATGAGGAATACAAAGGGAGAGTGACACACAGCAAAAAGATGTAGTAGTAGAGAAAAGCACTGTAATTAATTTGACAGAGGAGATACTGACCCTTGAGGAGACAGAAATGTTATCTCTAGGCCTTTCGTTTTGTCCCAGGTCTTTCTTTAACTATTCACAGTCTCAGATTTATTTATTCAAATTTCTTGGCAAAATGAAATTGAGAATGTTTATTTTAAAAAAACATGATGAGAGGAAACAGTTAACAGGAAACAGTCAATTGAAGGTGAAAGATGTCCATATGGCAATTTGGAAGTTTCTGATGTTGATTGATCAGAGAATTAGTACAATTGGAGAAAGAATCCAGCATTGATGGTATTGAGGTGTCTGATGGAGAAGTGCTCGGAATGATGAATATGTTTTTGGATGAAGGAGGGGGGTACCGATTTTAGACCTAAATCAAACTTTATACCACCAACCACACATGACAATATATATCTGTTTTCTGAAATTATGATGTCAGAACTGAGGAAGTTAGAAGTATCATCAAGGTATGATGGGCAGAAGGGTACTATGTATGAAAAAAAATATAGACAGGTGACACAAAAATGCAGTGAGAAAGATGATTGCGTAATAAGAGGTTGGGACAAAGGAGGCAATGTGGGTTTGTAGCCCAAGCAAATGTATATGGATGAGGGATATGCTCAATAGAATGATCAGAAGTACTACAAAAGGATAACTAGGGTGGATTATCTAAAAGTTAAAGAGTCTTTTTTTGATGATTTGTTACAATGGAGGGCGGCATTGTTGCTTAGTTGATTTCCTTTAATTTCCTTAAAATGAGTGATCCTAAGTTGCCAGTATTATGCCTCATTCCTAAAATTCATAGAAATAAGTAGAGATTCTTGGAAGACCAATAATAGCCGCTACTGAAAGCCTCTTTGAGAATGTGTCTAGATATACAGATTATTTTTTGAAACCTCTGCTTGTAAATCTTCCCTCATATATGAAAGACAGAACTGAGTTTTTGAAAAGGATTTTTGATATTGAATGGGAATAGGATATGCTAATGATGAGTTTGGATGTCTCTTTGTTATACACTAATATTCATCACGAAGATGGTATGAGTGCAGTCTAACATTTTTTGAGGATCAGACCAATACCATTGTTTTAGACATAATGAAATTATAAGGATGATGAAAGAATGGTGCCTATGAAGAATATCTTTTTATTTAATGGCGAGATTCAACAGCAATGGGGAACAGCGATGGGTACCTGCTTTGCCCCACAGCTATGCTAATTTGCATATGGCTTGGTGGGAGAAACAGGTACTCAATGGGCCTGAGATGGATGAATGGCCTGAAGACATTCTATTGTGGGTCCGATATATTGATGACCTGTTTGTACTGTGGAGAGGTGATGAAAGGTCTGTAAGAAGGTTTGTAGATAGGATTAATGACAATATTTTGAACTTGGAATTTACCAGTGAAGTGAATCAATCTCAGTTAGACTTCCTTGATGTGAGAATATTAGTGAAGGATTCAGAATTAACAACTACAGTGTACAGAACACCCACAGAGGGAACAGTACACTGCATGCTAGAAGTTTCCATTAATCAGCACCGAAATATAGCATTCCGTAAGGAGAGCTAATGCTAGCAGGGAGAATTTGTAGTACACAAAAAAAGTTTGAAGGCATGCAACAGGAATTGGTAAATAGATTGGAAGCAAGAGGTTATTGCCAAAAGTGTTTTGACTGCAGCTTTGAAAAAAAAACTAAATGTAAGACTCAGAAGGAGGACAAGACTAATGACCGGGTAGTTAGATTTATCACAACCTACCATGACCAACATGGGTAATTGAGGAGGGCTTTGAATACGCATTAGGACCTCATTAGATATGACCCTTTTACAGGTACAGACATGAGAAGGAGACTGCAGATCACTTTCAGAAGAGCCCCATCAATGAAAGACTTGTTAGTAAAAAGCGATATTTCTACAAGAATGGAACAGTGGATACAACCGTCTAATAATTTTAAGAAATGTGGAAAATGTAAGGCATGTGTGAATGGAATGAATGCTCCAGAAATCCATATGCTCTTAAAAAAGAGGATTAAGATAAGCAGGACATTGAACTGTAGGACTGGATTTGCGGTGTATGGTTTATTTTGCCATTGTCCAAAGTCCTATGTAGGCAGCACTATACTTCCTGTGCATAAATGTGTCCTCCAGCACCTCAGGGAAATAAAAAACAGTTATGCTAATTATCTAGTAGCCCACCTTTTTTCGACGATTTCATGACAGGGACCATCAACAGTTGAAATATACTGGCATTGGTAGTGTAACGAGGAAGTCAAGAGGGAGAGACAGCGAACAGGGTCTTAGAAGGGAAGAGTCCAGGTACCTTTTAGAGATGGACTTTAAGGAGTCTTATGGTTTGAATATTGTTGAGGACATTTATATTCTTCCTTAACGTCTTTTATCTGTGACTGCAATGGATTTAACTGCCAGTTTTTCCTCTATATGGTTATTAATTTTAAAGCTGTTTTTTTAAATATGTTTTTCAGACTCACAGCCTGGGGGAGATGATTGAAGATTTTAGGCAGGATGGATTGATTCGATAACATAATAGCTTTGGAAGGCATTAAACGTTTTGGGATAAGGATTTGCCCACTTGGGCTTTATTGATTCAGTAGCTGTAGTTGTCATTTATATTAACTTGTAGAGTGTGCATAGTCATCCAAAATCGATGAACAACAATGTTTGATTTTTTTTAGCACATGCTATATAGAGAGAGATTATACTCTGATTATGAATTTTTTTTAAGGAGAATTAACAATTTTGTTATGAGTACGTAAGTTATTATTATTATTATATGATGTAATGACTATGCATGCCCACTTGGGCTGGGGATTCAGTAAGCTAGTAGGCTATAAAGAAAAAATAATGTCATTTTTAATCATTGGGATTATTTATTTAAAGTGGTATAAGAATTACAATTTGATTGCATTTGATTGTATGACATATTGATTATTTATGCCCAACAGGGCTCTGATTATTAACCCCTACCTCCCTGGTGCGGCGCACGTCCATTGGCCATCACCAAGGAGGGCCCCCTTTAAACCTCCGGTGCATCGCACCAGAGATTGTTTTTTTTTTTATTCCCCCTGGGGGAGACGTGGAAGGCTTTCCGCGTCTCCCCCCGAATCTGTGACGTCAGCGCGCCGCGAGGCGCTCTGACGTCACTGATTTCCCCACCGGAGCCGAGGACAGCAGCAGGTAAGGCCGCGCTCGACTCCGATGGGGAAATCCGGCCGAAAACGGCCTCCCCAGCTTTCAGGGAGGCCTCGTTTGAAAGGGGAGAGTCTCCCCTTTCAAACGAGGCCTTCCTGAAAGGGTTTCCTGGCCGTGGATCACGGCAGCGCTGCGATCCATGGCCAGGAAACCCCACTAGATACCAGGGATGTCTTTGGGGGGGTCGGCACTCGTGTTAATGGGTCAGCCCCCCCGGGGGCATATATTTTTTAATTGTTGAAAGTTGGCTTTGTTTGGGGTGCGCGATTGCACCCCAAAAATGAAAAAAAAAATGATGATTTTTTTTTTAAATGGCGATATTGGCAGGGGGTCGGTCCTCCTGCTCAGTGGCCGACCCCCTGTGGGGGCATATTTTTTATGTAGACATGTTGGCTTTCCTTGGGGGGCACGATCGCCCCCCAAAAATGCTAAAAATATATTTTTTAAAGTACAATGGTGGCAATATTGGCAGGGGGTCGGTCCTCCTGCTCAGTGGCCGACCCCTGTAGGGGCAATTTCTTTATAGCTATGTGCTTTCCGTGAGGGCCACAATCGGCCCCCAGGGAAGCCATAGCTATAAAAAAAAATTGAGAAAGAGAGAGATCTTTATATATATATATATATATATATATATATATATATATATATATATATATATATTCACTGAAAAAACCATAGGTTTTAGGGACAGTTATAGTTAGTTGGACATTGCACTCGTACAAAACCCGTGAAATTCCCCGTTATAGTTAGTTCAGCTAACTATAACTCGCGCCCCGCAATGCACTGCTGATGACGTCACATATTACATCACTCATGACATGGTCAGTGACATCACTCATGACATCACTGATGACATCTCAAATGACATCACTGATGACATCATCCAGTGACTGTGTGTTTCTGTAAAGTTTAAATATTTTTAATATATATAGGGAAAGGCGTATTGAAGAATGAGTGGGTGTATAAGTGTGTGTATGGATGATTTAGTAGGTGCGTGACTAATTCTATAAGTGAGTGATTAAACGTATCTTACTGAATGCATGGGTTAGTGACTAAACTGGGTTAATGTCTGTATCTGTCTGTTGCTGTGTAAGTGGCTGCATGGGTTTGTGAATAGCTACATGAGTGTCTATAAGAGTTATTGATTTGTTGTCTGAGTATCTGTATGGGTGCCTGAGTGTTTGTGTGGATGGGGTGTGTGCGACTGTGCATAGATGTGTGAGTGGGTGATTCACTGGGTGGATGGTTTCAAGAGTGCATCTGTGATAGACTGTATGGGTGGGTAAGTGTGTGTAAGAGTGTGTTAGTGAGTGAATGTATGTCCCAGTGGTACATGTGTGAGTAACTACATATGTGAAAGGCAGTATATATGTGTATTGGAGTATATAAATAGCTATAGCAGAGTGAGTGATTGTGATAGTGGCTGTATGGATGAGTGTGTGCTTGTATCAGTGATTGTATAAGAGCG
The DNA here is from genome assembly GCA_963921515.1 of Calotriton arnoldi. Lineage (NCBI taxonomy): Eukaryota > Metazoa > Chordata > Amphibia > Caudata > Salamandridae > Calotriton > Calotriton arnoldi. The sequence continues at coordinate 394,530 of CAWUFW010014746.1, forward strand.
TAACAATGTGCTAGTATTTGTATGATTAAGTGAGCTGGTGTGTGTATAACTGTATAGGTGAGTAAATGGCAGTGTGTTTAATTATTTGCATGACTGACTAGGTGTGTGAGTACCTCTATGGATGAGTGGCGGTGTTTGAGTTTCTATATAGGAGTAAGAGTGCATATGATTGTCCTGTACTGAGTTACCATAAGTATGAGTGACTGTACGGGTGAGTGAGTGGATGTGTGTGTGTAGACCTAAGAATCAGTGAGTGGGTATGTAGTTATTGGTGTTGGAGTGTCTATGGTTTTGCGAATGGCAGTCTGTAATTTAGATTGGGTGTATCAAAGGTTATATTAGGGTGTGAGGAGGTGCATCAGATTATCACGTGGATGATGTCATCAGTGATGTCATTTGAGATGTCATCAGTGATGTCATCAGTGATGTCACTGACCATGTCATGAGTGATGTAATATGTGACGTCATCAGCAGTGCACTGCGGGCGCGAGTTATAGTTAGCTGAACTAACTATAACGGGGGAATTTCACGGGTTTTGTACGAGTGCAATGTCCAACTAACTATAACTGTCCCTAAAACCTATGGTTTTTTCAGTGAATTTCAAAGGTTTTTTAAATGCTAATTTCTAACTATAACTTATCTGAAACCTATGGTTTTTTCAGTGAATTTCAAAGGTTTTTTAAATGCTAATTCCTAACTATAACATGTCTGAAACCTACGGTTTTTTCAGTGAATTTCAAAGGTTTTGTAAATGACAATTTTTAAATGTATTAATTGTTATATTAATTTTTTTCATACTGATTTATTACATTTTTAGATTTTTTTTTTTACATATTTTATTTTTTAAATTACATTGTAATTACATTATACATTACATTACAAAAAATACTTTCTCAGAATGAATTACTTTAGTTTAAATACTTTGCACATAGGCAATAGACTTTTAAGTACAGTAGTTACAGTTGTTGCAATGGGCACCACATTTTCAAACACAATGCAACATTCAGCTCAATGTGAATTTCTAGTTAAATGCAATTAGTTACTTTATGGATTACTTTTCTAACCACAGGACTGGATCCTAGATTCAGTCCTGGTACATCTCCTGTAAACAGTTGAGTAAAAGCGTTTTGGTTACAGTCGTGATTTTTAAGGAATATTATTGTATTTTAAAAGTTGACACTTAGAAACTTTTTCTCATAGAATCACCAATGTTATCCTATGGAAGGAAATTCACTTAGCAGGTAAAAACTGTTATCGTTACTTTTTCTTACTCAGTGTTGGATCCTGGATCCAGCACTGGTGCATCTCCTGTAAACAGTTGAAAGAATGCGTTTAAGTCATACAGGCGATTTTTAAGGAATATTTGAGGTTTGTGAAAATCGACACTTTGAAACTTTTCTGCTGAAAACCAGACAATGGATTCCTATGGAAGAAAATATAAGTTACTGGTAAGTACGGTTAAAATTACTTTTCAGGACCAGTACTGGGCTGAAAGATGCAGCACTGAGGTCTCTCCTGATAACAGGTGAGTAAATCGAAATTCGTATTTCGGCTGATTTTAGAGGAATATTTGTATGTTTCAAAATCAACACTTAGAAACTTTTCAGCAAAAAGCAGGCAATGATATCCTATGGAAGGAAATTCAAGTTACTGGTAAGTACGGTTAGAATTACTTTTCAGGGTCAGTGCTGGGCTAAAAGATGCAGCACTGGGTTTTCTCCTGATAACAGGTGAGTAAATCGGAATTTGTAGTTCGGCTGATTTTAGAGGAATATTATAAAGTTCCAAAACTCCACACTTTGACTGGTTTCACTTGGAAATTCTTCTATGTTAGCCTATAGAAGGAAATTCAAGTTACTGGTAAGTACGGTTAGAATTACTTTTCAAGGTCAGTGCTGGGCTAAAAGATGCAGCACTGGGTTCTCTCCTGATAACAGGTGAGTAAATCGGAATTCTTAGTTCTGCTGATTTTAGAGGAATATTTTAAAGTTCCAAAAATCGACACTTAGAAGAATTTCCAAGTGAAACCAGTCAATGTTAGCCTATGGAAGGAAATTCAAGTTACTGGTAAGTACGGTTAAAATTACTTTTCAGGATTAGTACTGGGCTGAAAGATGCAGCACTGAGGTCTCTCCTGATAACAGGTGAGTAAATCAGAATTCGTATTTCAGCTGATTTTAGAGGAATATTTGCACAATGGTGAAGGGAGGGGCGGGGCCTGAGGTGACATCTGTGCAAACGCACCCCGTGGCGCGTTTTAAGTTGGGGGATTAAGTCCCCTTGAATCATGAGGGTCCCTACGGGCCAACTAGCCCACCAGGAACCTCCAGTATGCGCCAGGGGGCTGCGTTGCAGAGACATGTACAGAGGCCACACCCCTTTACACCTCTCTGCAACGCAGCTCTGTGGCGCTTTCTGGACGTACCTGTTGGGCTAGTTGGCCCCCAGGGACCCTCAGGATTGAAGGGGATTTAATTCCCCATCTTAAAACGCGCCACGGGCCTGTTTGCACACATGTCACCTGAAGCCCCGCCCCCTCCCTTCACCACTGTGCAAACGCGCCCTTTGGCGCGTTTTAAGTCGGGGGATTAACTCCCCTTGAATCCTGAGGGTCCCTGGGGTGCAACTAGCCCACCATATACCTCCAAAAAGCGCCACAGAGCTGCGTTGCAGAGAGGTGTAAAAAGGGGCGTAGCCTCTGTACACCTCTCTGCAAGGCAGCCCCCTGGCGCATACTGGAGGTTCCTGGTGGGCTAGTTGGCCCCCAGGGACCCCCAGTATTCAAGGGGAATTCGTCCCCCTCTGCAAGACGCGCCAGGGCGCGTTTGCAGAGTGGTGAAGGAAGGGGCGGGGCCTGCGGGCCCGATCGTTTTTTTTTTTTCCCTGAAGGGGGCTGTGTGGCCCCCCTTCCTTTTTCCTATTTTTAGGCCCTGGGGACCCCATCCCCCAGGGCCTTACCCCTTTTTTTAAAATTAAAATTAAAAAAAAAAAACGGGAAGGGGGCCGCGTGGCCCCCCTTACCTGGGCCTGTATTGGCCCCGGGACCCCATCCCCGGGGCATGGCCTCTTTTTTTTTTATTTGGAGGGGGGCTGCGTGGCCCCCATCCTCAGGCCATTTAAGGCCCCGGGGACCCCATCCCCCGGGGCCGGCCTTGCACTTTTTTTTTTTTATACTTTTTTTTACCTTTGGGGAGGGGGGCTGCGTGGCCCCCTCCGTGCCACTTATGGCCCCGGGGACCCCATCCCCCAGGGCCTGGCCTCTCGTTGGGGACTGTGGGGGGTCCCCAAACCCCCACAGTCCCGCCGGCTCCCCGTGTCCTACGGGAGCCGGCATTGCTTACACATGGGGAGCAGCTAACATGCTGCTCCCCATGTGGAAAGCAGTCAGCTTTGGATATTGGAAGAGAGAGCAGGTTTCCTGCTCTCTCTTCCAATATCAAAGCAGCTTGCAATGACAGGACGGGAGCCGCGAGGCTCCCGTCCTGTCATTGCAAACAGCAGTGTCCCGGGGTAGGCACCCCGGGACACTGCAGGAGCCGGCCCTGGGGGTGGCAGTCCCCAGGGCCACCACAGGCTCCAGGAGGGGGCCGCGCGGCCCCCTCCTTACATTTTGAAAGCCCCGGGGAGGTGGTGGTCCCCGGGGCTTGGAGGTCCAAAACGGACCCCCATTGTAATTTTTCTTAGTGCCCCGGGGAGGTGGTGGTCCCCGGGGCATGTGGGGCTGGTGCCCCCACACAGGTTTTTCAAAAATAAAAAGAAGCCCCGGGGAGGTGGCGGTCCCGGGGCTGCGGCAGGGCTCAGAGCCCTCCCGCACCATTATACATAAAGCCCCGGGGGGTGGTGGTCCTCGGGGCTTGGGGGCCCTAGAGGCCCCCACACATAAAATTAACCCCCCCAGCATGCTCCCGGGACTTGGCCCACCCGGGGGCCAATTATCAAAGCGCGGGAGACCGCGCTTCGATTTTTTTTTCGGCAGGATTCGCGCACCCTGAGCGCATCCTGCCGATTTTTTAAAAAAATACAAAAATTTTTTGCCCAGGGGGTCCTTGTGGGACCCCCTGAGCAGACCTAGGGGTCAGGGTGTTT